>CM042146.1:129678673-129971173 GCA_023376005.1 Doryteuthis pealeii
TTATCTCACGTTTAAAACCAGTGATAAAATAAATCGATATTAAATACATAAAGATACCTGGACCTTACCAGAGAGCTAAAAAAAACTGTAGAACATGAAGATGACAGTGATGCCAATCATATATGGAGCCCTTGGAACAGACAAAAAATCTGAAAAGCAACAGAGGGAATTGGAAATTCGATGGGAAATTTGAGACCGTCCAAACCACAGTACTAACAGAGATCGTCTAGAATACTAAGAAGAGTCCTGGAGATCCGAAGGAGACTTGCTGCCACTCGGACTTTAATGTGAAAAACTCGTGTGAAAAACTCATAAAGAGATGATGATGATGATGAAATAAAAAATATTAACATACAAGTTATCTCTCGTTTGAGGCCAGTGATAAAATAAATCGATATCTGATACACAAAGAGATTCTTGTTGCGAACCTGTCAAGTGTGGAAGAAACGAATTAAGCCAACATTCCCAAAGTCGTCCAATATATTTATTGCAATAAAAAAGAAATACTTAAATGTATTTATTTCTTTTAGAGCAACAGTTTGCGAATGTGTCCAATCAGCATAATTGAGTATTTAGTTAATTACTTTCAGAAGAAATTAACGATATTCGCGAGGGAGGGAATCTTCAGATTTAATCAAATAAATGTCGGCCTCTGTAAAAGCAAGATGAAATGTACAATGAGGCTTAACGTGTCGGGTACTTTTTTCTTTTCTTTTCTTTTTTTTTCTTGGGATGTCTGGAGGTTTTGCTTGTTTTTTTCGTTTGTCTTGGTTTTGTTTTTTGTTTTTACTTCTTAGCTTTTAATCGATCTTTCTCTTCAGTTTTGCCATGACAAATGTATTTAAACGACAATGAAGATAGTCGTGAGGCTAATTCCATGGCTAAAATGATTACGTATATCTCATTGGTGTCAGTGTTCAAGCCTTGGTAAAAGCAAGTGTAATATCTTCTATTCATCTCAAGAACGACTACAGATTAATTCTTAAGGCTCACCTGATAACAAGACGTGTAAATCACAAGATGGTAGATCTAATACTCATAATTTTTATAACAATCATACAATATGCGGTGTCCACTTCCGCCAGTGTTGTTGGAGTAAAAGTCCCATATCAATATTATACCAAAAACTACAGTAAGTATTTCCCTTTGCTGGTTTTCAAAGCAGATACTCATGTTTCTTCCTCTTACTTAAAAGATCTTAACATTGTTGGCAGTGTTTAGAATATGTTGACTGCACTCTTGCAGAGGGGTAAGACCTCCTTAAAAGGGGGCATCCTGGATATGACATTAAACTGCATCTGATATAACTGTATGCACAAATTATTTCACTCTTTTTGAGTTTTTCACACCAGTTATAATAGGTGGTCTTTCACTGGGGCCTGAGTAACAGCAAGTCTCCAGGACTCTTCTGAGTATTCTAGCTGATTTCAACAATGCTGTGGTCTGTATAAATGAATCAAATTTCAGCATTAGATAACCCATAAGGAGTTGATATGCCATTAAACAAATAAACCAGATCAAACCAATTTTAGATTTCTTTCCAAAGGGCATTAGTCCAAAAGTGAAATGTAATAAAATGACTGCAGTTTGAACTTGCTTACTATAATGTCAGTCCAGCACGTTAGCTACTATGCTACAGGATTTCCTCACAAATTAATCAATTTTTTACATTAACTAACCCATAAGGTGTTGATATGTCATTAAATGAATAAATCAAACTAATCTGAAAAGACCTGCCTAAGACAATATTATTTAGTTTTGCGCTAAAATAAGTAAAGATTAATAAATATCAAAATAGTCATATATTTTGCATGATGATGCCAAAGATCAGTGTTCAAACCTGAGTAAAAGTATTGATTTTGCATGCTGATTTTATGGATCAAACATAATCTACCTTCATTTCTGACTTATTTAACATGGTGCTCTACTTGGTTAAGCCTAGTAAATTAGTAGAAAGCAGTCATTACTAAACTTTGCTTAGTTTGGCACAAAGGCATCAAATGTGAAGTATCCAGTAAAAATCAAATTCTCTAGCAGCATTCTGCTAGACTAGATTGCTAACTATTAGACTATGGAATGTTCCCTTGTAAGTTGTTATAGTAGTGTACCAATAGTATCAATGGGAATGATCAAAAATTGATACATGCTTTGAACAAATCATCAAAGCAGTAATCTACAAACAGCAATTGTATGGCCATTTACTTCCCATCTCATTAACCATTTAAGATGAATAAGACATGTTTGAGAAAAAAGGACAAACATCTAAGCAACGTTCTCATATGAACTACTACACAAGGACTCACCAGTGTTGGCGGACCATCAAAAACTAAACTTCATCAGCTCTGTGCAATCCTAACCTCTTTGACTCTTTCTTACTGCACATAGTCACAAGTCGGAGATTAAAAATATAAACTATATCTTTATTTATAAGTGTTTGTCCACTTTTAACAAATCCAGCTGCCGTATACAATATAATAACTTCTAAGTGATCAGATACAAAGTATAAATTACCTGTTTTTGTTGACTTTCAATTAGTTTTTTGTCTCGTGTTCAGTTTTTAAATCATTTGAGTTTGTTTTTTTCTTTCAGGAAATTTCCTGCTTTTCTCCTTATTTGCTTTGACTAAAATACAATTAAAAAAAATTCAAACCTATACAAGGACAGATGATATTTTGTTGCAAGGGAAATTATGCATATTAACATATATTAAGTTAATATTAAAATATTAATATGAGTACCACAGATATTCAAATGAGAGTTTTTGTACATATTAAATTCCAGTAACATTTTACATATTGACTATAATGAATGCAAATATCAGTATATCACTATTTGTGTCCGAATTTTTCAACTTTACTTCTATAGACCATAGCCCAACATATCATACCATTTTGGAATTAGGCTAATTCCATGAGCAAATTAAAAATATTCTGGAACAAATTCAGATGTGCAATCCTGAAGATTTTGGATTCCCAAATTTTAATTACTGCGATTGTTTTGGGTGATTTTTTGTGACAAGTTTTTTTTTTGTACAATAACAAATTTTATAATTTGGAAATAAATTGGGGGAAAATCAATGAAAATCCATCTGATGATAGAGTGAATTTTAAGCTAGTTTACTATATTTACTTGTGTCTAAATGTCAATCTCATGTATAACATAACCCTTGGCTTTATGGTCACAAAATTGTTAATTTAGATTCATTTTTGAAACCAAGATTTGCTCTGAGTCCAATCCATTATGTTTAGATTTCAGCATTAAAAAAATTATTATTCCCATGTTATTTTCCCATCAATTTTAGCTTCCTTATCCCAAGTAGCAAACCCCTCAGGTGGCCAATAGCATTATCATCTTTTTTTTTTCTTCTCATACTGGTCAATATTAACCAGAATAGACAAGAAGGAAGGGAAAGATAACTGGTAAAAGATAAATAATTTCTTCTTATTTAGGGGTGGATCACAATATATGCAGTATTGAACAAATAAGAAAAACAGTGAAAATCTGAATCGTTTGTACGGAGTTAATGGCAACCATTTTTTTATTATTGTCAGAAATTTTAATGAAACTTCAATAGACACACAGAGAAACTTCAATAGTTTAGACAAACATAAGTAAAGTAAAAGTCGACGGGCAGCCTAAAGTCGGTATCAGCCAGTCAGCGAGGGAGTCTATTTTTTCAATAAACCAATATCACCAAGTGATGGTCCGCAATCATTGTATACTACAATTTGGACTTTCTCAAACTAACACAACTGTTTACTAGCGATTGGCAACGGACAAATCACAAATTAGGATATCAAATCAAGGAAAAGAAAATTTTTAGAAATTTCCAATTTTTTTTGTATTGGAATTCAAACTTACTGTGATGGCACAATCCAGCATGTTAACCCTTACAATTAGGGGAATCCCCCTCCCTTATTATTATACAACTAGGGGAATCCCCCTCCCTTAGGATTATTTCAAGTGAAATATTATACAATCAAAATGGATATGATTAGATATTGTTTATTTTAACAAAATTCTACAATATTGAAATGTTTTAACTTTACAGCAGTGAAACTATCAGCAAAAGTAAAATTGCATGAATATATATAAGTAGTGTTTAGACTACTACATATTCATATGTTTGGCAACAGTGGGTAAATATTTTAGACGGTTATTTTATGCCAAATACATTTTGATTTATTCATTCTTGATGGGTATTCAAAGTATTTTAACTCAATTTTATTCAAATTCATTTTTTCTATCTAACACATACATGGGACCCTAACAGGTACTACCACTCTGGGGCAGAGTGGACCTGGGAGTAATGGTGATGAAGGGGTCCTCCACACTCTCCACAGCTATACAATTGGAACTTTACCATTTGATTATTGTAGAAGGAGTTAGGTAAATACATAATCTGAAACACTTTTGTTATAAATTGAAAAAATAAAAATAAAAAAGTTTTAAAAAGTTTAAACAAATAATTAAAAAAATCTTTATTTTTTTTTTTTTTAGATCAAAATTTCCGTAGTTTCATAATTTCACAAAATGATAATGTAAGAACATTTTTCCACTGATGAAAATCTTTATTTGTTTTTTTGTTTTTTTAACAATAATAGAAAAAACTGTAAAGTGTCAATTTTTTTTTCAAAATTATATTCTGAGTATAAAGTCAGGAAAAAATATTTTTGAGCTTTTCTTTTTCATTTGAAAAAGGACGACTTCTGTCCAATATTTTTGTCATTATATTTACATACAAATCTCATACACTAAATGTAATAACAATTAGACGTTGGATGTAAGTAGTTAATAATGTTTTTAATGGTCATCATTTCCAATTGAGTTGAACACTTCTATGACTTCATGTTTATCAGGAGGTACATATTCAAGGGCAGTTTTTCCTTTACTATCAATAACTGTCTTTAATTCTGGTGAATTTTCCAGCAATTCCTCAATGACTTTTCGGTGGCCATTCTCAGCAGCCTGAAATAAAAACATAAAGATAAACTAATTAAAAATTAAAGAAACACATTTTTTAAATAATGTAAAAGAACTAGAATGGAAGTTTAAAGTAACAGAAAACAAAAGTGTCAAGTCCCCAAGCAGTGGGATGACCTATAAATAACCACAATGTCACCAGGTGCAGAATGAAAGGAAGTGTGTCACCTCATCTGCGAGGAGAAGGCTGTTTTTTGAGTATCTTGTACATGTGATAGGATAAACACACTCATGCAGGAACATGGATTTCTCCAGTGGTATGACATGATTGGTTATTTTTGGAATTTATTCAGTAATGAATGGAATTATTTTTTAAACATTTTTTTTTTTTTAATTTGTAGAATTATATTTTTTAAAGTCTGTTACTCCTCAAATCATTCAATTTTTTTAATTTTCTAAAAAGAATTTCTGTATGTCAAAATATTTATATTCTTTATCAAGATAAGTCCTCAGAAAATTCAAATTGTGGAAAGAAAAAAAATTACATAGATATATATAAAATAACATATCAATAGTATTATACTAATATATACTTATACTTGACCGATTGGCATACTCTAGTTAAAGAGTGTAGTCTGCTCTATTATAAATCTAGAGGAAGAATAGTTGGATGTATACATGTCCCAAATGTATTAGGGTTATGTGAAAATGCAAATAGCCTCATTGAGGATTTGAACTCTGATCATCATGTTGATTTCCTATGACATGTGAATCTCACATGAATTTACACCACTATATAATTGAGTGATTACTTTTCAACTTTTTCATCTGATGAATTTACACAACACAAGAAATTTAAAGTAGCAAACTTCTAATATTCATAATTTTATATTTTTCTACATTGTATAGCTGATCTTGAACAAATTTTGGAAGCAGCAACTATATGGCCACCTGTCTCCTATCACATAAACCATTCAGGTTAGATGAAAAAAATGATGGACATTGCTGGGGAAGCAAGGACAAGCTCATAAGTGATATCATTGTAGGGGTACCTGCATATGGACACACCAGTGTAGGTTGGCCAGCAAAAACCTACATTGATCAGCTCTGTACAGACACTGGATGCTGGGCAGCGAACCTTCTACTAATAGGACAGATGGCAAGTAAGAGTCATAAAGATCCATGCTGCCAACAGGACTTGATGAAGATACCTGCTTTGCTGTATTTGCAGTGACCACTTGCTAACTTTTCTCACTGGTATTTACCTATATATATATATATATATATATATATATATATTTACCCAACCCCTCTACTATCAACAAGATATAACCTAAGGTCTATCTTTTTAGGCAGAGTTTAACAATTTTGAATTCAGAGTTTTGTTTATCCTAGACTGGCTGGTTGGCATACTTTAATTAAAGAGCTCAGTTTGTCTTATCATAAACCCATAACTGGAAGAATAATAGCTGGATTCATAGCAGTCCCAAATGTATTAGGTCTATATGAAAATGCAAACAGCCTCATCCAGAACTTGAATTCAGGTCATCATGTTGATTTCCAATTCACAACCATTACACCACAAGTACCTAATATATATATATATATATATATATATATATATATATATATATATATTATGTGTGTGTGTGTGTGTGTGTGTGTGTGTGTGTGTTAGGGTAGCAAAGATATGAAGTCAATAGCACTTGGCAAGTATCAGTTTCGCACTTCTGCAATTTTCAATCCAACTTTGTTTGAAAATCAAGTAAGCGAGAAACTGACAGTTACCAAGTGCAATTGATTCATGCTTGTGTTAACCTAACTTAGATATACATACTCTATCAATGACATTGAGCACTCTTTACTAATAGATTTAGCAAACTATAATATCAATATGCATATATATATATACAGGGTGTTCAGTAGAAATTTGACATATTTATATTTGGTTATTTTTTTCTCCACAGGTTGGAGGTATTGATGCACACTACACATCTTTTAAAAGCTTGGACCCTTCTTCATTGATATACATGATGACAGATAGAATGGATGACTGGAACCCACCTGAATCATGGAAGAGAATAACTTGTATCATGATGATCTCCGCCAGTCATCAAAATAAGGAGATTATGGTTGCTGCCCAATGCTCCCTGAACACTATAAAAACAATCAGGCAAGAACTGGAGAATTGCAATGGAGACTACAAGGCTGTGGCTAGAAGAAAGCAACACAACAGACAATCTGATTGCATTCATACAGCAGAATTCATCAAAATCTGCAGAAAGGGTATCAGTTTGAATTCAGATGCCTACGTAGAGTTGCTAAACACTGTAGTCAAGCCCTGGATAACAAGGGTAGCCAAATATGGTAGGCCATATGTATGACAGCAGGATTTGGCCCTGCCACACCTCTGGGAAAAGTCACAAATGGTATCGGTGAATTTTTATGACTACACCAGTCCAATTGTTTGGCCTTCGGACTCCCCAGATTTTAACCCCATGGATTATTATGTATGTGGCACTGTTGAGAAAGAGACTAATCGTTGTGCCACTACTAATCAACAGAATTAAGGTAGTTTTTGAGTCCTTCCCAGGGAAACTGTAACATCAGCTTGCTCCAGGTTCCAGAGCACGATTGAGGCTGTGATCAACGCTAATGGTGGTTATTTTGAGTGAAACCTGTTGACAGTAGTGTAATTTCCTTACCAGTTAAGTTTCTTTACAATCCATTAAATTTTGTAGTCACCAAGCACTTTTTCTTTTTCCTTATGAAACTGTCAAATTTATCCCGAACACCCTGTATATATAAATGAATAAATAAATAGATAAAAGGTATAGGCAAAAGTTTCCAATAAAAAACTAGTTTTTAACTCAGCATTCAATTTCCAGTTTAGAAAAAGAAGAAAATTCTGGCCACTTTTGCACTTAATACACAGATTTGATTTAAATCTAAAAAATACAGAAATTATTACACATGTTCAATTGTGTCTATATAAATGTTCCATGTATACCCAAGTTTTAAAAAGACATGTGAGATATAAGTTTTTTTCCAAATCACTGACAGTTATTTTAAAAGCTTCTTTTTAGGACGAGAATTTTTTCCTTTTTTTTTTTTTTCTTGCTAAAAATATTTCTCTTTTTTATTCTCATTTCAATTTCTGAAGAAAAAAAGATTTTCTTTTAGTTTGTTTTTAATGTCTTTTTTGTCTTTTTATTACTTATACATTAAAAGAGCGAATGTCACCAACGAAATGATTGTAAGAATAGAAAATGAAACAGAATAAGTTTATAAAGAAATAATTTATCACAATGCTAAAAAGATTTCTTTTGTTTTTTCAAAGGTCATAGCAAAAAGGGAAGTAAGGAATTTCTAATGACAATGACAAAATCCTTTTGTCTCCTTTGCAAGTAGACTCTCTCTACAAAAGAAAATCACATAGGAAAGAAACTGACAGTCAACAAGTGCTGTTGAATTCATGTCTTTGCTAAACAAATTTAGATATACATGCTTTCAATGACAGTGAGTACTCTTTACTTATGAATATAGCAAACTATATATATATATATATACATGATTTTTTTTTCCTCCTTTGCAAGTAAACTCTCTACAAAAGAAAGAATCTTGATCATTGCTTCCACCAAAAGAAAATGAATTTCAAGCACCTTGGGCACTCATCTAAATCAAAGGATTACTGCTTATCAAAAGCATTTTCACTTTTTAATCAACTTTTTCCAACAGAAAATAATGGTCATTTAAGAGGTGCCAATTTAGCTCTATTGTTAGAGTATCCATCTAGGAACCACAAGATTCTGGGTTCAATACTGACCCTTGCCAATACATGAGTTACTCTCATAGGAAATGGATATGGCAACCCAAGTTCACATCCTGAACATGGCCATTTACATTTCACTAAATCTTAATATCATTGGGAAAGGTATGCATCCAAGTACTCTCCCTCAAGCTATGGGTAGGCAGACTGGGCTCTTTAACCTTGACTACAGTAGTCACCCTGAAAACACCAGTTCCCATTAGATTAACAAAGTTAAACAGTGATGAGCCTGTTCAATACTTAAGCAACCACAGGTACTATAAGCAACCAGAGTCCTTTGTTTAGCAAAATGACTTCATTCAGGATTAAATGACCTGAAAAGGGTTGATATGCCTTAAAAAAAAAACAACCAAAATTTAACCTTGGTATGGCAACCAGTCTAGGAGAATGAAACCTATTAAAATACGCTTCATAGATTGACCTTATATCACATCCTGCTCGTGCGGAGGGATTAGTAAATACATATATCAATATATACTAGCACCATTTTTACCGCCTACCTAATTTCTTGGACAAAAGCCCCCACCCCACTCTCTTCTTTCACTGAAATAAGGCAGAAGTACTGCAATTGTAACTTACAAGTAGTTCATTTTTTTTAATTCCATAAATGTTAACTATATTTAAAAAGCAACCATACATACGTCAATTTTCTATGATTAGACATCATATTAATGCAATTAGAGTGGAATGCAGTGACAGTCTAGAAATATCAACACTTATTAACAAGTTGTCAAGATTTTCTTTTCTTTACTTTTAAAAAAACATTTTCATACGTTTTTAATGATAAAATGAAATTTGTGAAATCTTACACTGCAATAAGTAAAATCTCTAAAAGAGGAATATCTATGTATATACATATACACATCTATAGAATCAAATACATATATATATATATATATATATATATATACATATCTACATGGATACATCTATATTATTATATATACACATATACATCTATCTATATCCATATATACACATATACATCTATCTATATCCATATCTATATGTATACATCTACATATATTTATATCTAAATGTGAGGAAGAATGAATAAAGAAAAGAAAGAACAGAATGGATAATAAAAGATGAATTTAATCAATATCACTTACACATGTGTTTCAGTCAGTTCATCTGTGTGAAAATATTCCGCACACAGAGAAGATTCGACCTTCATCAGAGTGAAATTTTATTTTGAATGAAAAAATTTGTTGGGGAAAAACGAAGAATTTTTAGAAATGTTCGAAGAGAATTTTTTTAAATCACTTTTGGAACGCTGAAATAGACCGTTAGAATTTGGATATTTGATTTTTCTAGGGGTTATGGTAGAAATAATTTTGTATTCCAAAAATAAAGTGTTATTATTTATCCCTAACATGTTGAAAATTTCTCGGAACCTAGTGTTATTGTTATTGTTTTGCAAAAGACGGTGAAATCATTAAAAAGGTATTTGTTCATAAAAAGAACCTAACTTTGATAATAGATCATTTTTAATAGATGTTATTTTTTATTTTAATGTTTTTGTAAGATGGTCATGTTTGGTTGTGTATATGTTTGTATTTACAGATTATGTTAAGTTTATAGTTACGGTGAATATTTTTTCATTCAAAATAAAATTACACTCTGATGAAGGTCGAATCTTCTCTGTGTGCAGAATATTTTCACACAGATGAACTGACCGAAACACATGTGTAAGTGATATTGATTAAATTCATCTTTTATTATCCATTCTGTTCTTTCTTTTCTTTATCCATTCTTCCTCATATTGTTGGATTCATTTCCAATTTCCATTTTTACATATCTACATGTACAAATATATCTATGCATATCTATTTATATATACATGTACACATCTATATATACATATATTTATATATACATCTATAGATATTTATACCTACACATATATTCATATCTACATCTATCTATATTTATATCAGGGGTCAGGTTAGGTCGATCAGTTGAGTATCCACCTTAGAGTCACAAAGTTTTGGGTTTGAAATCAGCACATGACTAACACAACTTGTATTAGTCTAGTAAATTAGTGAGCTGATGGTCAGTGTGGCTCTCCACCTCAGCCACAAAAACAATATCCCTTATCTAGTGCTAGCGGAAAGGGGATAGATTCCCCTACTGTCCAGCTGATACTGACAATATACCACTTTGTTGACTTTTATATATATTTATAAATCAATATATATTTATATCTATATATGTATATCTATGTATAAATAATGCTAGTGTGTTTTTTTTTTGGGGGGGGGGTAAGTGTAAAATACAATTTATGTATTTATGTAACACATTTAAGAATTAAATTGGGTCTACTACTACAACATTATCAAGAAGACAAACTTTATATCCATCAGATTTCACCTCCATAGCATCTAAGAAAAAATAACTATTCTACTACAACACATAGAAATATCTTAGTTAATAATACAAAAATACTTCATACCAACAACAATATAAAAAGATTAAAATATTCTTGAAGCTTTATACATAAAATTTAGACAACCCACTTTAATAGAATTAATTACAAAACCAACAATAATATTCTTGAATGCCTTACATAAAGAATTACATTTTTATTCCATATCAAGTCACATATTTTTTGAAATTGTAATTTAAACCTGAAAAATAAAATGCTAACATTATTTAGCATTACCTTAGCAACACAAACAATACAACTGATAAAAACAGTGATAACTTCTTTAAAACACCCTTGATAGGGGTTCAAAGGAGAACTGAAAGTAATCGGAATAATAATTCTTTTGGATTTTTTATCAATTCTTTTTGAGATGATAATATCAAGAAAACCATTAGAAGATGAAAAAGAAAAAGAAAAAATTACAAAACAATTTGGATTCTGTTGTATTCAATAAAAGTTGTTTGAATATGAATAGATACATGGTATACATGCCATACACTATATATATATATATATATATGATAAATATATACTTATATATATATATATATATATGTGTGATAAATAATTTTACTAAGATATCTGATAATATCTGTAGTTATAAATATAGCTGAAAAAAAAAATGAAAACCAAGTTGTTGAAATTAACAATTTAATCATATAACACATTTTGCCTATCCACCTTACTACAAGAATTATCTTTTTACAAGATAATAGAATTTGTTGATATAAATTGTCATGGTAACAGATGCTGAACATTAATTGTTTAAGAGCTTTTAGAATTGTTAAATTTGAAAATTATTTAAAAATCGGTTTTCTCATTATGATAAGATATAACTAAAGATTAGAGTATAATTGTTGGAAATTGAGCCAATTCCTGTTACTGAGTTATTAACTCATGAGAATTTTTGTTTTTATTCTCAAATGATTAATTTATATATTTATGCAATTGTGTGTAACTATGTACCTATCATGTGTATGTCACACTTTGTTTCCACCTTAGACTAATAATGGATCATTCTATTAAAAAGAGTTAGAATATGACAGAAAGAAAGAAAGAAAGAAGCAAATAGGGGAAGAAAGGAAAGAAAGTGAAGAGTGAAAGAAAGGAAAGGGAGTATAGATTGAAATACAAAAAAGAATAGAAAAAAGTAAAAAGAGAAAGAAAGGAAAGAAAGTGAAAAGTGAAAGAAAGAATTAAAGAATGAATAAAAATAAAGGAAGAAAGAGAAAAAGAAAGAAAGGAAAGAAGATAGGAAGGAAGTGGAAATTGAAAAGAAAGAGAGTGTGAAAGAAAGAAAAGAAAGAAAGCAGTTAATGAAAAAAAGGAAAAGAAGTGAGGCATGAAAGAAGTAGAGAGTGAAAGAAAAAAGATTATCACCTTTTTCCAAGACTTTGTTTCAATTAACCAAAAAAGTCAAAATTTTTTAAAGTGGTACATTTTTATTTGTAGTACTAGCAATGGCCAATAGAGGTGGCTCATATGTTAACCTCTCAAAAATGTTTACTAACTTATAAGTCCTCACAAAATCAGGATTTTATGTCTGTGTTTATTGCTGCAGTTAAATGATCAGTTCATATAGCTTAAAATCCTATCCACAAGGTGGGTTTTCAGCTAGTGTTTATACTTACATATGTACACAATCAGATAAAAATATACATGGGGATATCCAGAAGTAGATACATGACAGAGCTGTAAACATAAACAGAAAAAGAAAACCAAAAAAGAAAAAATGTCCTGACCTTGTGCAAGGCAGTTTTTCCAGTAGCATCAAGAATTGAGGGATCGGCTCTTTTGCTAAGGAGATACTTCACCACATGGCAGTGGCCCTGGTAAGCAGCTCGTTGTAAAGGAGTGCATTTTCCACTGGCCGTTTGACAGTTAACATTTGCACCTTGCATGACAAGGGCTTCACACGTAGACAGATGACCATTTCGGCTGGCATAATGCTGCAAAGAGAAAACAGTGGAAAAATGTCAAGAGGAATCATTCTACTATAACCTTATCTCTTTAAAGGTGGGGAAACTATCATCTACAAAAGAAGACCAAAAGATTACATACATAGACACTGATAAGGTGTGTGTGTATATATATATATATATATAGTAGGAGGTGCGTGATCTAATGGTTAGAGTCGTAGGAAATGGACTCGTCAACGCGAGTTCAATTCCTGGACGAAGCTGTTGGCATTTCACATCGCGCTAATACCCTTGGGAAAGGTATGAATCCTACTCTCCCTCCAGCTATGGATAAATAGCAGGGCAGACTAGACTCTTTAACCATGGCTAGGTAACCACTCTAGGAGAAGGAAAACTCTGAATTCAAACCTGTTAAACTCCACTTAAGAAATTGACCTTGTGTCGGATTTTGCTAATGCTGAGGGGTTGGTAAAATATATATATATATATTTTTTTTTTTTTTCAAAATCTAAAAAATTACTGGTTTTTAAAATCTCAACCATTTCTCAACTGGTTTTTAACATCTCAACCATTGAACTCATCTGATGATTGGATTACCATTAAACTTCAAGTTATGAGTGTAAACCCATAATATTACCATTGATTATATATATATATATATATATATATATATATATATATATATATATATATATAAGCTAGGGTAGTGAAAACATAAAGTCAATGGCACTTGGTAACTGTAAGTTTTTTGCTATTGCAATTTTGAAACCATGTGAAAATATGTGTGCTCCTATTTTTTCTTATATACTGTTGTGTTGAGGCACATGGTGTCACAGCTGTGTGCTTCCAGCCCATCAGGCCTACACACACCACCGTTCCTCCATCACCATGGGACTTGTAGAAATATCTGCACATGTTGACATGTTGTGCACTTGTGTGACACGCACAAAATGCTCTCCTTCCCTAAAGACTAGTATCAGTGACAAGTCAAGGCAAGATGACAGAGTATTTGGGGAGCACAGGTGGATGATCTGACAACCACACTGGGAAAAGAAAAAGAAAAAAGAAATTGTAAGTTTTAACTTCGTATAAGTTCACAGGTACAATTTTCTATAAATAGGTGACATTGATACAATTTCACATTGTATTTACATTTATGAACATAAAAGACAATTTAAAATATGTCACTGAAATTAAATGGGTTAAGTGTAAACATTCATAGAGAACAAGAAATAATATGTTAAAGACAAGTTTTTGTTTTACACCATTACAGAGTAATATCCATTGGAATGTGTGTTTGTTTATAATGTTGTTTCTCCTAATTTTTGCCACAAATTTCTATCAACTTATCTGTACATTTGCTTTAAATTCCATGTGAACTTTTTTATTTCAAGACATAATAATAAATATGGATTCTTATTTTTAGTCAGCATAAATTGATAAAATGTTGAACAAATGTTAAATTTAGGTTAAATTCAGCAGCTAAAAATTCTAAAAAGTCAGAGCATATGATATACAATAATTCTTTTTTTCCAGAATTTCACTGTTCAAAATTAGGGGTGTCGATATTACACACAAATAATTATGGTAATTAAATGTTGACTTATTTTGTGGTAAATAGATCAACTGCTTACGCTTATAAAGATGGGAAAAGGTTTGTTCAAAATTTTTTGGTTTATTTATCATTATTTGATTTATAAAAGACATAGGAGACATGGAGGTGGCCATGGTGTAGTGGTCATCAATTGTAAGAAATGAACACAGTAACACAAGTTCAAATCAGTGATAAGGCTGTTTGCATATAACACTAATACCCTTGTGAAAGATATGAATTCAACTATTCTCTTTTCCAGCTATGAATAAAATAGTTGATCAAACTTTCGTATGGCAACGGGTCTAGGAGAAAGATAAACTCTGAATTCAAACCTGCTAAACTGTTTAAGAAATGTACCTTGTGTTGCATCCTGCTCATGTGGAGGGGTTAGGTAAATATAAATAAAAGACATAAAACTACATCCAAAAATTCGACAGGAATTGTGTCAAAAATCTTGTCACTGGTATATGTAGCACTTTCAGTCGCTTGAGACTCCAAGTTCTTCTATATATTCTAAAAATTCAGTTTTTTGCTGGGGGTTTTCCAGAATCTTTTAGTCCAAAGTTGAGGTGTGTTATACACAAATAATTGTAGTAATTGTTTTTTCATCAGAGACATTTACCTGCAAATGAAAGAAGGAAAAGAAATACTGGAAAAATAGATAAATCAAATAAAAACTTTTATCTCTTCTAAAAATTCAGTGTGTATTATACACAAGTTTTGTTGGGTTTTTTTTAAAGAATTTTGTAGTCAAAAGTTGGGGGGGGGGGGGGTCATGTCATACACAAATAATTGCGGTAATTTTTTTCTGATCAGACATATTTTCATATTTACCTGCAAATAAAGGAAGGAAAAGAAATACTGGTAAAATGAATAAATTAAATAAAAAAACGAAAAGAAATTTAGAAGTGCATGCCCTGTTTAATGGCAGAACTAGGTAACATTACTTTAAGTATATATAACGAACAAACTCACCTAACCTTATTTTCTAGCAGCAATATGCTTTGCACGATTACTTCATCTAATATTGCCTCACCACAAGCAGTTCACAGCAAAGTGCCTTTTCAGCAATAGCATCAACAGTAGAAAAGAGAAAGAAACAAGCTTTTACAGATCTATTATTCACCCAATATTAAATAATATAAATAGATAGATAGACAGACAGATACAAATGTCAGTTTTCTTTTCCCCCTATAATTCAGCTCTAATAAGAACAGGGAAAATCCATTAACACAGTAGGGATTGTTGGGGAAGTTCCAAGAAGAAGATAGATGCTTTGATTGCTCTGAATGAGCCAAACCGTCTGTAGTCCTGAAATGAAGCTTTTTTTGCGATTCTATAAATTTTCACACCTATCTTTTTCTTTGTTATTTTTATTGCAATGATTCTGAAGGTATATTACTCAACATTCCTTGAGTGTGCAATAATTACATTATATCTGCTTTTGATGACATTTTTAGCCAATGGGATCCAACCACTGCAACACTGATCAAAGAAGTGTGTGGACCGCAAAGGGTACTATGTTCAAAAATAAACCTCATTTGATCATATTCCATGAAAGCATCTTGGTCAGCCTATGAACTTTTCAGCTGACCCTGCCACAAGCAGGATGAAACTCAAGGTTGATTTTTGATCAGGGTACAACCTCATTTGAATTCTAAGTTTTCCTTCTCCTAGACTGGTTGGCTTACCAAGGCTAAAAAGCAAATCTGCTCTAGTATTTATCCCTAGTTGGAGGGAAATCAGATGGGTTCATGCCTTTTCCCACAGGCATTAGTGTAAAGTGAAATGCAAACAGCCTCATCCAGGATTTGAACTCAGGTCAACAATTCTATTTTCTATAATGCCAACCATTATGCTAGGAATGATTAATATATCCTCCTACCTCTGACAAAAATTATCGAATCAACACACTTCCTCCTCCTCCTCCTCCTCCTCGTCTCCCTTCTGTTCTTAATTACTTTTCTCTCTTTCTTTCTCTCTTCCTTTCATTCATTTTTTGCTTTCATTTTTCCTTCTCTTTCCTCTTTACGATTCTATTTTTATATTTTCCTCCCTTCCACTTTTCATCTCATATGATGCTGAATTTGCAGTAAACCCCCCCCCCACCCTTTCCATCCATATCTTTTTGTTGGTGGACATCATATGGCATCTCAACAACAGACCATCATCTCTACTACACTCCATTATCAAAGAATACATCTAAGCACCCAATGTTGTGGACTCATCTAAAATTGCAATGGTCCAGTCATATAAATGTCACAATCACTATGATCTTTTTTTTATTTAGCAGTAAATAAATAAACAAGAGATAAGACACAAAACACCTTCCTTTAGATACTTATTTCATCATTTTAAAGCAATATTGGTTATTCCAACTTTCCAAAATGTTTTGTGGCTATTCAAAATGGTAGCAAATTAAACAAGAGTACTCCAGGTTTGAACAGGGGTCTCTCATAACATTTTTGGTCACTGAAAAGTGATAACAAGGTGAAATTTAAAGAAGAATGTGTGATGTGTATGGAGAAGACAACTTTTGTTAAAAAAAATTGTTTTAAGTCTACAAATGGGCTAAACATGCCTGAGTTTAAAAGACAGTCCATGAAATGGAAATACAATGACTCTCCGGTAAAGAAAATGTTCTGGGCACAGCAGTCAGTAAAGAAGGTCATGCTGACATTTTTCCTGGACATGAAAGGACCCATATGGATTTCCTTGTAAAAGGTTCAACTGTAAATAGTGCTTCCTATATTCAACTCATCAGGTGATATTCACATTAATTATTGAATGATCCTCGTATATATGTATTATCATGCCTTGCTGCAGTGATAATTCAAAATTCTAAGATTCTTACCAATAGGCTTTTAACACATGGAGCTGAAACTGAAATTGTTAGTTCTTCATACAAAAGATCCCTTTATCATGTCAGTAGAAAAGGTCATTTAGAAATAGCTGAACACTTGATTAAACACGATGTTGGTGTGTAATAGCCGCAATACTGATTGATATCCCTGACTGATGAAGTCAATACATAAATTCCAATTATATCAGTATCTAAAATATGTCAGTGCAAATGTTAATTTCTTAAATGACTGATGAGAAACATTTGTGCCACAGGCATTTGGAGATACGAGAAATGAAGTTATTACCCTCTTGGTGTAATGGTTAGCAAGCTAGTCTTGCAGATCTATTACTACTGAATAGAGAGTTTGTTCCTTGCTGGGCAACCCATAATTTCAACTTTGTGTCAAATCCTGTCCATGGTTGGTTGGTTGGATTTCAACCTTTGAGTCAATTTATGCCAAAGACTTGTTCATTTTATTCATTCTTGTTGGGTATTTAATTTTTTTCTAAACTCATTTATTTAAACACATTTTTTCTCATTCCTTTTTTTTATCTATTTAAACCATAGATGGGACCCTAACAGGTACTACCAATCTGGGTTTTGTAGACCTGATAGTAATGGGAATGATTAAAATGCCACACTCCCTAGATATCCAGAACTGGAATCTCACTATTAGATGCAGTTTAATGCCATACCCAGGACATGTGAACAGGTTGGGTATTAAACTACCTCCCAACATGGTGCAATGGTTAGCAAGCTAGTCTAGCAGATCCATTACTACTGAATAGCAAGGTTGATCCTCGCTGGATGCCTCATGCTTGTGTCATATCCTACCTGTGGCGAACAGGTTGGGTAATTACCTACATTGGCTTATAAGTAAAGTCATCGGGGTGGCCTGAAGTCGGTATCAACCAATCAGCGAGTGAGTCTATCCCCTTTTTAATAGCGCTAGACCAAGGAGATGATTTTCTGCATCTGAGGTGGAGCACCACACCTACCATCAGCTACTTACTTTACCACACAGATACATGTGCTACTCATACGCTGAGTTGGCAAGGGCGGTTTCGAACTAGGAACCTTGTGGTTTCTAACTGAACGCTCTACCGACTGAGCTAACCCGGCCCTGTTGTATATTCTCTTTACTTCTATTATTCTTCTGCTCATCTTTGGTATCTTACGTTCTTCTTCTAGCGTCTGGACTTCGTCTTGGGGACTTCGTGTCTGGTTTTCCATTGGGGATTTCTCTTTATCAGAAGCCCTGTGTCATTGGCAGTTTTTAGATAATAACCCAAGACTTTGATTTGCTTTAGATCATATTTTATTCCGAAATCCCCACCAGACTAACTGCGCAGATTGAGTATGGCAGTGCGCTTAACACGACTTACTACTTTCGTGGTTTGGCCGATACTGAACTAAAACTCTCTAATCTAAACCGGAAGAGGGTCTTCTCCACCAATTCTCACAGTATCCACCGGAAGGATCAGGATGAGGTCACAGCTGCAACTTATAACAGCCATTTTGGTTTCAACACTACTGTAAATAAGTGTTAGGGTACTAACAATTATTTAACAGCCCAAGTTCTGATTAATGAGTTATTTTGAAGAAGATGTTTTGGCAAATTGCAGCCCAACTATTAGCCCAAAAGGTTTTCTTACAAAAAGTTTCAGTCTGAATTTTAATTTTTTTTTTAAATCAAACCTTTTCTTCATGTAGTCATCATAGTACAAGTTTGGTTTGGTTGGATTTTTTTAACATCATATCAACCTTGTTTGGGTTATTTAATGCTGAATCAAATCATTTTGATAAACAAAGGACTTAGGCTGCTTATAATACCTACTGTTGCTTAATTGGTCACCCAATTGAGTATTGAACAGACTCATCACTCCTTAACTTTGGAGATCTAGTGCTTTCAACACATAGCACAAGTGGTAATAAAAAGCAGCAAACCTATTGTTGTCTTAAAACAAAGAATATCCAGGAAAATAAATAAATTAAATTAGAAAGATGTTGGTTTGCTTTGCAGAAGAACAGTAGTGGGACTATTTAATCCATAACTAGGGTGATGAGGGGGGGGTCATACTTTTCCCAAAAGTAAACATAATAGTGCGAATGAGTTCAACCACACTTACTACAATGTTGCAGTCCAACATGTTATCCAGTATGCCATGGCTATTCCCCACCCCCACAAAAAATGGGGGTCATAAAAAAAATGCTCAATTTCAACAAGTATAAAACTTGAGAAAATTGAGAAGACAACATAAATTGAAATAATTATTTCTTTAAACAATTTTTTTTAACTCATGAGGAAAACATATAAGTCTGTAAATGTTTTCAGTAAAATTTGATTTCCTTTCTTGGGGGAAAAATCTCAGTCCTAAATTCTTTATGACAGATGACTGTGTTTTTTTTAACCAAAACACAATGAACAACAAATGAATAAACATTAAAACTCCAAAGAATTTTCTTTTCTTTCCTGGGAGAGAAAACTTACTTCTACAAAATAACTTCAGCTTCAAGATATCTTAAACTTGAGACATTTCAAAACCCCACCTCAATCCAGTCTTCAAAATGAAACATTTCTTTCTCAAAATCTGTTCAGTAGTTATCTTTTTGTCTCCAAATATCTATCATCTGCTGTCAATTAAATATTCCTTTCCTGCCTGTTGATTGGTTAACTTAATGTTTCAAGGGGCACAACTCCAGCTTTTTAAAAATTTGGTCCTGAATTCAAAAAATAAACAAATATTATGAATTACCCTCTCTTCTTTTTCTTTTATTTTTAAAACAATTTAGAGACTAATGAATTCTTTTTAACAATTCATGACAGTGTTATTCATAAGGTTATAAGAAAAGATGAATGAGTTTCAAAGCTACATTTGCCTCATCATCAAAATGAAATAAATATCAAATTGATGTGGATTCATGCCTTTCCTACTGAGGAGATGCTCATAGCGTGGAGGAGGCTCTCATTGGAGGGTTATCATCATAGGAAATAGATCCAAATTAAAATTTTGGATGAGGCTGTTTGATACTTTTGGGAAAGGGATGCACCCAGCTATTCTCCATCCAGATATGGATAAAAAGTAGGTAAGATCAGACTCTTTAATTTTGGTATGTATATACCAACCCCTCTGCACAAGCAATGTCTATTTTTTAGTGGAGTTTAACAGGTTTAAATTAAGAGTTCTCCTTCTCCTAGAACGCAGTCTGCTCTGCCATTTACCCATAGCTGGAGGGCAAATAGTTGAATGCACACCTTTCCCAAGTGTATTAGTACTACATGAAATGCTACCAGCTTCATCCAGGTATTGAACTCTTGTCACAGTGTCTATTTCTTATGACAATAACCTTGGCATGGCAACCAGTCAAAAAAGAAAATTCTAAATTCAAACCTGTAATATGAATGTAGCTAGGGACAATTATCGCATACCAATCCTCAAAAAAACTCCACACATGGATACAAGTGCAAAGCCTGCTTATCCCACATCAGGTGAATGCTGTCACACACACACACACACACACATACACAATGTTATTAACATGAAGTGAAAACCCAAACAGCTTCATCTAGGATTTGAACTCAGGTCACAGATTTCATTTCCCTCAATAATAACCATTACACAAAGCATGCCTCCTCTTATATATTTAAGTATATTTATAATTCTGTATAAAAATATTTTTTTAATGGTTTTCCAACTCTGCTGATATGATTTGTAGTTTGTCGTTGTATCTCACTGAAAATGTCTTGAAATGGAATCTAAGTACGTCCATTAGTGTCCATGATTATTTCAAACTCTTTTCCTTTTAAAAAAGAAAATAACAAAAAAAAAATCAAGATTGGTGTTCTTTTACAATTTACTTCCAAAGTTTTTTTATATAACTTCTAAGTTTCTAATCGCCTTAAAGGCTGTCCAAAATAAATATCAACACTTCTTCAGTGTGCCACTTTTAGACAGAATACTTGGTCACATTTGAAGAAGAAGAAAACAAAAATCAAAGAATCTCACATTATGCAAATTTTAGAACATACAAACTAGTTGTTAATGTAATGACTTCTGACAATAACAGTAATTTGAAAAAATAAAAGCAAATTTCTTTGACTTTTTACATTGTTTAGCAGTTATCAACAACCATTTTCCATTGTGTCTGGATGTAAATTTCTATAGAACACTTTTGTTTTTATTCATACATTTATATGTCTATACTATAATGATCTGACTTTTGTTATTTTAGCACAATAAAAATAGCACTTCATATATCAAGATTTTACTCATGCAATAACATTAAGAATTAGAGAATAAAGCAATTTCCAGTATGAGATATTAGTTGAAATAAATTTAAAACTTTTTTATACAACTGATATTTATGCCTTTTCTTTATCAAATATATTGTTTTGTATATAATTTCCCAATATTTATACATTGAGCTCTGAACATGGTTTATACAAATTGTATTATTTTGATATAATCTTAGTTTATACCAATTTTATTATTTCAATATTGAAAAAGGTCCTTCTTAGAATCAATCTCACCACCAAACCTGGTTACATATCTATATACATTAATGGACAAAAAAATGAGCCTGAGGTTGTTTTTTGCTACTTTTAAAAATGTAACTTTAGTAAGTAAAATTTCAGATTTTTAATGGAATTTTTTTTCTATTTTCAGAATCTAATAGCTACAAAGTACTGATGATTTAAATTGAAAAACACCACCAGAGAAAATGTATGTTCAAATTAATGAAAAAAAAAAAGAAAAAACCGAATCATAGGAATGAGACAAAATGGGATGTAGAAAACACAGACATCGTTGTCCACTGTAAAAAGAATTGGCCTACATTTTGCAAAGCCAGTTTCACCACTAAAAATGGATGGGTTTTAGTCATCCAAAAGCTACCACCAAAAAAACAAAATTTGCTGCTCTCAGAGACAGAAAGAAAATCCTGTCAAATATAGCTAAAGAGTTCAGATTTACGGATGGGAAGACTATCTTGAAGAAATATCAGAAGGCTCAAAGAAATGGAATTATGTCAAAAAATATGCAACAAGAAGCGTTTTTTTTTGTTTTTTTTAAAATGTCAAAGACAAATTACATTTTGCAGCAGAATATTGGAAAGTTGTTTAACGGAATAAAAATGGTCAGATGAGTTAAGATTTTGCATTTATTATAGTGATACTCTGGAATGTTGTCTTGGAATTCTAAGACAACATTCCATGTTTAACCAAATTGTTTTCAGACATTCTGGTAATAATGTTGCACTTGATCATCAAAGAGAAAATTATTAACAGAATATCTGAAAATAATGGTTAAACATGGAAATGATGGTATAATGGTTTGGAGAGCTTTCTCATCTTCTTGAGTTGGTGAACTAATTCATTGCAACAAGCATATTATTGGAAAAGAATACATTCATTTTCTTGAGATATGACTACTACTATTACTAACTATTTACAAATTGTTCTCTTTGGTAAATCAAGCAGATATCATTTTTCAAAATAATCATGCACCTCCTCATTCTGCTAAATTAGCAAAAAGGTGATCATTTGAAAACTTATTACAAGTCATTTCTGTGCTGGAAAAAGTCCATATGTAAATCCAATTAAACATATTTGTAGTATAATAAAACTAAAGCTGTCTGATGTTTTCTAATGAAGATACATTGTAGGAAGCAATTAAAAATCAGTGGGAAAAAAAAGACAGACAGCATGCCTAAAATAATTGCTTTGCTAAAAAAAATCCCATGATAAAAGCATCCAATATTAGAGGACTTAATATGTCCACATATTAAATGTCTTATTTTGTATTTCACTTATTGATGTTAACTTTTTTTCAAAAAAACTATAAATAGGACCCAGGTTCATTTCTTTTTTTTGGGGGGGGTCTACCAGTGTAGATTAATATTTGTCTTTACTATTTGAAATGGATTTCTACTTCAATAAGACTTCTTGAGCTACAAGCAAATTGATTAGTAATTTTGTCTGTAAAATTCTGTCTGCCATAATTCAAAACAAACATTGGAAATAATAATAGTAAACATATAACAAAAATCCAAGGTCTTTTGAGCGTGAACATACATTGCAAAAACAACTTTTTGGCATATTCTGAATACCCACTGTTCATTAAATAATAATCCAAAGGAGAAAAATATTTTGCCGTCCCAGCCAACCACTGAGTGAAAATGAAAGAAAGTGAAAAGATAGACAAATACTAGGACTTTGCCAGAGAACTGCGGAAATTGTCAACATGAAGGTGAAGGTCATATCAATTGTAATTGGTACCCTTGGAATGATCCCCAAAGCTCTGGAAAAGAATTTGGATGAATTGGAAATCAGAGGAAGAATTGAGACCATCCAAACTACAGCACTGTTGGGATCGGCTAGAATACTCAGAAGAGTCCTGGAGACCTGAGGAGACTTGCTGTCACTCCACCTCCAGTGAACCACCAGTTATGGCAGGTGTGAAAACCTCATAATAATAATAATAATAATAATAATAATAGCCAGTGTAGGTTATGTGGAAAAAGATGAAACGTTTAATCATAGTATAAGTGAATGTAGCAAATTAGCACAAATGGAGTTATAGACTAGGCACAAGTGAGTGAGAAATGTGATCCACTAGGAACTGTGCAAAAGATTAAAATGTGATCCACTGGGAATTGTGCAAAAGATTAAAATTTGTCCATACTAACAATTGGTAAATTGGTAACAAATAGTATCTAACCTAAAAAATGGGATGCATAAAATTATCTGGTATTTTGAGATACAAATGGATCACCATATCCCAGCTGGAAGACCAGACCAAGTATTAACAAGCAATCAGCTCAACATATGTATTGAGCATTTTTTTTTTTAGATTCATTCATTATTCAGACTTGTTCAGCCACTTCTTTTTTTCTTGTTAGTCAAAATAGTGACTCGCTTAATTTTTTTGTTTTCTCTGTTAAATCATCCTCTCTTAAAAAACATATATATATATATATATATATATATATATATATATATATAATATAAGTTAAAAATGGAAGCAAATCTGACAGTATGTTGAAATGAAAAATAAAGGAGAGAAAATGTTGAATGGATAAAATTGGATTTATTTTATTTAATTTTACTGACACGTATTTCGGCAAACCTTATTGTTTTAAATGAAATCAGTTGAAATACAGAGAATTTCCGAGATGTTCATTTAAAACAATAAGGATTTACCCTGCCGAAGGTCACTATTTCTTTGTATACTAAAAATTTCTGTAGTTTTTTCTATTATTGTTATTGTTATTTTATTTTGTATTTAAAATAATAATATATAGAATACATGTATGCATGGATAAACTCCTGACCAAAACACGTGTCAGTAAAATTAAATAAAATAAATCCGATTTTATCCAATCCATTCAACATTATTTTTCCTTTATTTTTCATTTCAACATATATATATATATATATATATATATATATATATACTTGTTTCATTAAAGAGTAATGGCAAATCTGAGGAGTAGCATTCGCAGAATATCAGGTGCACTTGGTATTTCACAGTCCAGTGTAGTTTGTCACTTTGACAACTTCAGAAAAGCATCCAGATGAATTGTGCCTTACTTTATCAAAAGATAGCAAAACTTTTGACTCACTTGGCTAAGACCTGGAATAAATACTGATTCACTGTTTATCATATTGTTAAATGGTTTAGACACTTGGATGAGATTTTGCAATCAAACTAATCAAATCAATTCTGTTAAGGATATGAACAAAAAAAAAAGAGAAAATGAGATTTTTCTTAATTTTTTCATCTCCATAATTTTCTTTAACGGAACAATCAATAGGAGATACCTATCAATCGAGACATTTGTTGTAGTCAGCTTGCAAAAGGAAATTGAGTCAATGAAATTTGAAAAATCAATAAAAAAACAAATGATAGACTGCAATCTGCTACCCAAGCACGTATTTCCTGGTGAGCAACAAAAAAAAAAAAAAAAGAAAGAAATAAAAAGATTCCAAAAACATACAGACAAAAGCATTATGATTAAAATACAGAGCACCATGTAATAGGGTATTATAGATTTTAAATGTACTGTTTTTAGCACATTTGCTGTTGGCTCATTTTGACGCCAGCTTAGTTAAAGATTGGCATATTTTGGTGGTTGCATTAGAAGATGCCACCTTGGCAAAGACGGGTATAGGAGCTTTGGCAAAGATATGGATTCTGATCAGGGAGTTTGAACACGTGAAAAAAGGCAGAAGACTGCATTTTTCAGTTAGATTTGAGAGTTGCAAATGTCCATGACATGCAACACTTCACTTTGGCCTTTAGGTTAGATCATCAGTTGGAGAGGCCCCACCCCCTTCAATCAATTGGCTTGTCATGTCAAGCCCTAGTACATATATGATTTTCCCGACCACATTACTCTTAAGGCAACCCCCTAACTCTTTTTCTTATTTATATACTAGAAGGTGATGGCTGAGGGTCTTAGTGTCCTGGGTTTGACATTAAACTGCACCTAGTGGTGAGGTTCCAGTTCTGGAGCTCTGGGGAGTGTGGAATACCCCTTCATTGCTAATACTCCCATGTCTACCCAGAGTGGTAGTACCTATTAGGGTCCCATCTATGGGTCAAATAGATTAAAAAAATGAATTTTTAAAAATTTGAATACCCAACATGAATGAATAAAACAAAAATGTCTTTGGCATAAAATAACCCAACAAAGGTTGACATGCCATAAAATTCAACTATCCATTTTACAGAAATATGCAGACATAAATTAGAGAGGGTTGGATTTTAACCCTTTCTAGGCTACTATCAAAAAAGAATGATGAAAAAATTTATCTTTTGCCCTGTCAGCAGGTTTTACAATATACTAATTATATCTCTTGCAGAGGAGGGTGCTTCACCCATCCAAAAGAAAATGCGTATTCTATAACACTAAACTGCATCTAGTGGTGAGGCTCCAGTTCTGAAGCTCTAAGGAGTATGGAGTACTCCTTCATTGCCATTACTCCCAGGTCCACCTTTTACCTAGAGATCTAGTACCTGTAAGGCTCCCATCTATAAGTCAAATACATCTGTTTAAAAAGTACTTGTATTGTTATATACCCATTCAGTGTATCGGGTATATCAAATGGCAAGAGAGAAACAGTAGCAATGATGATGAGGGGATGATTGATTGATTGATATTTACTTCTTTTTTCTTCTGCCTTTTTAATTCATCAGCTGCCATCTTCTCTGGGCTGTTTTCTCCAGGTTGATTTCTTCTTTCCAAATTGGGCAGTCTGTGCATTTCTTGTTTTCAATTACTTAACAAAGATTTGTTACTTTTCTATTTTCCTTATTAAAACAACCCCAGCCTAAAACCATGTGGTGAGAAGCAGGATCTTGAGAGAATACCCTCTCTCAATGAGTAACTGGCTGCAACTGAATAAAACTTAACTTCTGTCTCATTCATCCTATTGAAGGGGTTAAACAACGGTTACCACATGTCAATCATGCTAATGGTAATTTTCCACTTAACACCCTCCAATTTGGAATTTTCTAACCAACTATGATTCAAATTTATACTAAACTACTTACACAATTCATAAGCTACCCATGAATTAGGTAACAGTATCAGATAAGAATATTTGATATCATATAATTGTGTATAAAAAAAACTCAAGAAACTACACAAAAATGTAAATATAAATGTACAATGTGTAAAATTCCTTAACTCTCCAGAACTCCAAAACTGGAGCTTCCCTAGGACATCCATTTTGGGTGGGTCATCTTTCCCCCTCTGCATATTCTAAGACCCACGAGTGAGAAGAACACAGAAATACAACTCTCTTACAAACTGATTTGATTGTTTTGTTTCATGGCATATCAACCCTTTTCAGGTCATTTAATGATAAAAATGTCATCTACTACCTAAATAATGAAAATGAAATTGTCTGTTTTTCCTATAAATAATGTGCAATTTAACCTCAGAGAAACAATGAGATCTCACAGGACTTGTTAATTCAACTTGCTAATTACTCTTTTCATCTTATTTCTTTGCTTAAGTAAACATTTTTCCCCATTTTTAAAACTATTTGTGCTTCTTATTCTTATTTCTCTGTTAACTCTAATACTCAAGTTACAATGATAAACAAAGAGCTTCAGTTGCTTACAGTACCCACTATTGCTTAAGTGGTCACCCAATTAAGTATTGAACAGGTTCATTGTTGCTTAACTTTGATGATCTAGCAGGAACCAGTACTTTAGGCATGACTTGACCATAATCTGATATTTTTATGGGTACTATATAGCAATTATATATGAAAACATTATATGCTCTGTATTTGATATTTGTTAGCTCTACTCTATGATTAATTACTCATCTATATAAAAGAACTGGACATTTTTGTCTGGCTGAGATAATCAGAAGTTCTGCAAAGAAAATAAATGGGACACAAATGGGAATCATAAAAATCTACAAAGCAAAAAAGGAATTTTTCATTAATGATCAATTCTCCCTACCCACCTGTAACTTGTCTCGGACAGAATTACACCCACTTTTATGGGTTATTCAAATTAATCAGACAAAACCTCAAATATATTTTCTTTTTTTTCCTCAATAATATCAATGTCTCACCAAATATTTCCTCCTCCTCCTCCTCCTCCTCCCCCTTGTACCCTTCATGAAATTGCCAGTTTTGTCTATAGATTGACATTTTTACCATTCTTTCTAAGACAAATCTTTTATGGATATTTGATTTTTGAATATCAATTAATGAGGGAGAGAGCTGAAGGGAAATGAACAAGAACCAGTAAATATACATGCTATTTCATAGAAAATTGATTCAACTCTGCACCACACCCACCAACTAATGGATTACTGGAAACACCTGAAGAAGGACAAAGGGTACATACCCCAAAACATTATGTATGTATATTTTACAATAAAGACGAGGGCAATAGTCAGAAAAATCTAAATAATATTAATATATACCATTTTAGAAGTATAGAAAAAAAATTGTTTTCATCTAATAGTGATATCTATTTTTGAATTCAGAAACCTAACATTTAAAACTACAAATTATATCTAAATGCATAAAATGTAGGTGCTAAAAAATCCTTAGATCTATTTTTAGAAATCCTATATATATATATATATATATATATATATATATATATATATATATATATATATATATATATATATATATATATATATATATACAGGGTGTCCCAAAATAATGTATACACTCATTGAATATTAATAGTTAATAATACATTTTTTTTCTATTTCAGATTTGACTAACCATTTCTTCAAGATATGTATTGAACAGAACGACGACCAGTTTGACCACTTGATGTGAACTTATCATTATATGAACATTCTGCCATTCAGTCGAACCTCATATATAAAAATCTTAGTATACAATGCCACTTGACATGGTTATTGCAAACAAATTTATGATAAACCTTTTAATGTACATTCACATATCAATTTGTAAAGTAAACTTTCCACATAATGAATACAAACAAAAAGGACGTATTCTCATTATTCATTTTAAAAAATCTATTTGACAAAATCTGAACATTTGACATGTGCCAAAGTATATGAACCATTTAGTGTGTACCTTGTTGAACCTTCTTTTGTAGCAATTACTTCAACCTAAAAAATCCCCATCAGAATCAAGAGATTTTTCTGTGGCAACTCAATATGTTCAGTTGAAGTAATCACAGCAAAAGGACATTCCACAAGGTACAAACTACAATAAAATGTTATTACCAATTGGTGTTTAAATGCATATTTAATAAGCTTATTTTAAATTTGTTCACAATAACAATGATTGTGGGATTCGCAAACTTTCAATTGGCACAGAATATATCTAAAAAATCCATATATATATATATATATATATGAGAGAGAGAGAGAGATTTTTCAATTGTACTCTTGCTGGAGATGAGACTACATTTTATAACAAATCAAATGAATATTGTCTGGAGGAGAAGCTGAAATATCAACTGAAATCAATCTTTATCTTTTCATTCATTTGATTCTTTTATTTTACACTTTCTCTTCTTTTCTTTCTTTTCTCTCTTCTTTCTTCTTTTCCCTCTCTCTTTTCTTTCTTTCCTCTCTCTTTTCTTTCTTTCCCCTCTCTCTTCTCTTTCTTTCCATTCCTTTTACTTATTTTTATCTATTTTTTGATTTGTTTGATTCTTTCATTTTACTATTTTTCCCACTTCTTTCTCTCTCTCTTTCTTTCTCTCTATCTTTCTATTTATCTCTTTTTCTCTCTCTCTCTCTTTTCTTCATGTGTAATAAAACAATAGAGATTTCACGCATCACAACTTCTTTCAAAGTGACCAAATATAACAAAATATGCAGGGTATGATCTTCAGATTGGTTATAGGGGTGGCACCTTGCACAATTTGTAGGTATGGAATTAATACACAAACATGTTCACCAGCTTGAAATAGTGAATTCAAAACTCAGTTTTACAATTTAGTTAACAGAAAGAGTATTTCTGTCTACAATTCTGAGATAAGGAGAAGTTGTTATTTAAATTATTCACACAATTCAGAATATTAGTTGTTATATTCACATTGCATCTGCTGTATCCTCTAGGCATCTTTATCAGGTGTCTTTTATTGTAGTCGCCAACTTTCAGAGAATTTTGAGCCAAACTCTCTATTCAATCTTCACTGTTAAACTGTTCCCATTCTGCTTTCGTTGTCTTGCAATATTTCACATCAGTTAAATTGCTCTTGTCATAACACTTCTCTTTGTAGGTGACTGCTGCCACCACCAGTGAACGTGATGACCAATATGACCAACAACAAAGGGTCAATCATGGGAACTCTTGTGGTAGGTGTGAGAAACAGTCACATACAAGAGCTGGGGATTTTTGAAAAAGATCAGTTATTTGTTTAGTAACTGGTAGAACAACAAGGTGGGCTACCATTATCTGATCAGCTCACAATAGCTTGCCTTCCAAATAACAACTCACCGACTACTAAAAAATTTGGCTTGTTTATGACTCCACTCCACTCCCACCAATCCCCTCATTTCCAGTCTGTAGACTTATAAAAAAAATTCTAATTTCGGGCGCCATTTTCTTCCAAGCCCAAGGTAAGAGGAGTTTCATTTTTATCTTAAACTACATATAGATCTTCTGGCACTCTTGAATTTTCTCAACCATTTCACTTTCATTTTGTTTTTGTTTTTTGAGCAGTGTTCAGTAAATTGTTATACATTAAAAAAAATAAGACCATTAAGTGATAGAAGGGTTTTTAAAAAGCTTTATTGTGAGTCAACTATTTCATTAAGAAATTGATTGAAAGTGTTACTTTCTTTGTGTTCTCTTGCCACTAGAATTCACAAAGATATGAATCTAGTATATCTACTTGAATGCCATTCTGTTTTTTTTACTTTGTTTTGTCTTGTGGCATATCCCCCCCCCAAAAAAAAAAACTGTTGTTTGCTCAATTTACCCCTATTATACTTTCAATTTACAAAAAGGCTTTCTTCAATCTTTACAGTTATACCAGACTCACCAATGGTTTTTCAGCACAAACTTCCCTTATTAAGTTTTTCTATTGTACAACAGTGTTTTGAAATTTCCAACTTACATTGTCATAATAGATTGGTGGTCAGTTCATGTGACCAAGTGGAAACAACAAAGAAAATAATATTTTCAATCAAATTCTTAACAATATAGTTAACTCACAGTAAAAAGCTTTCAAATTCATCTATTGCTTAATGGTATTAGTTTTTTAAGGTATAAACATTTACTGAACACCACTTAAAAAAAAAAAAAAATTTAAACATTCGAGAAAGTTTAAGAGTGCCGATCTTCCTTTATTGACTTTAGAATACAGCTCCACACCTCCCAGTTGAGGGAATTGTCCAGAGGGAAATTGGTCCAGAGGGAGGTTGTAACACCAATAATAAAGTGACTGGTATTTTTCTGTGACTACATGTCTGACTTTTTCCTTTTACCTATGTAAACATCACCTCTTTATGTAATTCTTGACTGTCAAATTTCTATTAAGCATTATATCATGCACACATTTATACTACAAAATTATTATTTCTAAAAAAAAAATTAAAAAAATAAAAAAAAAACAGCTGCATCATGTTTTTTTTGGTTTTTTTATGAACCTATTGTTTCAGATTATGTACAATAAGTAGACACCTGCTATAAATAAGAAAATCCAAGAAAAACATAAGCTAATACTTTCTGTCACTTACAGAATTCCATAATTCACACAAAACATCACCTCACCTATATACAGACACATTAATAAATAACTGTTGCTTAATATCCATCTTCTCTTCAAATTCATAATGTGATATTAAAACTTCTATCTATATTTTCTTTTAATTTCTACACCTATATTTCTGACCCTGTAGAGGCGCTTGTTGTGCAATGGTTATCATCAAAGGAAATGAACTCAGCAGCTTAAGTTTAAATCCTGAACAAGGCTGTTTGCATTTCACATAGTTTTAATACTCTTGGAAAAGGTATGAATCCAACAATTCTCCCCCAGCTATTGGTAAATAATAGGGCAGACTTGGTACGGCAATCATTCTAGGAGAAGAAAAACTCTGAATTCAAACCTGTTAAACTCCACTTAAGAAATTGGCCTTGTATCACATCTTACTCATACATAGGGGTTGGTAAATAATTATACATATATGTATATATATATATTTATTTGACCCTGATCAGCCAGGCCTAAGATATGCCAACTCTGTCCTCTGTGGAGGGATAAGATCCCTTACAAAAAGGATGTCCTGGATATGACACTAAACTGCATCTGGTGGTAAAGATTCACTTCTGGATTCACTGAGGAGTGTGCAGTCATCACTTCATTACCATTACTCTCAGATCCACTCTGATCTGGAGTAGTAATAACTTTTAGGAAACTATCAATTGGTAAAATAAATCTGTTTAATAATTATTAGTATTAGATAAGAATGCTTGAAACCATATAACTGTGTACTAATTATTTTTATTAATTATAGTTACTTGTGAAGTTACAATTCTTTAAAAAGGATTATTATTATTAGTTTCTGGAAACCATATAACTTCTTTCACCCCACCATATATATATATAACTCAATTTATTCCTATTTATTTATCTCAGTGTCCTGCTTCCAAAAGTGAGGCTCCATTTCTAGATATCTGGGGAGTGTAGAGTAACCCTTTATTACCATTATTCTCAGGTCAACTCTGACTACTCAGAGAGTATCAGGTGAGATTTTTATTTATTCAGAGCTGCAAAATTGTGCCTCAAGTTACCAAAATATCGCAAACCTTTTGACTAATAAAAATAAAGTTAATTGGATGCCTTCCAAAGAGTAAATCTTTAGAATTTGAGTCCCCAGCTATATGTTAAAGATTTCCCCTACAGTTCTTCTACATGAGAATGGCTTTGGCATTGAATAACCCATGATGGGTGAATTGCCATTAAACAAAGAAACCAAACCAAATCTGAGAATATGTGATGAAATGATCATGATGAAACCAGACAATATTTGCAGACAGACAAACTAAAATAAAATAAATGGAAATGATAAAAGATTCCAAGATGTAATTGAGTTGTCAGACATTATCTGATGAATCCAGAAATATGGTGACACTTGTAGAGTTTCAAATGGCAATCACAAAAACACAACATTGGGAAGAAAAAAGCAACAGTTAGATATTTCTATTAACCAATGACAACTGCAATGAAAGAGAAGAGTTAAAAGATAGGACAGAGAAATTAAAAGATGTACACTTCATTAAGTGAAGATTAATAATTCAGGTTTACTTGAAGTAATGTAAATGATTTGTGTCTGTGAATAAATGAGTCATATCATATGTGCATTTTATATATATATATATATATATATATATATATATATATATATAAGAGTTTTACAGTTTGCTTGAAACATTGTGTCTATATTGGTTTGGTTGTTAGTTTTGAAGAATATCCCAATACAAGTGTAAAGAAAGATAAGGTAACTTGGATGTTGTTCGTCTACCATTTATTTATTTTCTTAATATATTTCGGGATAAAGATCCCTTCGTCAGAAGATTTCTGAAAGCTAAGTTCTAGATCTTGTGACTAGGATCTATTTATACTGTTGTATGTTTGGTGATATCTTCCACCAAATTATTTGTGTGTGTGTGTGTTTAAGTGTGTATGTGTATGTGTGTGTTTGTGTGTAGTGTAAGTGTTTATGTGTGTGTGTCTACCCAACAATGTCTTAGTATCATTCCAGGTTTGACCTATCCATTTTTTCTTCTCCCCCCCCCACCTTTTTTTTGGGGGGTAAGGCAGGTCATCTAGCTGTACATGGTTTGTTTATTTGCATGTGTGTGTGATCTTCACTCATCTGTTGGTGTCTGTGTATGTGTGTGTTAGGTTAGGGTCTGCTGTGTTTAACAAAAATGATAGATAGATATATATTTCTGTTAAATTACATAAAGAATTTTAATTTTTAAAGTATAATAAAAAATTAAATTAAATTAAATTTAAAGAATTTTTGCTAAGTTGCCAATATCTTAAACTCATTTGAATCTTTATAAATTTGTCCATCTAAAATTTTGAATTCCTCCAAATAATTAAAAGCTGATTTCCACTTTAACACTAGTTTCAATTAACTTGATTACAGAACCTAATTATTAAGAAAATGACAACAAAAAATTCATATATTTTTATGTAAGATTATCTATTCAATTAAAAATTATCTTATTATAATAGAGATTTTCTGTCTGTAACCGAAACTACGTCAGGAATTGTGTGATTTTATCAAAGAGTATTTAACTTATATAGTTAAAATTATTAATACATTTAATAAATCTTATTTAATAAGGGGGTCTCTATGAAAATCTGTGGTAGATTTGCCTCAAGACAGCCTGTGTTATTAGTGCTTTCGAAATCCTACAATGTGTCTTGTATATAACTAAGAAATAAAGGTTTATATAGATAGATAGATAATAGATATGAACAAAACTAGAGATAGATAGATAGATAACAAGTGTGCATTGGCTCATGATTGTGTGTGTGAACACCTTAACAACAACAAACTCTACACAGAGGTTACAGATATAATGCCCATCGAAATAGGAAGCCAAATAAACACTGCATGGGCTGAAATCTGCAGGTGAAGAAAACTCCCCAACAAATACAAACATAATTTCACCAGCAAAAATAGCATCCACCCAAGGTTCTACCATTTAATCAAGACACACAAAACTAGCTCAACACCACAAATAACACCAATAGTCTCCACTTTAAAGGGACCATTATACAAAATATCATGGCTCCTTTCGAAAATACTTAAACCAGTACTTTCAACCTTTCCTGGACATGTCCGCAGCTCAGATGAAGTCATCCATAGGCTACACCAAATGCAACTAAATAAACTAGAAGACAACAGGTACAAATTTACCTTGGAAGTCGCCTCATTGTACAAGTCAGTGCCAACCCAATCAGCAGTCAACTTGATGACTGAATGTATAATCTCATCCAGCCTATGTTGCTACAACCTCACCTCACCAGACATACACCACCATCATCATGGACAACACCTACTTTACATTCCACAAGTAAACATACAAACGATGGGATCCAGCCTGTCAGATTTACTGGCTATCACTTGCATGGACAGATCACACATACCACACACTTTATGACCATACTGAAAGCCAATGGTTACCTTACTTTAGCCACAAAATGCCTGAAGCAGACAGAAGGCCCAAAACAACAACAGAGATATGCAGGGTGATCAGGAAAGAGGGCCTGGACATACAACTTGGTCGTTACAGACCCTCACTGGAATGATACTAAGACATTGTTGGATAGACACAAACATACACATGCAAAGAATTCAGAGAAGATATCACCAAACATACGACAGTATGAAAAGATCCTAGCCACAAGCTCCAGAACTTTGCTTTCAGAAATCTTCTGACGAAGGGATCTTTATCCCAAAGTATATTAAAAAATAAATCAAAGGTAGATGAACAGCATCATAGTTACCTCATTTTTCTTTACACTAGCATTGTGATAGCCTTCAAAACCAACCACCAAACTATATATATATATATATATATATATATATATATAAAGTTGATGAAGTGGCCTATTGTCGGTATTAGCCAGACAAGGGTGTCTATCCCTTTTTTTGCTAGTGCTAGACCAGAGAGATTGTTTTTGCTGAAGTAGAGTGCCACACCTACCGTCAGCTCCCCACTTTACCATACAGATCAGATTACCCAATCTGTGCTACTTATTAGCTGAGTTGGTGGGGACCGGTATCAAAAAGCAAGAACCTTGCGATTCCTTGTGAATGCATAATGAGAGTTAGTGTCAGGTCTATTTATGCTCAGTTGGTAGAATATTCACCTAGGAAATGCAAAGGTTTTCGATTCAATATTGGTCTTGTCAATTCAACTATTTAAGTTAGAAAAGAATGTAAATAACCTGGGTATTTGTTGTGAGGTGTGGTTTTGTGTTCCTTGTTACAGTAGTATTTATTCGTGCTTAATCTTAGCACTGGGTTCGGCTTCTCGTAGCTAACTCCTTAGTCCCCTAAAGTGTCTCTATATATGTCCTGCAGTAATACACATATGTAAATGAGATAACACGCCATTGGCTATCTCACTACACCTCCCTGAAACGGAGAGGTTTTATTCCCCTCGTTGATCTATTGCTTCTCCTAAATATCCTTGGGGGTGTTCTTCGTAATGGTGACCGCGGTCTCATTTCATCACTACTGGATCCCTGGTATGGCACCTCGGAATCCGACTCGCTTTCATCTATGGGTTCTATAACGTCTCCCCCATATTGGTTTATATCCTCGTTTCTTTCCGATTCCTCCACACTCATGTCTTCCTCATATCTATTCCTTAGCTGATCAGTGTGGGCCAGCACACTTCTCTCCTGTGTTGTTATTATAGCGGTGTTGTTCCCTTTCTGCATAATAAAATACGCTTTTTCAGGTTGCGCGTCCTTATTCTTTTTGTACCACATTTTTTTCATTAGTCGAAAAAGACATGGTTATGGGAGATCTGATCTGTCTTCCCATCAAGGCAGAAGGACTTAGTGTTCTATCAGCATGAGGAATGGATCTGTAACTCATCAAGAGTTTAGGTAGAAAAGATTCTATGGTCTCACGTGACGGCTCAAATGCTTTTAATCCTAATTTAACCGTTCTAACCATCCTTTCCGCAGCCCCATTTGATTGTGGATGGTAGGGTGGAGTTTTATAGGGTTTACATCCTATCTTCCTCAACCAGGAACATAGACTTTCATCACAGAATTCGGACGAATTGTCCGATACCAGGGTTCTCGGTACGCCGATCCTTGAGAATACAGTTCTCAAAATTTGAATGACAGTTGCAGATTTTCTATCACGCACCTGAATAATCTCTGGCCACCCCGAGAACGAATCTACTAAAATCAATAGTAGTCCTACGCCTTTGGCATAGGCATGGTCCATGTGTACTCGACTCCATGGTTCTTGTTCCTTTGGCCACGAATGAGTCGATTTTTGTGGAAAGTCTTTGATTTCCATGCATTTGGGACATTTTTTTTACATAATCTTCAATGTCACGCGAATATCCTGGCCACCAGCTCTCCAATTTGAGTCTTTTTTGTGTGGCCGCTATTCCACAATGTATATCGTCGTGTACACTTTTAATTATTTCTTTTCGCATTTTTTGCGGAGGTACAACCAAATCTCCGTTACATATAACCCCTCTGTCCATAGTTAGTTTATGTTTAACCTCTTTATAAGGCCTTTCAGCTTTAGAGCAGTCGTTCCATTTATTCCTCCTTATTCTATTCGATATTTTGCTCAGAATAGGGTCCAGAAGGGTTTCTTCTTGAAGCTGTTTAATCGGCATTACATCGGTTTCGACCCAATGTAATACATCTTCAGTGTCGCTTATTTCGTCGTCTTCTTTGTTAAATGCTAATCTGGATAACGCGTCGACATGCGGAATAGTGTTTCCTTTGACGTACATGATATCGAAATCAAAGGCCATCAGCAGTATGGCCCATCTCATTAACCTGGCGGATGTGACCTTGGGTAATTCTTTCCTTGGATTAAAAATGAATTCTAAGGGTCGATGGTCAGATTTTAGTAAAAATTTTCGACCCAATAGAAATTGTCGGGCGCGCTGTGTGCTCCATACTATGGCCAAAGCTTCCTTCTCTATATTTGAATAGTTTAATTCTGCCTTGGTTAGCTTTCGCGACAGGTACATAATCGGATGATCGTCCTGTGACAATATAGCAGACACAGCATATTCACTGGCATCCGTTGTTAAGGTTATTTCTTTTCTGGGATCAAAAACTTTAATAACGGGTTTTTCCATAAGTACTTTTTTTATTTTGTTAAAAGCCGTTTCTTGTTTTTGTGTCACACAAACTCACTATTCTTTCTTCGTAATTCTGCAAATGCTTCAGTTAAATCGGAATATTTCGGCACATATCTGCTATAAAAATTAGCCAATCTAAAAACGATTCTAATTCTTTTTTGTTGGCTGGGATGCCACCTGCGATATTTTAATTAATAAATTTGGGTCAGGCGAAATGCCTTCTTTGGATATTTGAAAGCCCAAATAATTTATCTTCTCGCAATTAAATTTGCATTTATCGTAGTTTATGCTCATTCCGGCTTCTTTTAATTTGTTCATAACTCGCTGCGTTTTTTGTTGCAATTCATTTATACTGGTGGCCCCTATTAAAATATCGTCCTGATAAATTATCATATTTTCTACTACTCCTTTTAAGACATTTTCGATTGCTCGTTGAAATATGGCCGACGCTGTCTTTATTCCGTATGGCATTTTCGTCCATCTCATCAATCCCAGATAATTCTTTATGAATGTCCTCCATATTTACATCCGATAATCACCACATATTCTTAAATCCCCATCTTTTTTTCGTAAAACTACAATTGGGGAGGCCCAGTTACTACCACCGACCGATACTGGTTTTAACACTCCTTCTGCTACCATATCTTCCAATTTCTTTTTTACTAAAGGTCGCAAATGTATAGGTATCCTACGCGATTCGTAATATGAGGGGGGGCTATTTTCTTTCACTCGTATTGTGGCTTTATAACCTTTCAAGATTCCTATTTTTTGCTTTTTACTTTCTATGCAGTCGATTAAATTGTCTGTATCTATGTTTATAATATCTGTGCCTATTAGTCCATGATTTTTTAAACAATCCACTACAGTTATAGGGACCACTTCGAATCTTCTATTAGCCTCAAACGTAGCGTCGAATTGTCCCAATGCAGTGATGTACGAGCCATCAAATTGTCTTAATTTCAAGTGACTTCTCTTTAACTTGGGTTTGCCCATATGTTGCCAAAAGTTCTTTGGAATAATAGTCACGTCACTACCTGTATCGACTTGCATCTCAAATGGTATTTCATTTAATTTTACTGTCAACTTCTGTTTTTTGTTCACCCGTACTTGGTACACGTCTTCTATCGAATTTGTCCATTTCGACTTGACTCTGCATACCGTACTAAAATGATTCTGTTTTTTGCAAACATAACAGGTTTGTCCATAAGCAGGACAATTTGTTCTTTTGTCAATATTATGTTGAAAATTGCAGTACTTACAATTCTTTAGCCTTGTTTTTACTTGTAACACGTCAGTGTTATTTGCTGCATTTTCTTCTATTTGAAACACCATTGTGTTGTTTTGAGTATCTTCCTTGAATTCGGATATCATTTCCAGTTGCTGTACAAATTCCACGCATGTTTCTAATGTCATGTTATTTGACTGTAGACGTTCTAAAATTTTGTCTTTTTGATTCCTGTCGTGCATTCCTTCTATGAACCGTAACTGGATTAATTCTTCTTCGATGGTAAAATCTCCTGTTCCAAGCTGTTGAAATTCACAGAATCTCGCGGCCTTTTTTAGTCTCTGAATGTAATTCCTTGCTGGTTCGTTGGGATTTTGCTTCGTAGAAAGGAATTTAGTCCTCTCAGCAATAACCAGTTTTTTCTTAGGTCTTACATTGTTCTTTATGATGTGTGCAATTTCTTCAAAGGTGAGATCCTCCAAATCTTTTGGATACGCCATAACGGCTACTTTCATGTTTGCTTCACATCCAGCGGACGCTAAAAATAAGTCTGTAATCTCATTTTGTCCTCCAATGTTCTTTTTGTCTTGTAATTTTTTGCTTCTTGCAAAGGCTGAAAAACATTTTATCCACATCTCAACATAGTCAGGCTGCTCTAAACTTGCAAGTATGCCTATCGACGACGCCATGTGTTGTGAGGTGTGGTTTTGTGTTCCTTGTTACAGTAGTATTTATTCGTGCTTAATCTTAGCACTGGGTTCGGCTTCTCGTAGCTAACTCCTTAGTCCCCTAAAGTGTCTCTATATATGTCCTGCAGTAATACACATATGTAAATGAGATAACACGCCATTGGCTATCTCACTACAGTATTAAAATTAAATAACCTCTAAAACTATCTGAAACATACTTAACATGAAATTTCTCTAACGGGTAAAATTTGACACCACCATTTACATGATTCCATGCAAAGATTGCAATAAATAATATATTGGAGAAACTTCTAGAAACCTTAAAAAATGTATATATGAACACCAGAGAAATATTAGATCAGGAAATTTGACCAATTGTCTCTTCTAACACATATTTGATACTAATAATATTAATTTCAATAATGACATGATATTGGCTCATACCCATAATAAAAGATTAAGACAGATGTTTGAGGTGAGAGCTATTTCCCTTTTATCATCACTTAATACTCAGCCATGATTTTTCAACATATCATCCTAGATAAATTAGTCCTAAACAGCTACAACACACCTAAATTTAATTAATCCGCCTCCCACACTAACTCACACTCTCTTCTAACCTTATAAATGGCTCCCTACTCCACCTTTCACTCACCTACATAGCAGCTACTCTCACTACACTAAAATCTTATTACTCAACAATCAACACACACCTGCAATTCCAAAATCATAATGTAAACCTTAATAATAAACACAACTTGGGATCAGATTAAACATTTCAAACAACAGAATCTTCAAACATTTTCTTTAAACATCTCTTACTAGGATTTGATGATATTAATTTCAGACAATTTAGATTTTTTCTCGTCTTTTATTTATGGTGTTCCTATAAAACACTCCAGATTTTTACAGTTTCTTGGGACGTCTTTGCATGTACCGGAACAAGTACTATGCTGAACTTGTTTACAGCCCTTCATACATATCTACCATTGTCCCATCTTTTGAAAATTATCCACCCTTATTCAAACAACATTCTTCCCATCTCAAGTCCTGATGAAGGTTTACTAAAACCAAAACATTATAATGTCGACTTCACCATCAACAATAAATTCATATTTTTTAAATATTTTGTGTTTTCTATTTTCTACATACTGTTTGATTTAATTCAACTAATAGAACAACAACTTTTAGGCACAATTTGCCTTTATTCGTCAACAGTCTCCTTCTAAGGTTTTTATTGTTTTCCGGGACAACTGCCGAATTTGGGTAACCTGAGTATTCAGCATCATTTGTGTCTGTACAATCGCGTTTAAAGTCAGCATACCACCTCTTAACCATTGTTTCCAACAGAGCAGGGTCAGAATAACACTTATCAAGCCATTGATTTGCTTGAACAGTATGTTTTCCCATCAGAAAGCAATGCTTTATCAACAACATGAAATTCAGATTTTTCCATTGTTTTGAAAATTTGAAACAGTAGCTTCACTTAAATAACTGTAATTTGTAAACTAATAATCCGATTGGGCTCAAATTTTAACATGAGCCATTTGAAGGTTAGTACTTTATGAAAATCATTTGTGTGTTTTATTAATGGCGCCATCTATATGTTAGGCTCAGGACTTATTGAGTGATGTGTTACTATATATATATATATATATATATGAAAAGAAATTATTTTAAAAATATAACAAACACAGGATGTTACGATCATGTTTTTAACATCCTGTGTTTGTTATATTTTTAAAATAATTTCTTTTCATATTGTCGGATTAATTTCCTCATCGTATTTCCATATATATATATATATACATATATATATAGTTTTTGAAAGTTGTGTGTGTGTATACACACACACACATATATATATATATACACAACTTTCAAAAACACCTCATGTATATATAAAAAAATTTCTAACAAATTTGTCCAGATTTATGATGCACTCAAAATAAACCTTCTTATAAAAATTTTAAAACTTTTTTAAAAGTTTCTTCTTAGAAATCAATAACAAAAAACATTAAATAGACTAATTAAAAATTACTAACTTGTTGATATTTATTTAAATGTAATATAATTTTTTTCGTTCCAAACATGCAGTCTGCAAAAGTTTATGTTTAGTCTGAAGAGGAAACAAGTTTAGCGTAATATTCCCACGTCTACTGGAACTCATAAATGCCAATATAGAATTGAGGTTTTGTCAATTTTTAACCTAATCTTCATTAAGGATATATATTTTTAAATAATATCATTTAGCCATATTCAAGTTTGGTTTGGTTTGTTTTGTTTTCCGCATATCAACCTCAGTGCATCATTTAATGCCAATAAAGTTTTGAAATAAACACATTTTTCTATATAACCCATAGATGGGACCCCAACAGGTACTAACAGTGTGTCAGTGTGTACTTGGGAGCAATGGTGAAGGGGTGTTCCACATTCCTGAAACCTCCAGAACTGGAACCTCACCATCAGATAGAGTTTAATGTCATTCCCAGGACATGAAGACAGCCACCGCCTTCTAGCACCCATATGATAAAAAGGGTTGGGGCTTGCCATAAGGGCAATAAGGTTGAGAAAATCATATAGGTGCTAGGCTCGATGTGACCAGCCAATTGATCGGGGGAGGCCTATGTCATGAACTGCTCATCCACCAGGATTCCGTCCTTAAGCATCACGGGTCGCCACCCACAGCCAACAGGTGGCCCATTGGGGGAGGTCTTACCCCTGTGCAGTGGTGCAGTTGGTGTATTCTAAAGCCTCAGCTGACAGACCTGGCCATGTTCAAAGCCAGAGTTAAAAGGAGATAAATGCATAAACATCTTGATTTTTGGCTAAGAATCTATGGGTGGCCATAAAGTAATTTTTTTTTTTCGAATTGGGTCATAAGTGGGGATAACTTTTTAATATGTTTATGTTTGACTATAAAAAAAATGGATAACGTATATGGATACTTTTTAATCTTCCGTAGAACAAATTAAGATCGTTTGTAATAAACTTTTTAGATATATAAAAATCTCGGAAAATATGTTGTGCAAAATTGCGCATTTTAAAACTTATATTTTTAGATAGATAAATTAAAGCTTGTTCTCGTGTTTAAATATCGTCTTCAACATGCATAGATTCAGACGTTTTAAAATTCACTTTTAATTTTTTAAGGGAATAAAATAGGCCAACTGAATCTGAAAAAATACTTTTTTTGCATCAATTCAAAGATTTTTTTTTTTATTTTTAACAACGAAAAAAATACATGCTACATAAATAATTTTTTGAGTTTTAAGAAAATAACTTTTACATTTTCAAATTATTTTATCGGATATTGCATTTTTAATTTTTTTTTTTTAATGTTTTTCAGGGTTTCATCTTTCTAGACGTAAAAATTAGGGAGTGAAATTATATTTTCTTCAAATGACCAAAGATCAAAACCCTCCCGTACTCTCTGAATTGATAAAAAAAACTTCTTTTTTTTTCATTTTTTTTAATAACATAAGCTATTCATTATAAAATTAAGTCGTTGAATAATAATTTGTTGAAAATTTCATTAAAATCGCACAATTCCCTGATTTTAGATAATTGTTTTAACATTAAGTAATTTGGACCATATTACCTTTAGGCACCCCTTTTTGATCTCGATTAAGAAAGGACATGTTTTTCATTTACACCGTCAATATCCGGTTGTTGTTAGGGTTAGGGGTAAGTTTTATAAAAAAAAATTAAATCTAAAAATCGTCTTTTAAAACAACCGGATATTGACGGTGTAAATGAAAAACATGTCCTTTCTTAATCGAGATCAAAAAGGGGTGCCTAAAGGTCATATGGTCCAGAGATTAATGATCTCCCTTGGTTATTTTTGCGCATGGATAATAGTACTAACGTATATTTGATTTTTAAAATGTTAAACTTGTAAAATCAAAAGAAGTATATTTTATTTTAAAATTTAAATAAGTATCGAAAAGTTTATTAAAATTCAATAATTATTTAATTTTTGTTAGATTTTTTATCTTATTTTTTTTTTCTTTTTCACCTTAGAAATGTTAATTGTAATTGCATTTCTCTCTTCTTTTCAATTTTACCAGCTAACTTTCATGTGCATGATGATTTGAATAATAAACTAATTATTTGGTATTTTTAAGAAAACAACTAGGTACCTTGTACTTAAACACCTGGAAAATAAATTACCTAACAACAAATCAAAATAAACAAGTACCGTTTACTAAAATTCAATTAATTGATTATTATTAGTTTGTTTTTTTTTTAAATCGCTATTTTTCACGTAAAAATTTTCAAATGTAAACAATTATTTTATCTATTATTTTGCTTTAAAAATCGTCGGTTTTATAAATCGTACACAGATATTTTGTTATCTTTTTAATCAAAAGTTTTTCTTCGAAAAAGTTCCAGAATATTGAAATATATGATTTTGAGTCTAGTGAGTTTTTGAATAAGTGTCGGACACACATACACACAGACAAATCACTTTTTATTTTATCTTTTTCGACAAAAAAATAGGGATAATCAATCACGCACTAGAATGTTAAAAAGAAAAAGAAAAGTTATATATCAAATATTTGACGATAATAACAACAGATTTTGTATATTGCCAGTCGTGGTGATAAACACTAAACAATAAATATGATTTTAAAATTATTTTTGCTTCTATTCTTTTGAGCAGATTTTGATAAGAAAGCATCCAAAAATTTCAGTTTGATAATGTAAACAAACACTGCAATGTTTTCTTGTTATTTTTCAAACTTACCAAAGCGGTGTAACCCGAACTGTCGACAGAGTTAACCGTGCAATACCGATTGCCTTTGTTTAATTTTTTTAAGATTCCCTCAGTATTTCCATAAACTGCATCGCTCCATATTCCCCTTTCAAAGTCTATTTCGTCTAATGTTTGATGAACAGAAGGCTGTGACCACGAACCTTCGCAACAACAAGACCCATCTTTATGGTGTGTATGGTCTGTACTGCTCATCTCTTATTAAAAGTACTATTTGATGTAAAGAACGGTGTAGAGTGAAAGTAATCCCTTTTTGTTAAATATCCTTTCTGGATTATTACCCGTTTTTGTATAAGAAAATAGTCTGAATTTATATCTACTCTACAAAACGTGTTGTCTAATTTTATATCTGAATAAAGATCATTCAATAATTCTTGTAGAATTTATTACACTACCGCATTTTGTCAAAGTACATGAATATGCAAAATGCAAAGTTAATAAAGAGAATCCTCGTGGCCTGATGGCTTACGTGCTGGTCTGTACGTACCACCAAATTTCCCTGTGAAATTTACCCTCCTATATTTAACACAATAAATCTTGCATAAAGGTTAACATTATCTTTTAAAAAAATTGTCTATTCGAAAGAAGAAACATTTTTTTAAACTCTTGATTTTTCTTTTAATTTTCAGCTTACGGAAATAATGAAAATTATGAACGAAAAACAATTGTTTACATTTTTGCGCCGTTAACGTACCCAAAAACAAGTTATGACTAGGTTTTTTTTTTACAAATTCTATAAAAAAAATCAATTAATGGTCTAATTTTCACGAAAATTTCCATAATTACTTACCTTTTGATGAAAATGTGTCTGAAATAATTATTTTCTAAAATGTATTAGGGGAAATATTTTTCGTACGTACCCACCCCTAATTTATTTTATGAAATATGAAAAAATGAACCGACAAAAATCGATTTTTACTTTTTTTCTATAAAGATAAGAGTCTGAATAATTATATCAGAAGATTTTGTAAGTTTCTATGCGAGAGCTTTTTAGTAAAAGAACCATGAATACAGAATTCTGCTAAAAAAATATCAATAAAGAAACTACCTTGTTGTAAAAAAAAACGAACTTTTTTTTACTTATTTTTCAAGATAACAGTGAGTAATTTTTCCCCAATTGTATAATATGATCTTTGAATTAACTGTTATTCGGTAATTTATGAGGAAGTGCGTCCCGGTCTCCTGCCTCATAAATTGCTACCAGGTGACTTTAAAATAATTACCCCAGCTACGGTGTTACTTTAAAGAAATCAACCAACTTAGGGGTTAAATGTATTTGGGGGGGGGGGCCTTCTCTATTTTGTCGTAATTCTTATTTATTTATCGTAATTTGTCGTAATTCTTATTTATTTATAGAAATTTGTCATAATTCTTGTTTATTTATCGTAATTTCTTTTATGCTTGTTTATTAATGTCTGGTTTTTAGTTTAAATAAACAAGAATTACAACAAAAAAGAAGCGACACCCCCCAAATACATTTACTTGTCGAAAATATCTATCTATCTATCTATCTCCATTTGTTCATATCTATCTATATTATTTTGTTTGCTTATCTATCTATCTATCTCAGTCTATTCCAAACTATATATCCATCTTCATATCTAAACAAGAATTACGACAAATTTCTATAAATAAACAAGAATTACGACAAATTACGATAAATAAATAAGAATTACGACAAAAAGAGAAGCCCCCCCCCCAATACATTTAACGCCTTAAGTTGGTTGTTTTCTTTCAAGTAACACTGTAGCTGGGGTCGTTATTTTAATAGTCACCGGGTAGCAATTTATGAGGCAGGAGACCGGGACACACTTCCTCATAAATTACCCTGTTATTCTTTGTAACAACTCTTTATGTTTGTTATTTCTTTTTTGCGAGATTTAAAAAAAAGTTCAAAAATATTTACGTTTATTCCTTCAATATGGCCTAAACTGATTACTTGACATATTTTGGTGGTACCTACTGGTCTGCAACATTGTATTAAGCGAGTTCAAACTACAATTGTACTGTTACAGTCACTTTTGAATTTGGTAAGAGTATGAACTACTTCCTACTGCAAGTTATAGGTTAAATAGTACTGCTACTCTTGTTCTACAGGAATGGCTTTGGCATTAAATAACACATGAAGGTTGATATGCTATTAAACAAAGAAACCAAACTTAAAGTTAATAAGTGCAATGTGTTTTTATCAGTAGACATCAAAATAATGTTTTAAAATGAAGTTAAAGAAAGATAAATTGATGAATTATTTCAAAATCAATGCATAATTTAATTTACTAGAATTTGTAACAACAAAAAATTGAATTTGTTATTTTCTTGCCAGTCCATGACATCTAATATTGATTTTAGCCCAATATCTGATATTATTAGTTTTGAGTTGTTGGCATGTTAACCATTGTTGATTACAGAGAATACAATATGGCATAGACAGAAGTAATGATAAGAGTTATCTATTATATAACAAAAAACTTGGACCATATCACCTTTAGGCACCCCTTTTGCTTGGCTGATTCATAAGTACATTTTTTCATGTACACCGTCAACATCCGGTTGTTTGTTAACAGACGATTTTTAGATGTTTTATTTTTAATTATAAAACTAACCCCTAACCATAACTCTAACCCCTAACAAACAACCGGATGTTGACGGTGTAAATGAAAAACATGTCCTTTCTTAATCGAGATCGAAAAGGGGTGCTTAAAGGTAATATGGTCCAAAAACTTTATTAAAATACAAAACATAAAGAAAGGTATAATCCAAGAATGAATATATACAAGTCAATTTAAAAAGTGTGGTTTTAAAAATATGATTTGAATGGAACATTGAAAATATGAATAGTCATGATCATAATCAAACATTTACAAAGGATTCAAATTTTGGCATTAAATAAGTTAACAGGAGTTGATATGCCATTAAACAAATAAAGTGAACCAAACAGTTGAAACTTCATGCACAGATGCATGCAGGCAAAATGGACATGTATGTAATGGTTATCATCAAAGGAAATGAACTGGGAAATCTAAGTTCAAATGAGACTGTGTATTTCACTTCATACTAATGCCCTTAGGAAAGACATAAATCCATCTCTACTCTCCAACCCCACCCCCCACCCCAATTATGGATAAGTAGTAGAGCAGATTCATATATTTTACTTTTTTTAAAGCTAAGTTTAACAGATTTGAATTCAGAGTTTTTCTTATCCTAGACTGGTTGCCTCACCAAGATTAAAGAGCCCAATTTTCCCTTCTATTAACCCATAGCTGGAGCAAGATTAATTGGATACATACCTTTCCCAGGGGTATTAGCTCTATATGAAATGCAAACAGCATTGACCAGGACTTGAACTCAGTTTGCTGTCAATTTCCTTTGGTGTTAACCATTACACCATATGCTACAGAAAATGTACTTATATTAATCAATCAGAAAATGAATTCAACTTTTACAAAAATATTCATCATCAAGGCATACAAAAACTTTAGGAAAGAAATTTAGTTTTTATTACCAAATGATACAGTTCTAGGGAGAAAAAAAGTAATTGTGTTCTCTTGGATATTACATGTCTATTGCCCACATGACTTTCTCTTTTGTCCCTGTTTGTAGAACAGATATGACTTATCTTTTCATCGAGTGAAAAGGACATGTTTTTCATTTCTGTTCATAGAACAGAATTGAGACAATTTGTCACCAACTTCTTACACTCTGCTTATTCCTGGAACATTATTTACAGTTTTCCTGTTGGAGGCAAATATATCTTGTTATTTTGTTGTTGCATGTGAATCTATTAAAAATTCATATGTGCATTGTTTATGTGAGTTAGTTGTTTGTCAAATGTTCAGTGTTAGGGTATCCATGGTTCACAAATGCATTATAAGGACCAAGTGATGGTTATAAACTAATAACCACTATTCTTACATAGTATTTAAACTCTGTACCCAAGTGATAAAAAAAAATCAAGTTTGATTTGAAAATATACTTACTATATAAAATCTTAAATAAGGTTGTAATTATTTCTGGAATGCTACATATTCAAATTTTTGGTTAGAGTTTTAATCCTGAAGATTTTGTTAATGAATGATGTCTGATAATATATATTTTGATGCTATGATGTTCCACCAGATGTAAATAAATTCCTGATATCTTTAGTTTAGAAGAAAATTAACATTTTATAAGAAAAAAAAACAATTTGGTAAGGGTGTATTTATTTCTACTGTAAGTATTGCACCAACCTCTACAACCTGGTGACCCAGTTTAATTCCACACATAATCTTCATTGACTGGTGAGGAAGAAGCAAGTATCCTTTTTTTTTCAAACAGAATTCTTGAAATACTAATCACAAAGAATTTTCTGCAATGCCAGATCTAAATATTAATCTTAAAAGTCTTTGTTCTCTGGAGTTCTGAGATTAAGTCTTTTCATTATAAAACACTTTTAAATAACAAAGAAAATTTGGGCAGCAAAATCATAAAATGCATTTTTCAACCGATGCAAAAAACTGTGGTTTTTTTAACCCTTTTCTTCTTTGTGTTTCCTTGGTACAAAACTAAACTCCATCTAGTAGTGAGGCTCCAGTTCTGGAGTTATAAGGTGTGGGGAGTCTCTCTTTTGTTTTCATTACTCCCAGGTCCACCCTGACCTAGACTGGTAGTACTTGTTAGTGTCCCATCTATAGATCTGTTAGAGATAATGTTTAAAATGATTTTGAACTAGATTAATACAAAGGGGTAATTCATGTCAAATCATCCAGAAAAGAAGTAAAATTGTCACCCACCATCTTCAATTTTTCTGAATTTTTTTCCAGGTGTTGACTATGTTAACATAAGACAATCCCCAAGATTGGCGGAGTTATGTCAATTTTTAACTCTCTAAATTTGGTGGGGTTGACAAAAAATGGCAACTTTTTGTAATCTACTTTTGTCTGAGCAAATATCGAACAATTTTTTTGGTACAAATAATGTTCAATATATATGAAAGAATAATAGAAAAATTGTTGTCATAGACGCAGTGCTTCATTGGGATATTGATCTTGCTATGAAAAAATCAGAAATCATCAATAACTTAGAATTGGTTGACTTTAAAACTTTTTGATAGCATCTTGAGATTCCTTGAGAAAAAATGCTTTTATAAACCAATTTTTAGGAGTAGGGAAGCTCTAGAACTCATTTTATAGACAAAAATAGGTTACAATAAGTTGCTATTTTTTGCGACCACCTCAAATTTGGAGATCTAAAAATCAACATAACTTCATCGATTTTTAGAATTGGAAGCTCAAATTTTGGGGATCGTCTAATGTTAACATAGTCCATACCTGGAAAAAATTTCAGAAAAATTGAAAGGGGTTGGTGACATAGCCTGGATGATTTGACATGGAATTATCCACATAGACTTTTAAAACATTGATACTACAACTAAATATGAAGTTATTTATCTGAATTTTTTAGATGAGGCTTGATATGTATTATTTTGATTTTTCAGATTGTTATCCTCATCTTTATTGGGATATAAAGACACAATTTTTTGGCCATTGTATTCTCTGGCCTTCTTTAGGTGTTCCTTGTCTATCTAAGTATAGCAATGATTCATCTTGAGAAATCATTTTGAATAGTTTGACTGTTGAGTAAATTGAAGGCATTGAAGAACTTATGAAAATCTCATTTTTGCAGACCTCATCAATCTGAGAAGTGTCATGTTCTTTAGAAAAATAAATTTTCTTTATTAATGTTTTGTGTGTAATTCAAAGCATAAAACCAACAGTATCAGTTATTCTCCAGTATTTTAATGTTTTAAGTAATTTACTTTTAAAAAAAAAAAACAATTCAATCTAGCCTTTTTAATTATTGATTCCCATATTTTTTTAATATTTCACAATAAAGATGAGGACAACAATCTGAAAAATCAAAATAATAAATATGAAGTGTTTACTTGTTTAAAATGATTGGCAAGATACATTTTTGTAACGATTCTAATTGGACACCATAATAATTCAAATGACACAATAACTTTGTGTGAATTAATAAATACTAATTGTTAATCCTCAGCCACCACCTTCTAGTATCCATATGATAAAAGTGGTGGATGTTTGCCATAAGATCAAATTGAATACACATGAAGTTAACAAAAATTATTTCTACCAATTTATTGATTCAGCATTAAATGACCCAAAAAGATTTGATATGCTATAAAACAAAACCAACAAACAAATCAAGTTTCTTTAATGTCAAAAAATTAACAATGAAAAATTTAAAAAATCAGTAAAAATTCATAAAAGGCCAAACTTAGTTGGCCTGAAAACTTTTCAGCATCTCATTGTATAACCCAGTTTATTTTCTATTTCATTTTATCCTGGGAAAATATGCAAATTGAGAAATTAGAAAGTTTTCAGTTCTTTTCTCTAAAATGAAGACTAAGCTATTTTATTATTTTAATTTCTAAAAACTAATATTTTTCTTCATATCAATTTTGGTTACGTTTTTTTAATCACAGCTAACTTGGGTTTGTTATCTCTATGACAGTGAAGGAACATTGTGTATTGGAATAAAACAACAGAGATAATGACCCAAGAGAGTTGTGATTAAAAAAAAGCAATCAAAATTAGGATGAAGAAAGATACTAGTTAAAGAAAATTAATAATAATGATTGATAAATCTTTATCCCAAAATAAATAAATAAAATTAAACTGTTTTGATTTCCTTTTTTTTTATTGTTTAATACAAGAATTGTCCAAGTGTGAGTCAGTTTAAATTAAATGTTGTTTACTGTAAAATCCTGACAAACAAATTTTAACAATGGCAAGTCTGTTAATTCATATTGTGACTCAGTAAAATCAATTTCTTTTCCTTTCTGGTATATTTTATTGTTGTGTATACAATTAATCTTGATAGATTTCTTGATTGATTGGAATTTTGTCAGTCATCAATCAGTCTGTTTTTTAGGGGGTAGGGGCAAACATCATTTGAATATGAATTAGTCTACCTTTGTGGAGATTAGTAAATTAATAAAGTTTGAATAATTAAAAGAAATGACAAAATACAAAAATAAAAAATAATTCTATCTTTTTCACAAAAAGTGTTGAAGAGAAACATGATACTGTATAGAATGGACTATTCTGATTGTATATGAACATTGACGGTGTTGGTCTCAGCAGTCTTGGTTTCAAGCTAGTAATATATTACTTGTTAACACATATCTTGTATGTCCCCTGACCCTGAGTTCCAAATTTCTGGTCAAGGACTATACTGTCCGTTAGTTTTCTTTTTTCTTTTTATCCCTAGCCTGGCTTAAAAAAGGACACTTCTCAGCAACTCTAAGAACGTGTAGATATGAAAGTAGCACACAAGGACCCCCAACTCAGTGAAACGTTGACTTGACAGTTGTATCTAAATGACCTTAACTCTAAACACATAAAGGAACTGAACAGTAAATATCACGTGGACAAGGAATATCAAATAAAACCAGAACATAAAACTAAATGATCTCTTAGCTTCTTTTTTTGTGAATTGTTCTCATTTTAACAACACATGCAACACACACAAACACAAACACATACACTTCAAACCCATGTCTACAATGCACCACCCACTCACCTTTTGGATAGTGGAAAGGCATTCCACACAGCCAACAATGAACATACTTAAATATGTATATGCACACACACACACACACACACACTTACATAGATGATTGTGTGTTGCATGTCACAATTATTTTTCTCTTTCTTAATTGGCCAGACATTTCTTCCATCTCACATGCTACATTCCTTTGGAAGTAAACATTCAACAGAAAATTGATAGGCACCATTTTCCGTTAACTATTGATCATTAATTGATTTTTTTTCTAGGAACCAACAGTTTCACAATATATTCGTTGACTGACAAGTACTCCACAAACACACAAATACATACTCAATAATGATAAGGTTATATAATGAATTCATACTTTAATTGTCTTGTAATGTAGTGGGTGCTTTCCCAAATGAGTGACCCTGGTAGCAGATCAAAAGGTCAATCATGTCAACTCTCCTTGTAGGAGTGAGAGACAGTCAGACCCAAAATTGGAGGAATTTTGAAAAAGGTCACCCAGTTAGTTAAGTCAAGACCAACATTTCAAGGCTAAGGGGTGGGGGCAGTGATTTATAGATGACTTAGACTTCCTTCTCCATCATCATCATCATCATCATCATCATCATCATGTCATGGTGACAGCACAGATTCCCATGACTCTCCCTCCCATCCATCCCTATTGATCATCACTCCTGGTAGATCTTATGCACAGCTTCAAATATCCACACATAGCTGGGGGGTTTTTGTTTTGTTTTTGCTGTTTGGTCTACACTGGTGTGTCTGATGTGTAGATGTCCATCGGAAAATGTCAAGAGTTTGTCCCTGTATCTCTAGCAATGTCCATCATGCCTTGTTTGTCTTAGTTGGATGGTTAGTGTGATAGGAGGTAAGTGACTGTATTGCAGCTTTTTTTATGGGATGTTTCTTCCAGGATTTGTTCAAGACAGTATGCATTATCCTTGTGTAGTTTCCATCTAGCTTTTTTTCAAAGTGTTTGGTTAATTCCAATTGGTGCAGCTACACAGTAGTACTGAAACAGTTACTTGGAAGAAAAACTATTCCATATTTTCTGATTCCCTTCCTACCAATTTGATGATGATAACATCATAAATTGACATGAGTTGTATTTTGTAACTATGCATCTTTTCCTTCCTTATATAGAAAATCTATTTCAATTTTCTCTGACAACCTTTTCTTTAATAACTTTCAAGATACCATAGAACAGTCTGTTTGGTCTCAGTATATAAATAGATACAAAAATATACATGAAGATAAAGTTAGTGAAGATCAGACTGAAATAGAACTACAATGGGATATGATAAGGGGATAGACATGATTGGAATTTGGATAGGATCAGATAGAGAAAAAGATTAATGCATAAATAGGACTAAAATGAGATAAAATGGATCAGAATTGGATTGGGTCAGATATATAAAATGATAAATGGAAAAATTAGATGGAAAGGATCAGAAATAGGATCAAAATAAATAAAGTGATTAATGGAAAAATGAGACGAAAATGAGTTTGAAAAGATCAGAATTGGATTTCATGAGATATAGAAAAATAAATTGATAAATAGAACCAGAATGACTTAGAAAGAACCAAAATTGTATTAGATCTTATATATAGAGAGATATGTAAACAAATAGGACCAGAATGAGATGGCTAGGATCAAAATTCAACTGGATCAGACAATATGAAAGGGTTAATCAGAATGGATAAGATATGTAAAGAAAGAAATCAAGAAATTGGACCAGAATGAGATAAAAAGATAAAATATTGTGATAAGCATCAGGAGTGAATCTTTCATTTTAAATTCTTTTTGAATTAAAGGAAAATGTATACATAGCAGACCAATTCATGTAATAAACAGAACATCATGAATACATCTGTTTACCTGCAGTTATAGACAGACTAGGTACTTAGGTTTTGGGTAGGCAAAGAGTCTAGAACAGAGTTTTTCAACCTTTTTCATCTCACAGCACAGTGAGCTAGGCAATAAATTAAACAAGGTACACCATCAGTATATAAACATATAATTATTTTATCATTTAAATTTTAAAAGAAAAGAAATAGTGAAAATGTCCTACAAGTGTAGCATAATTAAAACAAAAAAATTAAATTAAAACAAAAAATATTAAAGTAATAGAATGATCAACCGTCCTCAACACTCACGGCATCCAAGATGGGATCCTGCTCAAGAGTGATAAAATAATAATACCTACATCACTACAAAGAAAGATCATAGGAGAACTTCATGCATCACATCAAGGAGTTGAGAAGACAATGCTGAGGGACCGAACAGTTGTATACTGGGCAGGGATGAATAGGGACATCGAGGATGTTATTGCCAAATGCCACACCTGCCAGAAATATCAAGCAAGCACTCCAGCCGAATCGATGCACCAGCACGGAATGCATACATACCCTTGGCAATATGTAAGTGCTGACCTGTTCACAATGCAGGAAACGAGTACTTACTTGTAGCAGACCAGCATAGCCGAAGCCCATTTGGGAGATGACTCCATTCCACCTCATCTACAGCCATCATTAAGAATATAAAAGCAATCTTTGAGGAAAGAGGTTCGCCAGGGATCCTCTACACAGATAATGGACCCCAGTTTGCAAGCAAAGATTTTGCAGACTTTGTGAAAAAGTATACATTCCTACACAAAACATCTTCTCCACACTATCCACAGTCTAGTGGTTTTTCAGAAAGGATGGTAGGAGTGTGCAAAAGAATTTTATTAAAGGCACGGGAAACTGGGTATGACTGCCACTTAGCAATGATGGCATACAGAGCGACACCATTGTCAGCTCACCTCAAGGCTCCATCAGAATTACTGAATGGGAGACAGATATGAACACCACTCGTATCAAAACAGCAGCTTGGTGATGAACAGACTAGACAAGCAATACAGCGTTACAAAAACAAATCAAGGGATCAATACGACAAACACAAAAATCGAAAACATCCCCTGTTGTATGCTGGTCAAAAAGTCTATGTGCAGCATGAGAGGACAAATTATGGGAACCCGGACCAATCCAATACCCTACTACTGAACCAAGGTCGTACATGGTAGAGTCTGCGGATGGTAGCATCCACCAAAGGAATAGACAGTTCCTCAAACCAGCTAGATGCAGTCCGGTACTTAAAGGTAGACAATACCAACTGCCTATAGCTGATGCAAACACATCACAAATAGAACAACCACACCCTATAAATGCTAATGTGCCCTCATGTCATAGCAGTCACCAGAGAAGCACACCAACAACCTCCAGTCAGGTAGTAATACCTGAATCACCAGCACCACCCATAATGATGAAGCAACCAATCATCCAATCACCCAGCTGTGGACCATCAAAGCCAACCCCTGAACCACGGTGATCTCGGCGATGCATAAGGACTCTTCAAAGGCTAGACCTCTGAAACCTCCCCACTAAAATTTAAAAAAAAATTACATATAAGAGACTGATCTTAGCTTTTCCCTGAAAAAAATAATATAAAAAAACAAAAACATTTACAAATAAAGATTGAACAAAATTTGAGTAAATACATAATAAAGTAAAAAGCCCATTCTTAATTAAGAAAGGGAGATATTGTATTAGTTAAGTCCCTTAGACTAACCCCTGTTGTATTGTCCTCGGTCGGAAAACGAAGCTTCCGGCAAAAAGACAAAGAAAAATATATATTTAAAAAAAGGGGAAAACGAAAGCGAGTCTTTCCGGTCAAGGAAGCAGGGAGAAGATAAAGAAATATTTAACAAACGTCCGTTATCAGATCAAAAGATAAAGATGCGTAGGCGTGTCAATAAAAAAAGCCACAGGATCGAGCCGACAGCAATCAGACCACAGAGACGCCAGCCGGCAGCCAAAAGGACACTTCACGTCTCCCGTCAGCAACCACCCCTCGGACACTCATTGTAAGCTCTGCGCCTTCACCACCCACACACCGAAGAAAATAAAGAAGGGTCCTCTCTTTGTACATACGTATCTTGCTTATTGAAGTCCAGTAGTCGGTAGTAGCTGACTACTAACATACATCGCTTTGGGTACAGTGAAACCCCCAGTACTAACATACACGAAAAAGGCCGCTACGTAACACCCCTAACTGAACCCTAATTATCCGCCCCTGAATTCTATGTACTCCCGCCCATGTCAGCCATGAATAAACACATATGAAAACGTGCTCCTGTTTCCGACTTCCTAATCTGAAGGCATCTTTGTGGGATAACCCCAAACAACATAACAATCTGTATAAAAATTTGGCTCGGTAGTAGATTGAGGGATGTAGTCTCATGAGTTAGTCAACTAAGAGATGGGTCAACTCAAAGGTGATCAATCAGGGCAATTGGGAACAAGAAAGAATCCATTAAAACTCGCAATGTGGAAAAAAACACACAAAAAAAAACAAGCCAGCATGAAAAAATTGGCTTTCAAACAAAAAAATCTCCCCAAATAAAAAGCACTTATGATCCTCATTGAAAATCGCAAACTTCAATTGTAACATAATAGAAGTGGGAGAGCCATGAATGTAACAGTGACATGTAAATTAGCACGGAAAAGTTTTTAGAAGGAAAGTAAGAATTCTGTGTAGATTAGAATGGAAAAGTTTAAAGATGAATCATCAGAGAACCACATGGCATTTTTCTATTTGTCGAGACCTGACATGTGGTGAAGTGGGAGAGAGGAAGAGTGAGGGGTGAGAATGCTGGTGAGTTTAGAATTATGCGTTGGCAGTGTGACTTGAGGGGAGATTAAAAAATCTCATTGTGAGCCATAATGTTACACAATCTTTTCACAACCCCCAAACACTCTAAACAAATGAACGCTTAAAGAAGGAACAAAGAAAGGTCCTATGTTTAAGAAAGTGTTGTGGATTCATATCTTCTCTCTGACCACAAGTGTTGTATACCCTTTCTTACTTCTTACCTCTGGTCGTATTTTCTTCTGGTCGGCTTTGCTATTCTGATCGTCTATCTTGACTTGGTCTGGTCTAGCGTCTCAGATCTCCTAAGGTCTGGTTTTCTATTGCTATGTTCCTGCTGGCTGGTCGTCCTGGATTCATTTCTTAGTCTTGTTACCAAGACATTCATCAACCACAAGAACATTTACTTATACAAACTTTTATTTCCTTAACTATACATTTCACGTAACTAAATATCTGACTAACATAGCGCGCGTGAGTTCCAGTTTAGGCAGAGCATAAAATGTCCGACTGCTCTGCCTGGCGCCTAACTGCAAACTGGGGACTCAAAAGGTCCCACGTGACTTCACGTATTTTGGCGGGCTTCTGTAATTTTCCATAGAAGGACCCGGCCATGGTATAAAAAGGCTCATCCCCTCAGAATTACAGGGGACCGACAATAATCTTATGCAACCGCATAGATTATGTAACACAAAACTATCATGCCGAATGTTTATTTTGCTTCTTATAATTCTTCACGATAATCAATCCACTGCAAGGTCTTTCCAATGCCCAAAAAAGGTAACAGTCACTGGTGCCTACAATAGAACAACTCGTTATTCATATGTTGCACATTTCATACTTCAAACGAATTCGCGTCCGACTACGCTACACACTTACGTCTATATTTGGTTCTCTTCGCTATTGGAATATGCAACAATCAGCATATAAAATCTCATTTTGAAGCGGGACCAATGTTGTAAACTATAAGAAATAATATTACCTTACACAGTTATCTCCCTTTGACCAATGCCAAACAAAGAGAGTGTGCCCTTTAGCCATCACCTGATAAGAAACCTCGTGCGATTGGCTAGGGGCCTTTGTCAGCGACCAATCAGAGCACACGTTACTAGGCTTAGTTTGGCCGCCAACTTTGAAGATTGATACCACCTCTTTTACTTCCTCTTTTCGCTGCAACCTGCCGTCGTAGAAAGACGTGCATTATGAAGCCAGTTTATGGAAGGGTCGGTGACGCGTAACGTCAAACAAAGCTAGCAAGACATTCCTACCAGAGACAGTTAAGTTCACAAAGCATTATTTTGCAACCAAACTCTACAACATTACACCCTACACTATTCAATTGTACAATTATAACACATTTGTAAACCTCACACACATTTTGTATCTCACAAGTTACATATTGTATATTGTATGTTGTATATGCAAGTTGTTTGATAAATACATCGTATTATAAAGCCTTGTTGTGTTCTTTACCTGTTTGACTTTGTCTTTATCTGTCTTCATAGTTACCAACAAAACTAGTATTTTGTTTGATTTGGTCTCAACTCTGTTACATCACAAGATAAAGAGAGGGGGGACGTTAGAAATGGATTATTATCAGCTTTTTCACGTGCGAGAAGATGCTGTGAGCAGTCCTCTATGCAATGTCGTTGACCAAAGCAACAAAGAAAAGGAACACCTCTCTTTTATACACAAGACAGAATCACTCTCGAAAATTTTAACGACATTAACATGTATAGACAATGATAGAAAAAACTGAATTAAGTTTGGTGCATGGACTGCTGAGACCACAGGTAAATATGGCTCTGTTAAAAGAGTCTTCTTTTTTATTTTTGGGTGATGTTTAATTTGTGTGTCAAAATGTTAATTGAATTTAGTAATATAGAAACGTCTTTCATCTTTCTTTCGTCTCATATAACGAAGAACTGTTCCGAGACGAAATAATGTGCATGTGTGTGTGTGTGTGTGTGTGTGTGTGTGTGTGTTTGCACATAGAAATTGTATTGGTGTTAGAAGTTCTTCGTGTGAAGTTACTTGAAAGTTAAAAAGAGAAAAGTCGTCTAAAAGAACTGGTGTGATAAGATGAGAGGTGCCTTGTTTATTTTTTTAATAGCCTGAAGTTTGTGGACAAATCTGCATGAAGTAAGGCGACTGCCGCGTATTAAGGATACTACTCTGGTAGAAAATATGTGGATATTTTTGTCCCCGGAAAAGCACTGTTTAAACCGTACGTTTTGTAAGAGAATAAACCGTACTTCGAACGCAGTGAGGAGATGGGTGCTGCTTTTGAAGAAAGAAGACAAACGACTTTTTATAGAACAAAATATTTACTAGTATGTAATATGTAGTATTAGTATGTAACTGATATGTAGGTTTTTGTGATTTGGATTTTTTTTTCAATGATTTAAAATTTTGCATATCTTGCATTTTGAGTTCTTTCATCAATTTTCTTTTTCTTTCTGATCCTTATCTATTATCTATTAATAATGGAGATTCGCTTCCGGTTTTTGTCTGTAACAAAAACTACGTCACTGCTTACGTCACTATACCCGAAATCGTCATAACATAGAATAAATACTCAAAATTTGAGCATGCAACATTAGACAGACCTCATTGTTTTTCAAAAAAGTTTTAATAGATACATCCCCAGTATCATATATTTATATATAGTTTGTTTTATTTTAATAAATATTCAAAGTTAATAGAACTTAGTTTCGATTTCAAATTGTTTTATTTTCTTTTTACTCCTTTAATAAATTTGATGATTTCATGATTTATGGTTCAAACTCTCCAACATTTAATTTTTAACTTCCACCTCCTCAAGCAATGGATCATCTTTTCTGGGTTTTTTAAGCAAGCTGATCTATTGGGACGCAAGGAGCTACGATTTTGTGGTGCCTTTGTGGCAGATGTGTCCTTTTTTCACAGGTACATTGGTAGTAGGGTTTGGGATGTTCTCTTTCTCTGTTTCCTCCAGTTCAGGTGTGAGAGGGTGGTTGTCGTGGGTCATGTGACAGAGGGCGCGGGTTGAGTGGCGGGCATGAAGGCTTGCCGTGTTCTCGATGGAGGCGGGTTGGGCTTTGCCTGGCGTGTGGGGACTGACCTAGGATCAAACCCGCGTCCTTCAGAATGCGAAAAGGCGACACTTTGGCGCGGGAACCGGAATCGAGATGCCACTGTCCTGTATGTGAACGCCAGATGCCTGGATGATAGCTGCGGGCATTCCGGCAACTGGGATTGAGTTGACAGTCCCGTATGGGAAGCACAGACGCCCGGATGATAGAAGCAGACCTGTGTATAAATAGAAGGAAACACCCAGAAGCGGGGAGGGCAGAAACGAGTGTTGCTACGGTAGCTGCTAGAGAATTCGACGACGACGACGACGACGACTAAGAAGAAGAAGAAGAAGAAGAAGAAGAAGAAGAAGAAGAAGAAGAAGAAGAAGTCGGTGTTTGCAAAGAGAAAGTTTAGCCTGTGAAAAGGCGTTGGACTCGACAAAAACTTGTTGAGTTAAATCTTTATTTTCCCCCTCTATTTTTTCTCTATAGGTCAGTGACAATTCTAATGTTTTAGTGTTTTATTGAGTATGTTTGAGTATGTTACTCCATCACCTCTCTTGACCCGAACTGATCGGATCTTTTTATCATCTCCAGGAAATAGTTCAACTCTACAACAACTCAAGAACTTAAATTAAACCCTTCTACAATAAGGAATTTATAGCTTAGCTACCTCATTGTCCCAGAAAACTCTACAAGAACTTCTAAGAAATCTACAAAATTCAACGAGATTCAAACAATTGAAAGACTAAATACAACTCTACAAGAACTTAAAAGAAATCTACAAAAGTCTACGAAATTTCAACCCTTCACAGAAGACAACGCGACATTTAAAGAACTCTTTTGTCATCGGACTTAACAGTTAAGTTCCCTCGCAAAACATCATTTTTTGCAATTCTTTCCCTTTCTCTCTTTCAACGTTAATTACTATTCGCCACACTCTATCGTTCTAACCTTTACTCTCTCTCTCATTCTTCCATCCTTTCTTTCATTGTTTTTATATTAAAGTTGTTAAGCATTAATATTCGTTATCGTGTTTTCTTTCATTCAGTATCCGAACTTGAAATTTGCGTATTTCCCTCCCCTTAAATACGTCTTCCTATTCTACTTGAAACGGTTTATTTGCTTCTATATCGGAACTTAGAAATTATTTTCCCCCAGTATAAAACTAAGAATAGTAATTTACCCGTACTTTGGAGTTAGAAGATTTCCCCCATGTGGGAGTTAATGTTTCACGGTATCAATTCCCATAAATAAGTACCGAAAATCGAAAAATGAAATGAAAATAAAAACTTTAAAAAATTGTTTTTAGAGATTTTTTTTACTCATTTCGATAATTATTTAATTGGCTATTATCTTATAAAAGAAAAAAAAATATACATCAATATTTGTTCCGTTTAAAAGGGGGGACGCTAAATTTTCAATAGAGTTTTCGACAAAAATCATTAGAGATTGATACTAAAGTAAAGTAGTTATTGATATAAATAAGATATCTCTAAAAGCGTATGGTTTGCAAAGAAGAAATGGACGAGAAAATTTTGGTTTGATATCGTTTATTTTTTAAATAATCAAAAGCTGGAATCGTTGGTATTGTCGTCAATTGTAGTAGTAGTAGTAATCCCCTTTCGCTTGCTTGGTGAAATGATGGTAGGCGTGGGGTTAAAAGTCAGTTCTGGCCCTGTGGAACGCAAGGAGCGGTGTGGGTAATAAGTCAGGAAGGGTCCAGTGGCCTAGTGAGTTGTAGTGGATAGTGCCGTGGTGGCCAGGGAAGGTAAGGGGTATCGTGCCGGCTGTGGCGTAGAGTCGAAGCAAGGTTGAGTTGGTTGGATGGACGCGGGTGTGCGTGGTAGTAGGTGTGTAGCGGCTCTTTGATCCTGCCTGTCGGGTGATGTTCTCAGCGTGGAGGTCCTCGGTCAACTGCTCGTTAGCATTAAGTCGGTTCGTTATATAGTAAAGAGATAGGCTCCAGAAGGTCCTTTCATGATTTTGAGGGGAAGGTTTTTTATTGACCGAAAATCCGGATTCTGTTTATAATATTATTTTTTATTGTTTAGGAATTCCTTTCAAGCGGAAGCTCTGCCCGAGCCTATGCGCAGATCTGTGTTAATTTGGTCACTTCGTTTTTCGGGTCCGTTGAGTTAACTTCCGTGGTAGGCGTCCGTGACTTGTGTTTTGTTTTGTTTTTAATTTTGTTTTGTTGGCGAGTGGATGTATTGTGAAGTAAGGATTGTGAATCATAAGAGATATCTTATTTCTGTTATAACGTTATTAAAAAATATGTTTTTAGAATCTAATAATTTTAAATTTAACATCATGATATTCATATTTTAATTGAATTTTATATATTAGTTTGCCATAGCAGAAATACCTAATTAAATGAGAAAGTTTTGAAATAAGATAACTGATACATTATAAAATTCATTCATTGATAAATCAATACTGAAAATTCCATTAAAATTGGATGATTCCCTAACTTTTGATAATTTTTTTTTCAATCGAGAGAGTTAAATTTATTTTTTAAACACGAATTTTATGGCATTCCGGCGGTCATCTTAAGATATATTTGATCAAAATTGACCGAAAAATAGTTTTAAATGTATTAGAAATAAATTACAATATTTTTTTTTTCTACTGATGCTCAATATGTTACTACTTTTCGACTTAGACAAAAATTTGACCTTAAACAATCGATTTAATTAATTTTAATTCATTTTTAAAATGAAAAGCAAACGAAAAAATAGGTATCCCTAATATATAACGAGTAGGTAATCAAGATATACATAGAGAGGGGGAAGTGACAGGCAAAATCTAAAGTAAGAGACGGGTCAGTTTTTAACTTAATTGCAAATTACGACTAATTAGAACCAATTAAAATGGATTGTTTTTTCAAACTAGATCCAAGAACTTAGGAATATTTTTATATGTCATTAAACTAAATAAGAAAAAGGCATTTAGCAAACAATCATGAATATTTCTTTACCATTTTCAATAAAATTAGCGGTCTGACGAAATATACATAGATACCGGTAGATAGAAATTGATCTATAACCGAAAAAATGCTGATTTTTAAACTTTTTCTATATTATATATATATATATATATAATTGGTCTTCCTATTCATATCTGTCTTTACGTAGGTCAGATTAGGCTCATTAGCTTTGGTATGGTGATCAATGAGAAGAAAAAAATTCAAAAATTGTGAGGAGTGCTGCTCAGTGAATCGTTGCCGTAGTGGTGAACCATTATTCTGTTATCAGTTCATCCCCCAAAAAGTGAGGCTGGTCCTATCTAAGCATTCACGGCTATAGGAGGCAATAATCAATACAAGGTAAAAACCATCAACTATTTTGTGTGGAAGAAAATGAATTATTCGCAGTTCCTTTTTTTCTGTTGGGAGCTTTATAGCAACTATGCTGATTTTCATCTCTTTTTGACCGTTTTGGTGTAGATCAAATATTCGTGTATGAACTGAACTCTTTGATTGATGTTCTCTTCTCCAGGTAAAGCCATCTTGATTACCTCTGTAGAATAGATATAGAGAAAGAGACAGATTCTGTAAAACCAAGTTTAAATGTAGGTTACGTCAATGTTAACCAGGGCAACGTGGTAAAGATTTATAAAGTTTATCAAAACTATTTTTTGTGTATTGTATTTTTTTCTTTTCGGCCTTGGGCTATAATTGTATCCACCGTAAGTTTTTATTTTTACTAATTTTTGATAATTTTTATATGCTACTAACTTTTTTCAATGGAACGGTGAAGATGGAAAAAGTCTTCTAAAACTCTTTACCTTTTTTTTTTATAAAATAAATAAATAACACGAATATTCCTGTATACTTTATCACTTTTATTCATCTTTTACTATCGGGATCGAACAAAAGGTGAACAAAGGTGTCTTTGCTGGTAACTCAATATTATACCAGGATACTACACTAGTGATTGATTTTAACGGCATGTCAACCCGTCCGGAGAGAATCGCGTTAATTGTACTTTCATATTAACATTTTTATGTACTTGTTTCTTAAGATTTTTTTCCACACGATCCTATCGAATATGAGCCATTTGAAAAATTCTACTTGACCTGTAGGTGGAACCTCAATAGGTAATACCATTTTATGTTGACCTGGAAGTAATGACAAGAAAGGGCGACTCCCCAGATCTCCAGAACTGTAGCTTTACCATCAGATGCCATGTGTGTGGCGCTTCAGCGACACAAGTGAGAAAATTGATTTGAAATACGTAGGGATGTTCAAATTCACGCACCTGCTAAAACACCGTTTTCATTTTTAAAAATCGACTAATTATCGCATTTTAATATAATTTTTGGGATTTAAAACAATAAATAAACTTTTAAAATGTATTTTTTCTCAAAATTCTTAAGAACACATTTTTTATTGTTTTGTTGTCATACGCCCCAACCCCGGATTATTTTGTTAATATGACTCCCCAAATAAAGGTACAGGTAAATAAATTTTTATCTGTTTTAACGATTATTTGATGGAGAATCTTTTAGAGAGGTTTGTCTCTTTTGTTCGTACGGACCCTTAATTTTAAAGTTAAATAAACGGTAACATATGGTGTAATATTACTCTTCTCGGTATTCTTTTTTTGTTTTACTTTATTCGTTTTTGTAGCTTAATCTTCTAAGTATTTGGTTAATAAAAGAGGAAATATTCAAGTCAAATGGTGTTTTTTAATTTTTAATTTTTTAAATTTTTAGATTAAATTTTCCCACTCACTGCAAGTAAACAGCGCCTTTACTAATCTCGCCCTATTTTTTCCGTTTAGGTTGTTCCGTAGGTTTATATGTTTGGTCATGTGACCCCCAGCCGATGTTGTTTTACCGCTATCTTTGTATGAGTTTTCTATGGTTTAACCTGAGTTTGGCACCAATCTCATTACCTTTATATTAATCGACTGGCTGTGGTAATGTTTTTCTTCTCAGTTCAAGGGGGAGTTTTCACAATTTTGTTTGGTAAACCTTGTCTGCACTTATCTCGCACGCGCACACAACGAAAATATCATTAATTAATTTAATATAAGCTATTATTTACCTACCACGTATTGTTTAATTTGAACAAAGTAACCATTCCACTCACAGCAGTTGCTTTTACCTAAAACATATTTTCCACAGTTTCCGAGTAGTCCAACGAACCGACTTTATTAAAGAGCTAGTTTTACCGAAACCCAAACTGATTTAAACGAAAAATTATTATCAGTATTCGACAAGGAAAACATTAATTAAATAAAAGCATTGATCGGCTTGCTAAAAAGAAACGATTATTTATTTACAACCGAGTTTGACGAAACTTAAGTTTAACGGCTACTGAAAACGAAGAGAGAGAGAGAGAGAGAGAGAGAGAGGAGAGAGAGAGAGAGAGAGAGAGAGAGAGAGAGAGAGTAACCATTAAAACCAAAAAGGGGAGTCCCTCGCGGGTGCCTTCCAATAAGTACTCTCCATCCCAACGTTATCACTAATTGACGTCTATCACTCAATTTTGGGGTCAGACACCAATCAATAACGACATTATTGGCGACCACTTCATTGACAAGCACTCACGAGGGATGTATACAACCCATCTACCCCCGAAAAAATTTAAACAAATCAAAATGACGAAAAATAACAAGAAGAAAAAAAATGAAAATATGGCACACGATAAGAAAAATAAGATTTTAAAAAAATTAATTAGTGAGATAAGTAAACATAATAATTAACCAAGACATGATAGGTAAAAATTTTATTGTAAATGTTAAATATCATTTTCTATTCCATCTGCTGTCTCTCAGTCTCTGTCTCTCTCTCTCACACACACACACACACACACACACACACACACACACACATTTCGGATTGCTTTGTTTTATTTCCTGTCAATCCAAAACTTGTGCGAGTGTTTTATTTTAAGGAACTTGCAGCGAATCCTGTAATCCCTACTTCAATAGGTGTGCAATTTGCTTTCCTTTCTTCCACTAATTCTTTCTATTTTGCCCTTTTCCTTTCACTTGTTTCCTCTACGTTGTTATTCTCCCAAGCAAAACAGTCAGTTGCAGCATAATTCGTCCTGCCTTAAAATGTACTGGGTGCCTGTTTAGTTTAAAGCTGTTGGAACTCGTCATGGCGCCAACGAGACCATCCGTCAGTCAAAGTTTTATAGCACCCACTTAGAATATCATCAAGTCGCGCTAGTAGGACAGATATCCATGACAATGTTATAACAGGAATAAATATCTCTCTTGATTCACAAATTTGACTAACTCAATACATCCACTCACCAACAAAACAAATTAAAAAGAAAAACAAAACACTTCGAAACAGAACCTAAGCTACTGAGAAATGTAACATCAAACTGATGTTGACCTGACAGTAGCTCTAAACGAAATAAACCAACAACTGTTCCACGCATAGGCTCCACGCGGGCTTCCGGGTGAAAAACAAATTTTATAAACAATTAAAAATATCCCCTATTGATGTTTTTCAACCAATCATACCCCCCCCCACAAAAAACAACTTTCAAAGCGTTTTCCGAGTCTACTGACAATTATAAAAACAGCTCACTTAAAGTCGACAGGGCAGTTGACTATCGGCGTTGGCACACAGAACGTCGCTCCTACCGGGCCAAGATCAAGGGACTACCAACTTCTGCGTCACACAGAACCAAGTCGTCAGCCAAGAACAGACTTTTAACCCCACACCCGAATCAGCCGACGAAGAAACAGACTTTCAACCCCACACCTGCCCTCAATTCACCAAGTGAAGAAAGACTTATCTTCTCCACAATTCCAGCTTTTGTTAATTTTTTAAATTATCGAAATTAATCCAATTTTTCTCGTCCGTTTTTCTTTTGCTGCCATACACTTGCTTGTGATATTTCAACAGTCTCCCACCAACCGTCCCTATCATGCATTACTCTCGGGAGGTCCTCTACATAGCATCCAGATCGGAGCTGTACAAGAAAGTTGCGCGTGATATTAAGCAAATCATGGAAATAACACCCTATAAGAAAGAAGTTGTACGTTAACAAAATTAACACGAATAAACGAGATTTTTGCGTGTAAAATAAATGAAAATCTATGGAAGCTTATATTGTAAAATTATTCTGTGTATTTCATCATCCGGGATATCAGGGGAAAACTTTTTTTTAATACGTTTGATGATCTGTACACGAAAATAAGATCGATGGTAATAAGTTGGCTAAACTTGCAAATTAGTCGTAAAAATAAAAAGGAAACTTTTTTGGTGGTCCCCCATGAATGTTTAACTACAGTCTATTAATGAACTTTTTGCGAATTGGGTTACGGTTTAGGGTTTGGGGAATTAAGGTTGTTTTTAATTACGTATTGCTTAAAAAAAACAGCAAAAAAACCAAAATAACTATACATTTGATTAACCATTGTAATTAATTATTAAACCCAATGGTAGACACATTAGTCACAGTTGTTTGTGTTAGTATTGTAATGTATAATTTCTATTAAACTTGGTTTAAAAAAAGTATTTTTCAACATTAAATAGACTGTAGTTAAACTGTCATGGGGGACCACCAAAAAACTTTCCGTTTTAATTTTCCGACCAATTTGCAAGTTTAGCCAATAAGTTTTTAAATATATAAAAAATCTCGGAAAATATGTTGTGCAAAATTATGCATTTTTAAATTAACATATTTTTAGAAAGCTTGATCTAGGGTTTAAATATTTAGCTTCAACATAGCACGTTTAGAGACGTTTAAAATCCACTATGAAATTTTTAAGTGAATACAATAAAAATAGGCCATTTGAATCAGAAAAATTGTTTTTTTTTTCATCAATCCAAAGAAAAATATTGTTTTTAAAATTACGAAAAAAATAAAAAATAAAAAATAAAAAGATAAACACGCAAACAACAATAATTATTCTTTGAGTTTTAAGAAAATAACTTTTAAATTTTCAAATAACTTTTTTCGGGTATTGAATTTTTATTTATTTATTTTTTTTTAATGTGTTGTTCTTAAGAATTTGATCTTTCTAGAAATGTAAAAATTATGGACTAACATTTTTTCTTCTTCAGATGACCTACATTCTGAATTGATTTTTTTTTTTCAGTTTAAAAAAAAAAATAAAATTATTGATTCATTATAAAATTAAAGTCCAAGATTACCATAAAATTCACTAATAGATAATTTGGTAAAAATTTCATTAAAATCTGACAATTCCCTGGTTTTTGGTAATAAAAAAATTTTAAAAATACTTTAATTTAAAAAAAAATTATTATCCCCCTTCGCGATCTCTGCACATGTCTGGACTCTACAATGATGACACTTTACCTGTTGGCAAGCTGGGGACTCTATTTATTCCAGGTATGGAGATTTCTGGGGTTTAACAATACATCGTATACTACCTGCATCAAGAACTTTTGTTAATTTTAATTGGTACGCCATATGTCTAACTCTAACCATTCTATTCTCCATTTATCAGTCGAAACTCCTTGATGTCTTAGCACGGCCATCTTTGTCATTCTTCTTATTTCTTTTTTTTTTTTTTCTGTGCGAAAAAAAAAATCCTGGCCTCCTACAAGGCCGGGTTAACGCCAAGTCTTTTTGGGGGGTGATTTCATGTGTAATGAAGCATTCATCGAGGATTTAACTCGCTATTCAATAGTAATTGATTTGCAAGACTAACTTGCTAGCCTATACCGCAACGGTACGCCTTTGCGAATTTCTCCTCGTGTATAAGGTGTTGTCGCTCCTTTCCTTGTCTCTCGATTCGTAGTCTGAGAAAGAGAAAAGTTTTGGTAAACGGATCAGGATGTGGCCCGTTTCCCAAAATGTTACTCGTTCCATAATGATATCTGCATCGAAAAGATAAAAAAGAAAGTTCGACTTCGGGTTACCCTTACTGCGCTTTTAACCTGGACTACTAGTCTTTATCTAAAAATAAGTAACTAAGATCATATTTACTCCGTACTTGTTTAACTTAAGACACAAATTTTAAATTACTGTTTACAAGCTAAAAAAAAAAATCCCATTTACTAATGAAGTGCCGAACTAAAACAATTCTCTAAATGAATAATGAGTAAAAAAAAATGTTTTTGTTTGAAAAAAAATTTTTTTATTCGAACTCAAAATATGTGACCAACTTTTCGTTTTACTATTTTAAAATATTATGTTTAAAAATAATAACCTGTTAAGTGAGATTGTTTGAAATATATCGAGAAATATTTCGACATTATATTTTTCCGTAATTGGACGGAATTTACCGATCTTTCTGTCGTCTGCTACAAAATACGAAAAACCTCACTTGGTTTGGAAGAAGTACTTAGGTATGTTCAACTTTTATATTTTCATTGAATCACCGAGTTTTTATTTGTTCTAATCTTCTATTTTGTATTTATTCTATAGTTTTTTTAAAAAGGAAATGTTACTGCTGGTGTAATTTTGTTTTATTTTATCTTATTTTTGAATTAAAAAGGTTTTGGATAGAATTACGGGAAAAATTGTAAGGTGAAGTAAAAATTGTTAAAAAAATGTATTCGTACAAATTGTTTAATGTAAAAAAGAAATATTTTGTGTAAAATTCAACTGCTTTCATTTAAACTACTTTTGTGTTTATTGTTTACATTTGTATTAATGATATTTACTTCATAATTAAGAAAAGTAGCTTGTACTTAGGTACCACCAATTTTCCCTGGGAAATTTACCACCTATATTTAATACAATGAAACTTACATAAAGGTATTATCCTGAAAATTTTTTGGTCCATTCGAAAGAAGAAACATTAAAATAAGTCATGATGATTTTTAATAATGTTTTCAGCTGACGGAAATAATGAAAATTATAAACGAAAAACAATGTTTACATTTTTGCACCGTTAAATCAATTGAAATTTAACGTAGCCAAAAACAAGTAATGACGAGGCTTTTTTTAAAAATTCTATGAAAAATCAATTAATGGTCCGATTTTCACGAAAATTTACATAAATACTTACTTACCTTTTGATGAAAATATGTCTGAAATAGTTTTTTCCTAAAATATATTAGGGGAAATAATTTTTTTACGAGGTCTACCTCCTATTTTATTTTATCAAATATGAAAAATGAACCGACAAAAAACGATTTTTACTTTTTTTCCATAAAGATAATTATATCAGAAGATATTTATAAGTTTCATGCGAGAGTTTTTTTTAGTAAAAGAACCATGAATTATAGAATTCAGCTAAAAAAATACCAATAAAGAAACTGACCGTGTCGTAAAAAAACGGACTGTTTTACTTATTTTTCAAGATAACGTTGAGTAATTTTCCCCCAATCGGATAATTTGATCTTTGAATTAACTGTTTCTCTTTGTAGCAACTCTTTATGTTCGTTATTTTTTTTCGAGATTTTAAAAGAAAAAGTTCAAAAATATTTACGTTTCTTCCTTCAATATGGCCTAAACTGATCACGTGACCTATTTTAGCGGTACCTATGTACATACGTGAAGATTATTATATCTACTGCGTATGAACGTACGTACACTAGCCGCTTTGACAAAAGAAGTTATGGTAAAATCGCCCATAAAGATAATAAGCATTGTTTTTTTTTTTTTTTTTTCTAGTTTCAATAAAAATCTACAAGAAATTATTTTAAACAAGGTAAATACGTGTCCTGTCCTGGGTCTGACGTTAAACTGCATCTAATGGTGAAGAAGACTTGGTAGCAGTTTTGGAGTACCTCTTCATCGCCATTATTACTCCCAGGTCTATTCTGATCCGGAATAGTAGTTAGGATCCTATCTAGGAGTTAAATAGAAAGAAAAAAAGTTAAAGAAATTGAATACCCATCAGGAATTAAATGTCTTCGGCATAAAATAACCCAATAAGGGTTGACATGCCGTAAAATCCATCCAACCAATCAAGCTTACGAATTAAATCAATAATATAGTTGATATTTGAAATTTAAAAAGAAAAAAAATACCATTTAGCAAAGGATCATTTTTTAAATTTTTCTTGATTTTCGTCCTTGAACTTGCTCTATTCAGTAGTAATGAACCTGCGAGACTAGTTTACTAACCATCACACTACGACGGTACGCCCTATTTTCAGAAGTATGGAGATGAGGAGATTACCAAAATAAAATTAAAAAATCATTGAGTTTTGTATCTTATGTTTGAAGATAGTTCCTAAACGACATGACTTTTGAATTGAGTTAAAGAAAAAAGAAAAGAAAAAAAAGACATAAAAAATGAAATTTTAAAGAATGTTTTTCGAAATGTTTACGTGTACGTACGTTAGGTACCACCAATTTGACCCTGTGCAATTTACCCCCCCTACATTTAACACAATGAAACTTGCAGAAAAATTAATATTTTCTTGAAAATTTTTTTCCATTCGAAAGAAAAAACATTAAATAAACTCCTAATGATTTTTTAAATTTTTTATCAGCATACGAAATAATGAAAATTATGATTGAAAAACAATGTTTTCATTTTTGTACTGTTAAATCAACTGAAATTTAACGTAGCTAAAAACAAGTTACGATAAGAGGATTTTTAAAAAATTCTATGAAAATCAATTAATGGTCCGATTTTCACGAAAATTTCCATAAATGTTTACCATTGGATGTAAATACATCTGAAATAGTTTTTTCTAAAATATATTAGGGGAAATATGTTTTTACGATGTCTATCACCCCCCTATTTTATTTTATGAGATAAAAAAAATGATGTGGAAAAAAAATTTGGTACTTTTTTTCTATAAAGATAAGAGTCTGAATAACTATATCAATGAAATTGTATAACGTACCGAATTATAGTTTTTTAGGAAAAAATAATGAAATCGAAATAAAAAGTGCAAAAAAATGTCATAATATTAATATTTAAAACTTTTTGTTCTTATGTAATTGGTATGTACTACATTCTATTAAATTGTCAAAAAAAAAACATTTTTTTTAAGAAATTAATTTTACGAGATTTTCAATCTTTTGTGTGATTAAATATTTTTTTTTCTGCGTGAAATAAATTAAATATTTTTTTTTTTCCTGTGGAAAAAATCAAAATTTTCACGGATATTTAAAAACATGAATTTTAGAATTCAGGTGAACTAAAAGTTGGTCCGATCCGTGCTCGATTAATATTTTTAAAAGAATTTGTAATTTTTATTGTTGAATAGTAATGTGTGATTCTTAGAATGTACGGAAGAGCAAAACTGACATATGACGAGACGCTTCTCGGTAACTAAAGTTTGTTTTTCTGAGCGTAAAAAAATATTTTATTTAGCTTTTACGACCAATTAGAATAAAAATAATATATTGAATGATTGTTTTATCAGTTTTTCTCTTAGAAAAAATATTCAAATTTCATTTTATTTTCGATTTTAAGAATTAATACTAAAACCGAAGACATTTTTTAACGTCAATTTCACTGCGAAATTTTAAGATTAAAGTTTTTCAAGTTTTTATTCATAGTAAATTGTAATATTAAAGTTTTTAAAGATTTTATTCATTTTAATAGAAAAAATTTGGCTAAAAAAGTTTGTCCGTTACACCCATCCGTACTTAGATGCATAACTGTAAGAGGGTAATAATATGTATTTCTTTCTCTCTAAATCGCGGCCTGAAAATTACCCTTTCGCACGTAATATGGATAGGTTTGTTTATTTTTTTAAGATAACGATGTAATTTTTCCCAATCGGATAATTTGATCTTTGAATTAACTATTTTTCTTTGTAACAACCCTGTACGATCTTTTTTTAACGAGATTTTTGATAAACAAAGTTCGGAAATATCTATTTCCGTTTTATTCGAGATGACCTAAACGGTCTGGTGGTACCTAACGTACGTACATTTTTCTTTTTCGAAGCAGACGATAAACACATCGTCTTTGTTTTAAAGAAGGCTGATTGTCCTCTCTGAAATAATTTAAAATGAAAACAGACATGTATATACAAAAATATCGCCTTAAAAAAAAAATTTAAATCATAAGAAATAGTTACACATATTTGTTTCACCATTTTAGTTATATTTCGAAGAAGCGCCATCTTATGCATTTTTTAAAAAGTTAAACAAAACTTATTAAATGAATTACCTTAAAAAATATAAAAAATATTTTCATACATATCAATTTCAAAAGATTATTTAGATTAATGGAGTGAAGCATCGACACAGAAAAACATGTTGACTTTAAAATTTCAAATGTAAACTTCATTGAAAATAAACTTCACTCTTTTATTCAATTACCCAAACTTTTATTAAATTTCTATAATTTGCCGATTTTAAATTTTTTTGTTCATACATCCGTAAAATAAAATTAAAAAAAATAGATGTTACATTTTCAGTGAACTAAAAACAATAAAAGGTTAAACGAAGATTATTGAACAATGAACTAAAAGAAAATACTTAAAAATAATTTTTATTTTTATAATCAAAATCATTTAAAAGTATTTTTGGTTGAACTTGCACAAAGGTGTCAAAATTAGATTGACCCAGAAAAAACAGAACCCAAATTATTTATTTATTTTCCCATTAAACTAACCTTAAACCCCAACCCTAACCCCTAAACCTAACCTTAACCCCTAACCCTAACCCTAAAGCCCCTAGTTAAAATTAACTTTTTATTTGTGGGTTCTGTTTTTTCGGGGTCATTGGTATACTTAGAAAAAACAGAATCCAAATTATTTAATAATTTTCCCATTAAACTAGCCCTAAACCTCAACCCTAACCCTAATCCTAACCCTAACCCTAACCCTAAACCCTAACCCTAGACCACCATAGTGAAAATTAACAGTTTTATTACAAAATTTGTGGGTTCTGTTTTTTTTTCTGGGTCACCTTAATTTTGACACCTTTGTGCAAGTTCAGCAGTGTTTTTTTTAGTTCAATATATAATCAGATTATATATTGTTGCACATTTTCTTAATATAATCGCGTAAATTGATTTAGTATCTAAGCTCTCACTTAATCACTCATTAATGTATTCAACAGACATTTATTTGGTTTAAATTCTAGGGTCTCTGACACCCTGAACAAGTTGAACTTTGATACCCATGTTTTTCAAAATATATGTACAAATGCACCCAAGAACTTGGCACTGAGCAACTGGAATTGCCCTGCTTAACCTTGAACAAATCGTGTGGTAGTACTAGGTACCACCAAAAAGGAGGCCAATTTTCTCTTTAAAAACGAATTAGAATTTATTAAATCGATTATTTAAGGTAAAATTTTTGTTTTAGTTGAAAGTAGTAACATAATGAGCATCGTTAAAAAAAGCAAAGTAATATTACATATGTGATTTATTTTTAATACATTTTAAACAATTAAATTCACCCCCAAAACAGATAAGTGAAGATTTATGATGCACTCAAAACAAACCCTTTTATCAACATTTTAAAACATTTCTAAAAGTTTCTTGTTAGAACTCAATAACAAAAACATTAAATACACTTTGTACCGAAAATATAAATTACTACTTGTTTATATTTATTTAAATGTAATATATATTTTTTTGTTCCAAACATGCAGTTCATAAAAATTGTTTACATTCAATCTGAAGATGAAACAAGTTTAGCGTGATATGCTTGTGTGTACAGGGACTGATAAGTGGCAATATACTAACCAAGATAAAAAAATTCACTGATAATCTAAAAGAAAATTATATTTCATATACAACAGGAAAAAAAAATCTCTGAAATTTTTTTTTTTTTAGTTTTTTTATATTTGATTTTCAGTTTTTCGGAACTTATTTTCTACCAAAAGCACTTGTTTAATTTTTTTTCTATTCGCACCTTTGGTCTTTTGTCTTTTTATTTATACTGTAATTTGTTTCACTTTTATATAACCTCCCCAATATTTTGTACCCCCAAAATAAGTGGGGATTAAAGTTAGGTGACCTGAAAAAAATCAGAAAGTTTTGGAATAAAATAACTGATGTAATATAAAATTCCTTCATTGATAAATCAACACTAAAAACTTCATTAAAATCAGATAATTCTCTGATTTGTGGTAATTTTTTTTCAATCAGGGAGGTTAAATTTATTTTGTTGAATACGTCTATGACATCACAATTAGTGGTACCTGTGAAGGGTCCTATTATCTAGGGGTCAAATAGATGTTTGAAAATTGATAGTAATAGGTAGAGATATTTGAAATTATATAACTGTGCAAACATGTTTATTATTATTTAATAGAAGTAGTTACTTAAAACTGTATAATTGCATAAAAATAATTTATATTAGATAAGAATACTTGAAACCATAGAATTCTGTGCAAATTGTTTTCTATTAGAAGGGCCGCTTTAGCTCAGTTGGTAGAGCATCCATCAAGGAATTGCAAGGTTCTCAGTTTGATACCTATCCCCACCAACTCGGCACTCAGTTGGGTAATCTGATCTGCGTGGTAAAGTATTAGAGCTGATGGTAGGTATAGTGCCCCTCTTTAGCAAAACAATCTCTAGCACTAATGAAAAGGAGATAGACTCCTTTGCTGTTCGGCTGATACCGACCATAGTCCACTCCACAGACTGCTTATTACTTGAAGCAATAACTGTTTACATTAGTTACTTAAAACTTATAAAAAAAGAATGAAATAATCCAACAAGGGTTGTCATGCCCTAAAACTAAACAACCAATTACTAATCAGTAAAGTATTATTTACATTGTCAAGTAGTAACTGAAGTAATCATTTACTAAGCTTAGATTAGTCTGGCACAAGACTAGAAGTATGGAGCATCAAGTGAAACTAAATCACTAGTTATTGTTTTGCTAGTCAAGCTTACAAACAAAAAGCATAAAAAGCATAAAATGAACCAATAAAGGTTGACTTACCATATAACCAACCAAAGACCACAGTAACTGAATGGCTAGTGAAAATTAAATTCACAATCTATGACCTGAAAAAGCATTTTGCTGTCACTGAGAGTTAAGGTATTCAAAAAATGTATTGCTAATAATTAATATATTCTGTATTCAGAATGGCTAACTTGAAAACATTTTATCTTTTCTATTAATTAGAGATGGATATGCCTCAGCAGAACCAAGAATAGAATCTTTGAACAGAGTGCCATCACTGGTAGAGACAAGGTCAGTTTTTAAGTACAACTAGTTTAAAATCAGAGTTTTCCTTCTCCTAGACTGGCTGCCATACCAACATTAAAGAGCCTAGTCTGCTGTACCATTTACCCATAGCTGAAAAAAGAAGATATGAATTCATATGTTTTCTAAATTGTAAAAGCAATTCATTTTGGGTGTTTAATAATAATATAGGAGCATGTACCACAGTACAATTTGAATTGGTTATGTTTGAATTTTAGGAGCCCTAGGATGTAAGTAAAATACATAAAGAAATCAAGTGTTAGTCCCAGGAAGGGTTATTTGAATAGGAGATGGACACTGTGTGAATGAACACATAGAAGTATTTTAATGTTTTAAGTTTTATGTGGTCATTGAAGGGATTTGTTTTTTATTGGCATACCAATGATCATGAGAAACATCCATTCATTCATTCTCTGTCACTTGACATGTGATAGAAAGAAAATCTCTAGAATTCATGTTATATTTTGGAATGTATAAAACGGACTCTATTGTATCAGATCATGATGTATTGTATCAAGATAAGAAACAGAAAGTAATAAGTTACGTTTGAATTTTAAGAGCCCTAAGTTGTAAGTACAATACATAAAGAAATCAAGTGTTAACTCCAGGAAGGGGTCTCTTGCTTTCTAAAAACACACAAAAAATGTAGACAGTTACTAAAAAGTGGACTACTAGACTACTATGTTGCTGGGATTATAGTCACTACTGCTGTCTATTTAATAAAGACTCTAAAGATGCTGAGATGGAAACTTTGTAATCAAAAATATAAATATTTAGCAGTTCAAAAATATAGATATCCCTTATGTATATTTATGTAAATTTAAGTTTTGTCTGGAGTGCTGCTGCAATATTATTTTTGGTTACAGTTTCAATGTTGTAGAGTTGAGGAAAAAAGATACTTAATAATATCTGTTTTGAGTTGCACTATACATGTTAATCTGATCTCTCTGATAAGATAAAGTAAGATTTCTTCCAAGCTGTAGTTGTGTCAGTGTTACTGTATGGCTGCACCACTTGGACCCTAATAAAACACTTAGGAAAAAGCCAGATGAGAACTACACAAGGATGCTGCATGCTCTCTTTAAGAAATCTTGGAAGCAGCACCCCACAAAACAGCAACTCTATGACCACTTACCTCCCATCATACAAATCATCCAAGTAAGACAAACAAAATATGCTGGACATTGCTCGAAAAGTAAGGATGAACTCTTAAGTGTCGTTCTCTTATGGACACCTACACATGGAAACATCAATGTAGACCGACTGGAAAAAACCTACATCAATCAGCTCTGTGTGGTTTCTGGATGCCATGCGGAAGACCTGTCAGGAGTGATGACTGATAGGGATGAGTAATGCAAGAATTATGGGAATCTGTGCTTATCTGATGATAAATAATTAAATCCTGGTATCTTTTGGGTTAGAAGAAAATAATTCATTTTTATAAAAAATATTCAGGGAATTGATTTATTTACAGGTGATATTGTATCTGCCTTTTATTTCTTTCTTCATGTGTTTGTGATAAAATATCTTTCCAAATAGTTGTATAATTCAACTCCCAAACTATTAGTATTACTTAAACCATTGCACATTATTTTGCATTGATAATTTTGCATGGTTAAATTTTTCATTAAGATCTAAAGTCAATATTACTGAATTAACAGTAGATTATGTTGAAACTTCAATCACTTATTGATGCCAATTAAGCTTTCTACAGAAAGTAATTTAATGAAATTGTTAGTTATTTTTCATTAGGATCTAAAGTCAATATTACTGAATTAACAGTAGATTATGTTGAAACTTCCATCTCTTATTGATGCCAATTAAGCTTTCTACAGAAACTAGTTTAATGAAATTGTTAGTTATTTTTCATTAAGATATAAAGTCAATATTACTGAATTAACAGTAGATTATGTTGAAACTTCAATCTCTTATTGATGCCAATTAAGCTTTCTACAGAAATTAGTTTAATGAAATTGTTAGTTATTTTTCATTAAGATATAAAGTCAATATTACTGAATTAACAGTATGTTGAAACTTCAATCTCTGCCAATTAAGCTTTCTACAGAAATTAGTTTAATGAAATTGTTAGTTATTTTTCATTAAGATCTAAAGTCAATATTACTGAATTAACAGTAAAATTATGTTGAAACTTCAATCACTTATTGATGCCAATTAAGCTTTCTACAGAAACTAGTTTAATGAAATTGTTAGTTATTTTTCATTAAGATCTAAAGTCAATATTACTGAATTAACAGTATATTATGTTGAAACTTCAATCTCTTATTGATGCCAATTAAGCTTTCTACAGAAACTAGTTTAATGAGATTGTTAGTTATTTTTCATTAAGATCTAAAGTCAATATTACTGAATTAACAGTAGATTATGTTGAAACTTCAATCTCTTATTGATGCCAATTAAGCTTTCTACAGAAACTAGTTTAATGAAATTGTTAGTTATTTTTCATTAAGATCTAAAGTCAATATTACTGAATTAACAGTAAAATTATGTTGAAACTTCAATCACTTATTGATGCCAATTAAGCTTTCTACAGAAACTAGTTTAATGAAATTGTTAGTTATTTTTCATTAAGATCCAAAGTCAATATTACTGAATTAACAGTAGATTATGTTGAAACTTCAATCTCTTATTGATGCCAATTAAGCTTTCTACAGAAATTAGTTTAATGAAATTGTTAGTTATTTTTCATTAAGATCTAAAGTCAATATTACTGAATTAACAGTAGATTATGTTGAAACTTCAATCTCTTATTGATGCCAATTAAGCTTTCTACAGAAATTAGTTTAATGAAATTGTTAGTTATTTTTCATTAAGATCCAAAGTCAATATTATTGAATTAACAGTAGATTATGTTGAAACTTCAATCTCTTATTGATGCCAATTAAGCTTTCTACAGAAATTAGTTTAATGAAATTGTTAGTTATTTTTCATTAAGATCTAAAGTCAATATTACTGAATTAACAGTAGATTATGTTGAAACTTCAATCTCTTATTGATGCCAATTAAGCTTTCTACAGAAATTAGTTTAATGAAATTGTTAGTTATTTTTTATTAAGATCCAAAGTCAATATTACTGAATTAACAGTAGATTATGTTGAAACTTCAATCTCTTATTGATGCCAATTAAGCTTTCTACAGAAACTAGTTTAATGAAATTGTTAGTTATTTTTCATTAAATCCAAAGTCAATATTACTGAATTAACAGTAGATTATGTTGAAACTTCAATCTCTTATTGATGCCAATTAAGCTTTCTACAGAAATTAGTTTAATGAAATTGTTAGTTATTTTTCATTAAGATCCAAAGTCAATATTACTGAATTAACAGTAGATTATGTTGAAACTTCAATCTCTTATTGATGCCAATTAAGCTTTCTACAGAAACTAGTTTAATGAAATTGTTAGTTATTTTTCATTAAGATCTAAAATATTACTGAATTAACAGTAGATTATGTTGAAACTTCAATCTCTTATTGATGCCAATTAAGCTTTCTACAGAAATTAGTTTAATGAAATTGTTAGTTATTTTTCATTAAGATCTAAAGTCAACATTACTGAATTAACAGTAGATTATGTTGAAACTTCAATCTCTTATTGATGCCAATTAAGCTTTCTACAGAAATTAGTTTAATGAAATTGTTAGTTATTTTTCATTAAGATCTAAAGTCAATATTACTGAATTAACAGTAGATTATGTTGAAACTTCAATCTCTTATTGATGCCAATTAAGCTTTCTACAGAAATTAGTTTAATGAAATTGTTAGTTATTTTTCATTAAGATCTAAAGTCAATATTACTGAATTAACAGTAGATTATGTTGAAACTTCAATCTCTTATTGATGCCAATTAAGCTTTCTACAGAAACTAGTTTAATGAAATTGTTAGTTATTTTCATTAAGATCCAAAGTCAATATTACTGAATTAACAGTAGATTATGTTGAAACTTCAATCTCTTATTGATGCCAATTAAGCTTTCTACAGAAATTAGTTTAATGAAATTGTTAGTTATTTTTCATTAAGATCCAAAGTCAATATTACTGAATTAACAGTAGATTATGTTGAAACTTCAATCTCTTATTGATGCCAATTAAGCTTTCTACAGAAATTAGTTTAATGAAATTGTTAGTTATTTTTCATTAAGATCTAAAGTCAATATTACTGAATTAACAGTAGATTATGTTGAAACTTCAATCTCTATTGATGCCAATTAAGCTTTCTACAGAAATTAGTTTAATGAAATTGTTAGTTATTTTTCATTAAGATCCAAAGTCAATATTACTGAATTAACAGTAGATTATGTTGAAACTTCAATCTCTTATTGATGCCAATTAAGCTTTCTACAGAAATTAGTTTAATGAAATTGTTAGTTATTTTCATTAAGATCCAAAGTCAATATTACTGAATTAACAGTAGATTATGTTGAAACTTCAATCTCTTATTGATGCCAATTAAGCTTTCTACAGAAATTAGTTTAATGAAATTGTTAGTTATTTTTCATTAAGATCTAAAGTCAATATTACTGAATTAACAGTAGATTATGTTGAAACTTCAATCTCTTATTGATGCCAATTAAGCTTTCTACAGAAATTAGTTTAATGAAATTGTTAGTTATTTTTCATTAAGATCCAAAGTCAATATTACTGAATTAACAGTAGATTATGTTGAAACTTCAATCTCTTATTGATGCCAATTAAGCTTTCTACAGAAACTAGTTTAATGAAATTGTTAGTTATTTTTCATTAAGATCTAGAGTCAATATTACTGAATTAACAGTAGATTATGTTGAAACTTCAATCTCTTATTGATGCCAATTAAGCTTTCTACAGAAATTAGTTTAATAAATTGTTAGTTGTGTTAAACCAATATTGTGGTTTATATGTATTGCTAATATATGTATTTACCAAAGCCTCTCCTCATGCAGAATATGACACAAGGTCAATTTCTTTTATTTAGTTTTCCTTCTCTTAGGCTGGTTGCCATGCCTAGGTTAAAGAACCCAGTATGCTGAGAGAGAGTAGTTGGATTCATACCTTTCCCAAGGTATTAGTGTTATGTGAAATGCAACCAGTCTCATCCAGGATTTGAACTTATGTCACTATTCATTTCATATGATGATAACCATTACAGCACAAATACCTTTGATTGGATTACCTCAAATAGTTTAACATTAAATTGAGTTTGAAAATAATGTGGTGAACAATAAAATTCATAAAGTAATAATGATTGAACTAGTTAATTTGCCTAACACTATAAACATTTCTTAAACAGAACAATAGATATTAGATTTTACCTTTTAGGTGTATATGTAAAGTGGTTAATTTTAGTGTGGCTTGTATATGTCTAGTAGCCCAGCAACTTATCAACCTGGCAGAGATCAGAACCAAGAGGCTGGTATTTAGCACCTTCTGACTTCCATATCTTCAGGCTGCTGCTAGTGCTATCATGTAGATATTTATCCAACCCATTCACCACAGGTAAGATGTGACACAAGGTTGCAAGTGTGGAACAAACTCACTCTTCAGTAATAATGGATGTGTGAGACTAGATGGCTAACCATTATATCACAATGAGATGGTGTATATGTTAAGATACTACACTAGCTTAAGATCCTACCTGTTGGGTGAGTTTTCAGCTAGTAATATCAATTTAAAGATGTATTAAAGTATTCATTTTGGATTATAATAAGTTATAACATTCAATTAAACTGGTAATGTTTTATGAGCACAGACACATTTTCTTTGTTCATATTTAATGTATGTGTATATGTGTGTAAAAAAGAGAATTTGTGGCTTTCTTTTAAGCGCATATATGAATGCACGCAATGAAAAAGACTTATTTTTTTCTATATATATATATATATATATATGATCAACCAAAATTTCAATATAAAGATCTATACAAACATAACGGTGTTTATTAATCTCTAGCATATAAGTAGATAGCGTTGAAATGTTTCTATTGACTTTATCCACACCCGGTTTATAAAAGTATGTTTGTGAATAAATAAAATAAGGATTTCAACCACTCCTTTCCTATATATATATATATATATATATATATATATATATATAATCTTTTTTCATTAATGATTCCTTTTGAAAAGGATTATCATAACAATTATTAATGATACCTCAATATTTTTGTATGACATAAAGGAAAATGTTTCTTTATCCTTTTATTTTAGATATTTATCAGTGTTGAAGAAAAAACACACCTTTTGAGATAATTTATTTAAGCTTCTTTTTCTAATGTATATAAGTCAACGTTAGTTTAAACAAATTGCTTTGATTTATTGTATATGTTTCTCCTTTTCTTTCAAATCAAAACAAGATGAATTTCTGTTAAATTAAACCATTTCTTTTGACTCACTCAAATTCCTGGTATTGTTATTGAATTCTATCACCTACATAAAAAATATAAAAACCGGACATAGTCTTAGATTGTTTAGGTTAAAAAAAAAAAAAATCTCTTTGTTCTATGTTTATTATAGAATCATTTTCATTGTATCCATGTGTTCCTATAGTGTGGAAACTCTTTAAGAGTTATTTCTAAAGGTAGAGGAAAATAGTTTATCATTCTTCAACAAATTCTCATAAGAAATAGACCAGGAAAGAGATAAATAAGTTCCTGCTTTAAGCTCAGTCAATAGAACATCCGGCTCAGAACCACAAGGTTCTGGGTTAATACCGGCCCTCACCAACTCAGCGTTTAAGTAGCATGGCTTGGATCTGTGTGGTAAAGTGGGGAGCTGATGGTAGGTATGGTGCTCCACTTCAGGTGCAGAAACAATCTCCCTGGTCTAGTGCTAGGGAAAAGGGGATAGACTCACTTGCTGTCTGGCTGATACCAACAATAGGCCACTCGGTCTACTTTACTTACTTAGCTATACCAATGGGCCAGAACAAAAAAATAAATTCAGTTACTTTAGTTTTACTTCTAAGGAGGACTGAATTTATGTTTAGAGACTCTAATATCTGAAATATACTTTTTTCCCATAATACCTAACAAACATTGATATAAGATATAAAAAAAACACCTTAATTACTTTTTAATTAAAAATATTATCATAATCATTTTTCAGTTATGTTGGAATCTATATAATATTGATCCAAAGACGTCATAGTGGGATTTTTATTAGCAAAACCATTAAAATGCTATAAATTGAATGGTGTTGTAGATGAATGATAGTTGAGTATCATTTCCTCATATGGTATGAATATAAGAACAATTCATGACAAAGTGATAATAAGGATATTTTATTGTCCGAGCAGACTTGATAGAAGAAAATACAGACATGACAGTAGATACAAAGAAGAGATTATATATAGTTGTATAAGAAATGTTCTAATTGGAAAATAATCTTTTAGTAGATGAGTTTTGAGGCTACTAGTAAAAGAGGAAAGTATAAATACTTACATGTTGAACATGTTGTGTGACATGTGACACAAAATGTGACACAAAGTCCCCTTGTCTTGTATACAGGAGATGCAACTAGAAGAGGGAAATCTCTAAATTCAAACCAGTTTTACTTCACTTTTTAAAAAATTGACTTTGTGTCACATTCTATGAAGTGGTTGGGTAAATAGATACATTGAAAATAAGTATGAGTGTTCAATGATATATTTTTTTTATTTTAACATTGTCCTGTATTTTCAGTTCAAAGCCAAAACAGAAAAAAATATGATGGAAAGCAACAAAAAAAAAAAAAGAAGAAATATATATATATATCAATACCATCCAACTTTCACAACTTTTAAGTGAGTTTTTATAAAAGTGATTTGAATTGGTTTAATGGCATATCATCCCTTTATGGTCTATTTAATGCCAAAATCAGTTTCATATGGCAAATTGCATTTTAAAATTTTGTCAAGATGAAAATGTTTTATATATATATATATATATATATTGGGTAGCAAGACATAAAGTCAATGACTTGGTTTGAAAATTGCATTGGGGATAAACTGACAGCTATTAATTAGATACTGTGCTGTTGACTTTATGTCTTCGCTACCCTAACTTAAATATAAATGGTCTTTCAATGATATTGAGCACTCTTTACTTATAAATTTATCAAACTATATATATATATATATATATATATAATATATATATATATATATATATATTAATGTGTATGGTTGGCACTAGTATACTAGAAAAAGTAGTAGTAATCCAACGTACAGTGTTATTAGAAGAGTGCTCAATATCTGTGATAGAGCGTTGATAGTTGAATGAAGTGACAAATAAAAGGTTTAGCTTTTATTCATTTATTTGGGAATGATATTACAACCAATGGTTTCCTGCTAAAGTATTCATCAGGTAAACGAAATAGTTTTTTTTAAAATGACAGAAATAGTGTAAATGGTTAACCATTTACACCATTCAACTATATATATATATATATAATGTATATATATATTCAATTTTTTGATTTAAAAAAATAGTTGATGTGACTTACAATTACACCTTTTTTTTTTATAGATCCATGTCCTCTAGGAAATACAAAATGTTATGTATATTGCCTTTATCAAAAAGGTTGTTCAGATAGTAGTTATATACAAGATATAATTTCTCAAGAAAAATTTGCAGAAAGAAGAATTCAATTTTGGCTTCTTGAAAAAATACTGAAAGTATCAAGGAATACTATTCAATTCTGGTTATGTTACCTTCATTACAGAATGAGGTCAACTGAATTTTAGTGTTAGACTCTTTAGAGCCATGGTTAATTCAATGAATTTTTATCATGGAAAAAATTGTAAATCTATTGATTAGATTTAGATCTAAAATTTCTTATATCTTTTGCAAGTATTACCTTACTGAAATAATTAAAGTATGGAAACACATAAAATTTGCTTTTATTACTTAAAATTGAAGGGCATTGAAAAATGTTGAGCTGGAGGGTGATCAATATAGCTTACTACTTTTTTTTATTTAGTATTTTAATCATATAAAAAAGAATTTCAGAAGTATAATTATCAGAATGAAATATTAAGAAATACATCTGGGAGATGTAATTGATCATATGGTCAGGGATCATTAGGTGTTTTGGATCTTTTAACATCATACACGTTCAACTAGGTGACCCAGCTGATGTTGATCAAGCACAAGATTATGGTCAGGTAATGAGATCTCAAACAGCATGCAAAACTATAAATGGCCAAGTTTGAGGCATTTATATAATGTGTAGAGCCAGAAAAATTTCCAATAAAAAAATAAAACATTGCTAAATATGTACTTTATTTTTTATTTTTCTGACTTCCCACTGAGTCAGAATAGACATATAGACATATTTTATAGTGAGGAGACATACACGAATCAAAACCCTTGTGTGGTAATTTCAAAAAATGGTTGGTCCCATTCAGGGGCACCTCAGGTGAGGGAGCAGGTGTTGCCTAAGGAGAACGCCCCCTGAAAGCAAGCAAATAATAATCTTACCCTCCCTTACCAGACACGAAAACCAGGTAATGATTCTTCTTGAATAAGATTCTTGATTTTAATTCTCAAAGCCAAGTGAGTAGAATCAAATTGTCCATTCATTCAAATACTTATAAGCAGTACTGCATATCTATCTATCTATCTATCTATCTATATAGATAGATAGATAGATAGATAGATAGATAGATAGATAGATAGATATAACTATGTAGGCAGATGTAATACATTAATTAAAGTGATATTGCAAAGAAAAATCAGCAATGCTAATGACAAAACCTTCATCAAGGGGTCAGAAATGGTTTCTTGAATGAAATATATGCCCTTGGAAAAGATACAAATCTGTCTCTTCTCCCACCAAGCTATGTGAAAATAGTAGGTTTAATGTTATTAGGTATTTACCCAACCCATTCACCATGGTAGCAATGACACCACAGAGGTCTAGTCTTGGTAAGGCAACTGGTCTAAAAGAAAGAAACACCCCAAATTAAAAACCTGAGTAGTGGTACCCCATTCTATTCTGCTTTAGGTCATCCAAAAATCAAAATGTATGTCAGGTCTGAGATAAACAAATCACCTTATAGTTCATTTTCAAAGCTTTAGATTTGTTGATAGTCAGTAAATCAATGGATATATATATATATATATATATATATATATATATATATATATATATATATAAACAAAATATTAAGATTTTACAGTCCTTTAATATGTTGATATCCTTGTGTATCTTTCAGTATATGAAGATTTTATTGATCAATGCTTTCCAAATTGACCCCCCCCTTCCTCCTCCCTCCCTCCCAAAAATGGTTCTAGGTTCATTGAATCTCATTGTCAATTTTATTTTGCTTTATATTTTATTACTTAGTTTTAAAAATGTATTATATATTTTTGGGGGAATCTTAGAAGTTTTTCCATATGTGTGTGTGTATATATATATAGAAAAGAGAGAGAGATTGGGGAAAATTCATAATTACTTTATACTTACTTGAATTCTATAACTTTTGAATAAAGTTTTTGCTTTAACATCTCAGTTTATGTCAATATTTGTTCTATAGCAATGTACAAAATTGTGTAAGAGCATATATATATATATATAATATATATATATATATATATATATATATATATATATATGTACACACACGTTTCCATGTTTATTTGCATGTGTGTCTGTATTTGTGTGAAGTGTCTCCAGGACTTCTTTATTCTGGAAAGCTTTCACCCTCTATTAAAACCTATTTACATTTTTTAGGTATTATTGATCATACAAATGAGACAGTTTTATTGCTCTGCTTTTCCCTTCTTAAATGTGAATTTGTGATAATGAGGTTCACCAGTCTTACACTGACAATGAAAAGCCGAATTTAAAACTTCATAAAATTCAACCATTCAGTTTGATATTTTGCAGTGAATATATGCAACAAATCTATTCATGGGTTAAATAATATTGGCCAAGTCTATAATAGAGTACTTATCCTCTGCACTACTCTTCTGCAGGCCGTGGTCCAGGTGATGCGATAAGCTAAAGAAAATTAAGATTTTCTTCAGTCTGCTGCTTAAGTGCTTCAGCTCCCATGGTATTATTGGGTTATATTTGTCAACATGGAAATATGTCAGAAATGAGATGGTGCATTACAGTGGCTTTTATCGGATTGCAGTCCAAAACTTACTGATTGAAAAGAAGATATCTTATATATGCATATATGTATGGTATCCCCACCTTCATCCATTTCTCTTTATATATATATATATATAATATATATATATATATATATATATATGTATATATTTATTATTATTATTATTATGTATATATGCATACACACACAGTTAAATTATTTCAGAAAAATAACTCCTATAATATTCCCCGCATTAGACAAATAGTTCCAATTCATACTCTCTGTATTCATTTGGTTATTCATTCATGCATGCATTTCTTATTTTTTCTCTCTCCCATATATATATATATATATATATATATATATATATATATATATATATACAGAGATGATGATAGGTATGTGTCCTGCATTACTGACGCATAAAAATCTAAAAGGACGCAGAAAAATCATACCCATGCGTCTCAGTGTATTTTTTTCTTTCCCAACCATTTTGAGCTAACTGTAAATACATTTCAATATTTTCTTAGAAACAAATTACACAGTATGGAATACAAGGTAGGGGTTAGACGGCTTTAGTTGTTCATAGATAAAAACTCTGCAATTTATTAAGAAACTTTTGTTGGGACCCATCAAATTTCCCAGGGACTCATTCGAATCAAATTTGTGCATCCCGCTAAATTAAATTAAATTAAAAAGCTATCAGCATCACTGTATATATATACTTGTGAAGAGAGGTGACTTTGTAACACTGCTATTTTAATCTTATACTTTATACTATTACTAGAAGCAGCTACCCAGCGGCACCTGAGTAGAGGAGGGATTTTTTTAAAGTTAGTCCCGCAGATCCATTATTACTAAATTGTTAGTTGGATCCTCACAGAATGCCCCATTAAAATCCCTACGTAAAAAAAGACCTTGTGTTGATCCAGCCACTCTGAAAAAAAAGTACTGTCTACTATTTAAAATATTAAATGAAAAAAAAATCTACATTGTTATCATTTAAATTTTATTTCTTAATTTTCTTCACGAATATAAATCAAATCTTCATTATCTTTGCTCAAAAAGCAAGATATGGTGATGGTGAATGTTTATACATATTTACTTTGTCATTAATTATTTCATTTTCATAGTTTCCTCCGGACATACATACACACAAACTGTCCTTTATATATGTATAGATTTATATTTCAAGTTTTTTTTTGTAATTCATTTTTTGATGATACCTACTTAAAGGCACCCTTTGGTAATCATAAAACTCAAATTTGAGTCATATCTTATTGATAGAATTTATATAATGATTGAAAATAATTTAGGGAAAGTACTAGATAATTATCAATTAAAAGTTATCTCCCTTCAGGAATTATCATGATTAAGGTGAACATGAACTCTGATCCCATGCATTTGAACATTTTTATGAAAATAAAAATCTTGCTATGTTATGCCATTTTTGCTGGGTTAATATATATTAGGCAAAAAAAATATTTGATTATCTGCCCCTTGACTGTAATTTGACATTAGAGGGCCAAACCAGTTTCTGAAGGAAGCCTGTTGATATTGGAAATCAGAAATACAAAATAGGTGAACATCTTTCTCCCCCCTCGCCTTCCTCAGTATTGCCATGTAATGATCAGGATTATAATTTGACTTATAATTTTCTCAAGTGTAGTCAACACAATGGAGGCCACTGTGTCTTGAAAGAACCATGTTGCCTCTTTTACAAGCAGATTAAATTATCACAAAAGCATGTATAAAATATACATAGGTATTTATTTATCACAAAAAATATTTATAAAATCTATGCAATGATTCCTTGCTGGATGGTATTTACTTGCATATATATATATATATATATATATATATATATATATATATATATATATATTAAGAGTAAGGAAATTAATCTGACGGTATATGTATTGATAAAATGGTATGAAAAACACATGTTCTTAAATTGAATTTATTTTTAAAACTTTTGCATTGCTAATATTGCCAATATTTCGATTTCATCAAATAATCTTCATCAGGGCATAATGATAATTGTAACCATTTTAAGATGTGCATATTTTTAAACCAGATTCTTCAAGAGAGAAACAGAATATTTTGACTGGAGTTTGAATCAGTATTATCCTAAAAATCCTTTAGATGAAACCTAGGTAGGTTGTGTCTTACCCAAATTAGGTTATATATATATATATATATATATATATATATATATATATGGTTACATTGTATTTTACATATAATATGTAAGAATATAAACTTTTAGTTGCTGGTTTAGATAGTTGAATACTGCCTAACCAAGAGTTAATTTGTCTGAGATTAGTTCTTATAATTAATACCAATTCTTGATACTAATTCTTAGATGATATTATTTTTCATGTGTTGATACAATAGCATTTTGATGCATTTTGCCTAATTTTTATATCATTATAATTATGATCACCACAAGTAATCTGTTCATATTTTAAAGATTTGCAATGATTTTCAAAATTCTACATTATATAATAAAATCACAAAAGACGTAAAAATTTACAATTAAAAAAATCCTTTTACCAAAACAAATATTATACAAACAGCTGAATGGCAGATCCTTTTAAGCATCTTGATATCTTAATGAAAACCAGTAGGGTATAGTTAACTGTTTTAAACAAGCCAGACACTAATAGAAGAGTTCCAGTTATAACATCAGTCATTAACAGGAATCTTGTTCTGTTATCCACAATGTCAGGAATGGAAAGCTGGACTTTACAATTCTCATAAATATTATATTGCTTCCATTAGCAGGCTTTAGTGTGAAGATGAACCCCTAGGGAAAGAATAGTATAGCCAAGTACCGTTTGTCCTATCAACACAGGAATTTCACAACTGTAAATCTCCCAGGAGAAATGAATTATGTCTGACATGAGTTTTAATCTTGTTGTCAGAAACTACAGTTCAGAGAAGCACATCAGGGCTCCTGATTAATCTGGTTGCCAAATCAGTGGAGCTTTTAAAAATTTACTAATGAGATTAGCAGATTAAAAAAGAAAGAAATCAAACAACTAAATAAAACTGAAAGGATTGTAGAAATCCTTCTAGCTGGGATTAGAGTGTAGTATATGTTTGATTTTTTTTTCTCAGCCATTTTCTTGTTTTGTTTTTAGGTAAGAAATAAGGCAAGTCTCTCTATTGCAATAAAGATACCCCCTTATTGCCCTACAGAATAGGGTCAGAGTAGTCTAATGCCTTCATTTTTGTCTGAGTGTGGACCCTTCCACCATCAAACAAACCAGGTATTATATATTACCCCTATAGGTGAAAATAATTTTGAATAAATTAAACAAGTTTATTAGTAGTTATATTAGTAGAAATGTATTGTTATTCTTGTGAAAGAGAGGCCTAAAGGTAAAAGCTTTTTTTTCTGATTTCACTGCTTAACTTTAAAACCGATGTTCTATTTAAAGTTGAGATTGCAAATATTATAATATCAAAGCTTTAACATAATTGCTGAAACATTTAAAATAATTCTTGCTAAAGCTGTTATTTTTCCATTTGTTTCATATTGATTTCGTTTAATTATAGATTCTTTATTTATAAATCTCCCTTTATGAAATGTTACAGTATTATTTTGATATTGATATTTAATATTAACATTGATCAATGTGTCTTTCAATGTAATCTTGGAAATATTTTTTCTATCAAGGAACAACTTCCTTATTTATGTCAATTTATCAATAAATGTAAAAAAAATGATGGTATAATGGTTAGCATTGTAGGAAATGGACTTGAGAACCAGTTCAAATCCTTGCTGTCCACATTTTTTTTAATAGAAATCTGGTACTAAAATGGAGTTGTGTAATTATAATTGACCTTTTGACAAAAGCCATGAATGGTCCCACTGGATGTTTTTAGAAGGCCTTAAGGCTACAAGCTCCCCACCCTTGCTCTAGATATTTATTATTAATGTTTTGAATATTGAAATAGAAAATTAACATTGAATAATATTTTGCTTAAAATTTGTTTTTGTTTTCATTTTTACAAATGTGTGATGATGTAAGATATGTTTTATACTTACTTTTTATGCTAGATTCTGTTTTTCAAAATAAAAATATACATCCTTTTATATGCCCATGAATTTATAAATAACATAGATAAATGGAGTACAGCTATTTAGTCCCATTCTATTCATAGAATTTATATTATTATAAACTGCAAATAAATAAATTAGAATTAAAATTTGATAGTTATTTTCCTTAAAAAATTATAATGACTGGGGTGAGTAGAAATGCTACCCCCCCCTCTCATCTTTTTTTTTATTAAGTTGTAAATTGGATTGGAAATTGCTTTAATCCCTTAGAGTATTTTATTGCTATTGCAATAACACAATTCTTGCTCTGATATGCTGTTTTTGTTATGTTACAGGAACATATAAATGTCTGAAATCAGATGATGATTTTAAATATAAATTAGGAAAGGGGTCTTGAAAAATGCTTGGACCAATCAAATAGGGAATGATCTGACATGGTGAAGTCACCAATTCTTGATAGGTCACCAAAGTTAAGCAGAGATGAACCTGCACAGTACTTAGATGGGTGACCACTTAGGAATAGCTAGTACTGTAAGCAAACACTTGTGTGGCAGACTAAGCAATCCTTAGTAAATAACAAGAAGTTAGCCATGAAATATATATTATTCCACCATTTCATCCCACAGCTCAATGTATTATGCACATCATTTCTTAAGTTTCTTTAACTTTTAAAAAAAAATGTTTCTGTAACATCGAAGAAAGGGTCATTCTCTTATTAGTTGTACCAAGGACTTTTCCACATTCAATTATATGTATCATCATTTAAAATTATAATGATCTGATTTTTGTATGCCAAAAATTGGCACATCATAATGATATTTTTGTTAGTGCAATAGCATTATATTTGTGTATTACTGTAATGCAACAAAAATACATGTAAAATTTTTATTACTGTAATAGCATTAAACGTTTTTAATAGGATTAAATGTACAACTATGAGAACAAGTTTACTTATACAAACAGACATGATCAGTTTCATGTACTTGCATATCCTGAAATGATCTGCTTTTGGAGCTAAATTAGATTTCTGCATACCAATATGTGTCTGGAGATGATATACACTGTGTTGGTGTTGCAGTATCAATTAGAATCAATTAGTATACATTTACTAAGTAGAAACCAAATTAAACATTTTGTATTTTTGCTTGGCTTATTTTTAGCTTTATCTTTTTTGAAATTTTACTTTATATTATTTGCTAATGTTATCTTACTAGTTCTCACCTTATGATGATTTTATGTTCTGCTTTTATATGTTGCTTTAAAGAAAAAAGAAAAGTATAAAATGCCATAGAGAAAAATGGTATTTCTCATAGACTTTCTACTGATAATTAAATATTCCTTAAGAGTTGAAAGCTACCAGGGATTTATAAAAATGTAACTTTATGTGCTAATCAATTTTTTTCCCTCTGCAGAATTTGAGCAAATCGTCTGGTTTTTGGCATTTCTTGTGATTCAGCATCATGAATAGTAAAGAATTTCAAATTGATGATCTTGACTACACATTGAAAGAATTACAGAAAGGTAAGTCTTTTTAAGTATCACATGATTATCAAATGGATGGTTGGTTGGTTGGTTGGTTTAACAACACTTGAGTTATTTAATGCTGAAGTCAGTTTTTTTTTCAGTAAATTATAGGTTTTAAATAACTAATGATAATAATCATTTATAAACAATTATAGTTTCAAATAACTATTCTTAATACAAATAATTTGCACTCAAATAAATGGTTTGAAGTATTCCTATCTGTTAGAAGTGTTTCTTGGGTTGTCATTTTCTCTCATCTTGTCTATTTGTTTCTGCCCCTTCTCTTAGTGGAGTACTTATATAGTCTAGGTGCCTTAACTATGCTAATTAGGCCCTTTAGATATCATTATACCACCCAAAAATGAAATGCCTTTTTTTGTGCTTCCAATTATTAAATTGTTTCCAGTTTTTTTTTTCTTCTCTTTTACTCTTCCTCTCTTTAGATCTCAAGGTGTTTCTTTCTCTGTGAAATCTCGTTCTTCTATTTGCCTCCTACAAAATCAGAAACAACTTGTTTTCCTCTTTGCATTCAACATAGCCAAGCAGAACTCGTTTTCTACTTTGAATTCATCTCAATTTTTTTTTCTTTAGAAACAATATTTTGCTAGTATTGTGTATGCATTTTTTGTTCTCCTTTTTATATTAGGTATATATATATATATATATATATATATATATATATATATATATATATATATATATATATATATATATGGTATTTGTGGAAAAGGTGACTTACCGGTGAAACAGGTCACAATGGTTAGTTGATGCAAGATTCACAATGATAAGGCAGCGATATAACAAATATAAAGTGCTCAATACATTGTTAAGCAAATTTATTATGATAAAGGTACACGGTAATAACCTACTCGAGTTTCACCATAAGGAACTTCATGGTTAAATCCACTGGATTAATCAAGATATTGATTAATTGCTGTTGATTGCACGTATGTATTTTTTTGCGATCGTGAAGATCCTTATGGTGAAACTCGAGTAGGTTATTATCGTGTACCTTTATCATAATATATATATATATATATATATATATATATATATATATACGGTTGGTACATAATTATTATGCCTTTTTTCCAACAAATTCAGCCTATAGCTGGGGTTTCCTACTTTGTCCAAGGGTATTAGTCCAAAGTGAACATAATAGTGAAGCTGGAGTTTGAATTTACTTACTACAATGTCACAGTCCAACACATTAGCCACTACACTACGGGGGACTCCCCTTGATACATTGTACATTCCATCAATTAACCTCCTCAGAATTAATTCTTCTTCAGTTACTTGACATTCTTTTCTGATTTTTTCAAACTCACAGTATTGAGATTTTTTTGTAACAGGTTCATCAGTTTCCTGTCTTTATAGTTCACATATTTTCAACTGCATTGTGTGAACCATAGTGGAAATTTTTATCATGGCTTCACATCCAGCTGTGGCCATAAAAAGATCTGTAACTTCATTTTCTCCTCCCCTTTCTTTGTTGGATCTTAATTTCTTGATCCTTACTTTGGCTGCAAATGTTCTCAGCCATGCCTCTACAAAGTCAGGTTCTTCAAGGGACAATGATAATGTATTTTCTATCAGTGATGCAATATGTTATGGAGTACTGCCTAGTGTTTCTTGAGTTGTCCGTATCTCTAGTCTTGTGTATTTCTTTTTGCCCCCCCTCCCCTTACAATTGGAGTGCTTATACAGTCTATGTGCCCTAGCTATACTAATAAGGCACTCTATATATACTACACAATCTCATGCTAATCATTTTCAAATAGATCTATAAATGGGAACCTAACAGGTACTACCACTCCGGGTCAGAAGGGAAGTGGGAGAAATGACAACAAAGGAATACTCCACACTACCCAGACCTCCAAAACTGGAGCCTCACTACTGGATACAGTTTAGTCATTCTCAGAACACCTCTTTCTTTATTGCTCAACAGGGGGATGTAGTTGGTGTATTCTAAGCCTCGATGACAGGCCATTATTAAATTGGGATTAACTACATGTTCAGAAAGAAATAAAAGAAATATAACCTGCTATTGCCAGATTGAATAGATAATTGAAGATATATGAATAAAGGAAAATAAATAGCTAAAACTAACCTGTTCTTCATGAAATCAATATCCCTTACATTTTTCAGACAAAGTGATTTAGAAATATGTATTCCTCTTGGCACAACAGAAAATTAGTATGTTATCTTTGTATTTTATTTTTTATATCTATCAAATGTTAATAGTAAAAGTTTGGCTAAATGTGTTAATATGCCTAAACACTTAGTTCTGTTTTAAAGTCAATATTAATATTAATGTTAATGTGCCTAAGTACTTAGTTCTGTTTTAAAGTATTTGTTAATAATATTACTGATACTGCCCAAGTTAACTATTTGAATTCCACTAACCATAACATCAATAAGTAAAAAAAGTAAAGTCTTAGGGTGGCCTAAAGTCGGTATTGGACATACAGCGAGGGACTCTATCCCCTCTTTACTAGAGCTAGACCTAGGAGATTGTTTTTAGCATCTGAGGCATAGTGCCACACCTACCATCAGCTCCTCACTTTACCGCACAGATCCCTGTGCTACTCATACGCTGGGTTGGTGAGGGCCGGTATCGAACTCGAAATCTTGTGGTTCCTAGACCAACACTCTACTGACTGAGCTAAATCACAGGCAATTTGCCCTCTTTAGTAGCAAATGCATTTAACAACATTGTCTAATATGTTATTGTGATGAGGATGATGATGATATCATCATTATTATCATCATAATCATCATCATCATCATCATCATTATCATCATCATCATCATCATCACAATACAAAATTTGACAATGTTGTTTTTGCATTTGCTACTAAAGAGGGCAAATTGCCTGTGATTATTGATGTTGTGGTTAGTAGAATTTAGGGTCTCTTGAAAAATTGTCCTGTATTTTCACACTTAAAAGATGCATTTTTGGTAGATCTCTTTTGTTCACGTGTGATGTCTTACAAAGTGACCCATTTTTCCACACCAAACACAATGTTTTTCATCAAGATTTTGATTTTCATTCTTCTGTCACAATAAATCCATAAAAGGGGTGTTCTAAGTATGACACTAAACTCCATCTAGTGGTGACAATCCAGTTCTGGAGATCTTGGGAGTCTGAAACACCCATTCATTGCCATAAACCCCAGGTCCTCTCTTACCTGGAGTAATATATGTTTCTGTTCCATTTATGGGTCAAATAAGATAGGTTTAAAATTATTAGTATTGAATAGGAATGCTTGAAACCATATAACTGTGTATAGATTATTTGTATTAGATTGGAATACTTGATGCCATATAACTGTAAATGAAAATTATTATTATTAAATAAGAATAGTTACTTGAAACAATGAATTAGTATAAGATAGGCATTCTTGAAACCATATAACTGTTTGGTTTGATACAAATATTGTGCACACATTTATATGATTTCAAGTAAGGCATTTTATACTATTAGATAGTTATACATGCACCACCAATATTAATGGTCACTGAACCAACCTTCATTAAAGCCAGGATTTCAAAAAGATTCAGAACAGAATCTCTACCCCACATTTCTTAGTATTTTTTCATCTGTTATATGAGGCTAAATTCAGTTACTAGGATGAGTCAAACATTTTGCAAACTTTTGGTTATGTGAGACATAATTTGAATGCTTCAGATGCTTTTGCCAAGGTCATGAAAGTGATGAACCACAATGGACTATGAATTCACCTGATACTCACTGGATTTGTCCTCTTTGGCTTAGAGCACAGTCTCAGCATCCATGGTTTTAGGCTTACCTTACCTTACTTGATTGCTGAGGTTCTTGTTACCCCAGCAAAAAATCTTGAACCATCTGGTTACTGTACCTTTTCCTTTTTCACAACAAATGTTTTTAGTTGCTTCTATGGTGTTCAAACTTATAAAGCATAAGTTCTTGAATTAGTCTATGTAACAAGTTAATCTGTTCAACTTTCAAATCACACATGGGGTAAAGCAATGCATAATGTGCCAGCACACCAACTACCACAATACCACCAGTAGGTACCGTCCACAACTTCAACTGCTTTGGTCATGTGATATACATGCTGCAAACTAGGAAGTACCAAAATATTGCAAAACTTTTGACTCACTCTAGTGATATCTATTTCTAGATCAGTAATTCCCCTTAGCCTGAAATCTATTACTCTTTCTATTCTTCAATAAACTATGAGTGCCTATTTCCAAAAAGAGAATTCTGTGTTTTGGGAAAATGTCTGATTTAGTAGTCTACAGTGTTTTGAAAATATATTTCACACTATCAAATATGTCACATTATTATCATATTAAAAAAAGTTATTGAAAATAATTTCTAATATCATCACTAGATTGTTTTAATTTTAATGAAAACAAATATCAAAATTATTCATGATAAATTTATATGAATTCATTGGAATTTATGAATTAAAAATCCCTTGGAACCCATAAAATGAGAATTCTTTGAAAATTACAAATTAAACATCACTTGAAATTAATGAATTAAAAATCCTTTGGAATTAATGAATTAAAAATTTCTTGGAACTTATGAATTGAAAATTATTTGAAACTTAAGAATTAAAACATCTTTTGGAACTAATGAATGAAGATCTCTTGGGACTAAAAAATTTGAATGCCTTGAAACTTAGGAATTAAATAATCCTTTGGAAATTATGAATTAAAAAGCCCTTAAGAATAAAGATCTAGATTTCTAGAAACTCACAGATTAAAAATCCTTTGGAACTTGTGAATTAAAAATCTTTTGGAAACTATGAATTAAAAAGCTCTTAGGATTAATGATCTAAATGACTTGGAACTTACGGATTAAAAATTCTTATGGAACTTAAGAATTAAATATCCTTTGGAAATTATAAATCAAAAAACCTTTTGGACTAATAATCTAGATTCCTTGAAAAATATGGATTAAAAATCCCTTGGAAATAATTTAAAATTCCATTTGAACTTAGAAATTGAATATCCTTTTGAAATTATGAATTAAAAAGCCCTTCAGGCTAATGATCTAAAAATCCCTTGAAACTTATGAATTAAAAATTTGTATGGAACTTATGGATTAATATTCTTTGGAAAGTATGGATCAAAAAGTCCTTAGAACTAATGATCTTAGAAATCCCTTGAAAGTTATGAATAAAAAAAATCCTTTGAAACTTATGAATTGAGTTTATTTTTAAATTTATTAATTGAAAGTCTCTTAGAACTTATGAATTAAATTCGTTTGGAATTTATAAATAAATATAAAAGATCTCTTGAAATTTAAAAATTAAAAGTTCCTTAAAACTAACAAACTGAAAATCCTTTGCAACTTATGAATTAAATTCCTTTAGAACTTACATAATGGTAAATTTTGCTACAATTATGTTACTTAACTTATCATTCTCATGATTCAACGTGTACTAAAAATGAGAACCATAAAATGTCTGATACAGCTCAACCAAATTTCTGTAGCTATTTTTCATCTTTGATGTTTTTTCCAAGATCATAATTGATTTTTATGTTATCAGAGAATAAAACGAAAAGATACATTTTCAGTATATGTTAACACTCACCTATTTTCATTTGTAATATAACAATATTACTGCAGTGGAAACGACTGATTCAACTATCACAGATCACAGTCTTTTGCTAATCTTCTGCACTCTATCTACTGCTATCTGAACAGAGATGGAAAAGTATAGCATGATATCAAAATAAATTGGTTTTCTTATATTACATATAGATGTCTTTGGTGCAATGAACCTGAGATTTATTCCTGCTATTTTTCTGGTGCATTGATAGTTTGATTATGTCTTAAATTAATGCTGCTGTCCTAAGAGTTAGACCTGCTTTGAACTTGGGTTTTTCCATTTAAAGGGTTTCCTTAGTTTTGCATTGATAGAAGCAGATCTTGAGTAAATAAAGAGAGATTGATTGTAGCAGAAGAGTTGGAGGTAGGCAAGAAATCTTATCTTTAAGAACAGCAATTAATCTTCACCTTGAAGCCACTGTGAAGATAAGGAGGATAGGTTTGAAGAATTTCAGCTCTGCCAGTGAAAAGCAACTTGAAGTAAATTGTGTTTGGGTTTTTTTTCTTTGTTTACCTAATGCTATTTATTATGGGTAATGTTTATGCTGTTTCCTTACTTTAACATTAACTTTTCCCCAAGGAGAGTTTGTTTGAGCAAAAAAGAACTTTTAATTCAGGATGCCATCAATTCAAGTAGACACTTTCTATTATTGTAAAGAGTCAAAAAAGATTTGAAACCTTAACTAAAAATACATTAATGTAACTATTTATTGTGATATTTTAGTGTTGTAATTTATCATCAGAAATTGTTTTGAGCCAAAGAATATGCTGACAGATATTTCTGCAAAATAGTTAAAGGAATGAAATAATCTAATATGGATTAAAAAAAATGTGTACTTCAAATTGAGAAATACCCATGAGTATCTGGGTTTAGTCTATTAAGATATCTTTTGCAAAAGGAACAAGTTTCTTTATTTCTTTCTCAGGTGAAAAGGCATGTATAAAACAGAACTCTTCCCTTCCTTTTTCTGTAAATTTGTCTCAGTTAGCTTATACGTATCAACCAATATATATCACTCAGTGTACCAAGTCTGTCGTTTTCTATGTTTCTTTTCTTAAATGCTAATATAGAAATGTAGATATGTATGTATGTATGTATGTATGTATATATATATATATATATATATATATATATATATATATATATATATATATATATATAACTTATAATTATCTGTAATTGTATTTTATATTTTAAAGCTTTTGTAATGGTATTTTTCACTGATAGTATTTAGATAATCTACAATGCATTTACTCTTTAACTTGCAAAATATTGTTAATCTATGCTTTTTCTTCTCTTATTGAGTGAATATGCAGTAGATTGCTTTTATAATTAATTGGATTCTATCAAGGTTAACAATATGAGTAACATATTTTACTCCTATTTCCAAGGTAGATAAAGTAGTTGTGAGTTTGCCCAAGTGCTCATTTACTCTCCTTTTTGTCTGTTGAAACTTGTTATAATAATAATAATAAGACATTAAATAAATATTTTGTAAAGAGATCTAGTTGAGGGTGGAGTGAATGCATGTTTTTCCTAAAAGTATTAGTGGATAATAAACATAAACAACATCTACTGGAATTCAAACTCATTTCACCAATTCTCTTTTTGGTGCTATTATTTGTTTACACCTTGTATATTTTTTGTTTATGTACTTGATCATATAAACAATCCATATGTTTTCTACTGAACTGTAATTGTTGGCGTTAATTGGCAGGGATTTGAGATATTTCAAATAAATACAAAAATGAAATTGATGCATACTTTTGCCAAGCCATGTACTGATCTTATTCACTTTTGTCTTTAACATTAAGTATTATTCTTAAAGTTTTCCTGAATTCTATCAAATCTTGGGTAGCCCCCCCCCCCTAAAAAAAAAAAAAAACTCCAGCATGACTGCATCCAGTGGTGAGGTTATAGTTCAGAGCTTTTGGAGAGTGTGGCATCACAAATCAAGCTCCACTCTGACCAGGAATGGTAGTATATGTTTAGATCTTATTCATGGGTCAAATAGATCTTTTTAAGATAATGGAATGTTTATTTGTTTAAAATGATTCTGAAGACAAATTTTTGTACTCTACATATATAATTGGAGATCATAAAGGTTAGAATAATTTTGTAATGAAAAAAACAAGCCAACAAAGTTTGACATGCTGAAAAAAAATCAACCAACCAACCAACCAACCAGCTAAAACTTTTTAATTAAGATTTTATGTATGTACAGGTAAAATCTTTTTGAAACTAAGTGTATGCAGAAATTGTACAAAAGGTTTTTCATTAAAAGTGCTTTCATCTAATCTATTAGTTATTTTCAAGGAGTGCTATAAGAAAGGTGTTATGCCAACATGTTTTGTTGTATTGAAATGTATGTTGTTTAGTGAGTGTGCTTTTGATACTATTGTAAAAATATTGATATGACAACTTCTTAAGATACTCCTTGAAAATGGTTACTAGACTGGCCAAAAATGCTTGGAATAAACAACTTTTTGAAAAGAATCCTACAAACCCCAAAAGATTTAACTTATTCCTTTAAAAGAAAAAAAAAACCAACTCAGAAGATACTCCTTCAATGAAACCTGAATCAAAGTAGGATTTCTGTTCAAATTACTAATATAATATATATATATATATATATATATATATATATATATATATATATATATATATATAGTATGTATGTGTGTGATTTAAGTGCAAATGGTGAAATCATGATTTTTGCTTACTTTTTTTACTTATTTGATACAATGCAGTATAAATACTTCAACTAAATATAGTTATTTTAGATTTATACTTATGTGAACAGTCAGTAAAGTGCCTTTAGTGACTTTTATTGAGATTTTTTTCAGTTCTTTCAGGAAAAGTAGATGGTTTTAAAATGTCAGAAATCAAATATTAGTGGCTATTCAGTAGAATTGTTTGCTAGCTTCTACACATAAATGTTATTTTATAGATCTCTTAAACTAGGTACACAATGCTGACATTAATATGTATAATGCTATCAATATCTTTTATTCTTTTGTTGTTGGAGTGTTGAATAGACTATTTATAAAAATGAAAGGCAAAAAAGAGAAGAAAAAAAATCTACCAACTTTGTTTTATTAATACATCCAGAATCTTTGCATATTTTCAGCATTAAATTCACTAAACAATGTCTAGTCTTGATATCAGTTTTGAAAAGTGCTGCCGAGTGGTTGGGGTCAGGCTCCAGTTCAGAAGAATGGACAGTACTATGAAAACTTAGAAAATAATGATATTCCAAATGCAAGAAATAAGTTTATACCTTTATTTCAAGTGACTTGGATTCCATTTTTCAAAGAACTTAGTAAAAGAAACTCAAAGAGAATAACAACAAGGATCCTATGTTCAAGAAAGTTGGTGAAATGAGACAAAGACAATGTAACATAACAACTTAACTTTAATCAACTGAATACAGCTCAGCAAAGACAACTACAATGACCGCTTTTGTTGAATTTATATAGTCCCGATCAAGGGAAGATAACCCAACCACTCCAAAGGGAGGTAATAACGTCTTTTATTATCACAGTTGGTATTGATTCATTTCTGCAATTGTTAATTTTCTTCTTGAGATTGCCGGATAGTCACCCCCAACTAATGATAATTCACCACAATTATTCAGACCCCTACATTATAACCTGGAATGTCTTTAATTTACTCACAGAAATGATATGTTATGATGTGTTGAACTACAGTCTCTAGGAGTAAAGTTGAAAAGATGTAAAACACTGGGTACTGACATTCGTATATATCATTAAGGGATTTTAATAAATTTAATTTGATGATTTCATGTACTGAACACAAAACTTCTTTCTTTCCTTGGAGGATTTCAATTATGTCAAAGAGAATAAATTATTTTTGGAAACATTCCGTATGCAAATTAATTTTTATACCTTTACACATTTAAAAGGCAATCATTAAGTTTGATATCAAATTACATCCTATTTGTAAGGTTTAAATTATAATTAATTACAAGCCAATTAATATATAGATAAAGGAAGTACTCTATAATTAGCCTTTGATAGTTATTTCCGTTAAGGAATTATGATTTGGATGAGTACAAATGTAGACTTTACACTTGTTAAATTGTAAATTAGATTTGAAATTGGTTTATTCTCAAAGAGCAATTTAACACTATTGTGCTAACAAAAACCAAGTTAAAATATGCTATCTTTACTGTGTTATGAAAACATACAAAGAGAAATGAGAAAGTTATATAGATTGAAAAGCTGTAATGTGAAAGATTTAGAGTACATTAGATAGAAAGTAAAATATGCAACACTATATAATCTTTTTAGATAATACCTTTTTGTTTTGTCTTCTGCAGGATATTTCTTCTGTTATATATAAAACTTAATTTGTACATTGTTTTTTTTTCTTTTAATCTTTGGTGCTATCAAATAAATGAGTCTAGTTTAGGATAAACTTTAGAAAAAAATTGAGGTGGCTTCATTTTTTTATAGCATAAGAAATTATCAAATGAAAATATCAAGTTTTCTTAATAAAACATCTATGCATGATCCACTGCATTGCAATTCAGTAGGGATAGTGTAATATCTTATCTCTTTTAGGAATCAGCCTCTCTAATGATTCCCTGTTCTTTTCTTCTCATATCACAACAATCATCTTTGTTTAAAATAAGTAATAATTTAAAAACTTTCAACTCAAACTGTTCTATCTCTTAAAAGAATAATAGTGATATTTTTTCCAGTTGATAAATTTTATTTCAGAGGAAAACAAAACCTTGTTGTGTAAAATGTTTTCCTTTTCTGTTTTTTTTTTGTTTTTTTTTTTTCCCCACAGTCCCAATGGTTTTAGCGATCTGCTGTTTTTCCCATTGTGATAAGTCATTTATAGTATATCTGAAAATCAACCATAAATAATGATGGTAGGAAGATGATGAATTTTTTTTATCATTCTAATTTTCTTTATTTTTTACAATCTATATCAATAATTGAAAAGAGTTTGTATATTTTCCATAGACTGTTAAACAATTTGATGTAGTGATGTCAAATTTGGTACACATACTTACTGAACCAACAGAAAGGTTTTGATGTTAAAAATGTTTCTCTTCATGGAGGAATAAAAGGAGATCATCAAAAGGGGGACTCCTCTTAAATAATCAGCAGGAAGTCATGTTGCTGCAAAATGCAACCTACCATGCAGAATTTAAATTTCTAATCAGCAAAAAGTGTAAAAGAAATAATGCATTATTTATCTTAGTAAAATAAGTATTCTTGCTTAATTAAACTTTACTATTTAGGTTTATAGGTAGTTCTTTACATTGAAAATATATTCTATTCTGGCTTAATTATGACTAAAGATTCAGACTAAAAACACAAAAGTTTAAATCAATAAATCTCTGAAATGTTCAACACTTAAATTAAATTTTAAAAAACCTCTTTACAGGACTCTATTACATTTTTTACAGAACAATATTAATTACAATTGATTATTAATTCATAAGATGATATTAAAAAATATATTTAGAAAATCACTTTTTTCTCATGTGGATTTAACTTTTATAGTAAAAATTACCATATCTAACTATTTAGTATAAATCTTTAACTGACAACAAAGATTATGAAAATGACGCTTTGCAAAATGAAATAAGCAGAAGATATTTTTGACATTTACTTTTAGTCTTGTCATGTCTGTGATACAATTCTTGACTTTACCCATCTATACCAAGTACATCAGCTAGTTTTATGTAAATTTTTATTTTGAAAAAAGTATTTTGTTTATTGTCTAAACAAGTGAGCTTCAGTATTAGATAACTCTAAGAAACATTATCTTATGATTAACATTTCTCTTATTTACCCAAATGTTGAATTTAGCTACCAACCACTTTATTTTCATCTCTATACCCACATTATTTCTACTTGAATAATGTCACAATAATGCTTCAAATGAAGAGATTTGATTTAACTTTTACTCAAAATCAAAATGTTCATATATATCTTTTTTTATCAGTATAACTGGCTATTTTATTTATTTTTAAAGAAAACTCTGTGGTGTTAATTATTTCTGCACAGATAAATTTATTTGACTTTTTTCTGAAAAGCTATCAGTATACAAGTGAAATATTTCCATTAGATACGCACTATTATTTTCAAAGACTTGAATCTCTGAAGCTAAATTCTATCAAAAAGAAACTCCATTATCTATTAAGCTTTTAGCAGTGTCAGGAATTTTATTTTACATTTTTCCTGAACCTGATTTATACATTGTTATTTTCATCTTTGTTTCTCTTTCTCTCTTACCATATTATATTTTTTCTCCTTACTAACTTCTCCTTCATTTCTTTTATTTCACTTCACCTGTTTCTCTCTCTCTTTTTTCTTTCTTGTTATATTCCTTCTCTTTTTATCTATTATATCTTTAACTTCCATGGTGAAATTTTGTGGATTCTCTCTTGAAATTTTCCACATCACTAAATCTAATTCATACATGTCAGACATTTAATTATTTTCTTTTTCTAGAAAAGCATTCTTTAGCCAACCAGCTCACAGAATGCAAAAATAAAAGGCAGGGACTGGAGAAAACCCTTGAAGCAGGTAATCTTTTCTTTATATTTTTTAAACATCATTTCATGGATTCCTGAACAGTTTTTCCACTACTTTGCATCATTTTGTAATGTTATAAGTGATTACTGGCAAAATGCTTTTTTCTGTCTTTAAAGTAATCCAATATAAAACATTACCTCTTTGCCATGTTTTTTTTTCTTTGTCGTTTCCAAATAAATACATAAATCAATACAATTACAAAATAGATATGATAAATAAAAGATCTGCTTGAAAAGTTTCTGTTAAACTTTTCGATATATATTTCTGTTTATTTATATATCTATTTTTATTGTTGTTGCTGGTCTACAAAATATAAACATGAATGCCTTCAACTTTCAACTGGGTGAATTGATTTCCATACACTTTCAGATATATTTTTTTTAATCAGCAGACTATTTTTTGTACTTACTTTGAAGGATTGTGTATAAAGAAAGAAAATCATTTTCTCTTGCAGTTAATGGTGCTTTTTTATTTTGTAATCATCATCGGAATTAATATGATCCTAAAAAATCTTTCACTATAGTTTTTTTTTTTAATTATCATTTAAAAAAAAAAGAATTCAGCTTGTGCATGCATCATCAAACCATAATAATTTACTTTTGTTCTTCACTCCCATATACATTCTGTATAATGGCATAAGCAGCAAGTCTAAGTTTTGATTCATGATTCATGAGTCTCATTAATGATTGATGAGATCTCAGGTGTAGCAATAACAATGAATTGTCACATGATATAACAAGAATTTAAAATCCATTTAGTGAAACATTAGCAAATGAAAAGAACAAAAATGAAAGAGAGAGAATTATAGATATCAGATTCAATCAATAGTTCTTGTTTCTCAGATGCTTTTGCAAAACCTACAAAATTGGCTTTCATTTATTACTAAATATCAACAAAAAAAAATTCTTGTTCTGAGGATGTAAGTGTAAAATGTTTGATGAAAAAAAAATGCTAAAATCTTCAGAAGTTAGTTGACAATAAATTGAATCAAAAGGAAAGGGAAGTATTAATAACATTTATTTCTTCAATAGGTGTCCAATTAGTATAAAGGTAATTCCATGTCAAATCATCCAGAAAAAAATAAAATTGTTTCCCACCCACCTTCAATTTTTCTGAAATTTTTTTTTACAGGTATGGACTATTTTAACATTAGATGATCCCCAAAATTTGAGCTTCCAGTTCTAAAAATTGGATGAGTTATGTTGATTTTTAGCTCTCCAAATTTGGGGGAAGGGGGTTGACTTTTTGTAACCTATTTTTGTCTGTAAAATAAGTTCTAGAGATTTTCTACTCCTAAAAATTGTTTTATAAAAGCATTTTAGTTCAAGGGAATCCAAAAATGTTATTGAAAAAGTCTTAAAGATTGGCTAACTTTATCAAAATCCTCACTTGGACAAAATTTCAGAAAAATTGAAGAGGGTGGGTGACATGGCCTGGATGATTTGACATGGAATTACCCATAGTCTAATGAGATACAATAACATTTACTAAGTTTAATATATAAATAGTTAAAGCTAGGTGAATGTAAAGTTTAACTGAATATCCCAAGATCAAAATCTTCATCACTAACAATAACAAATAATCAGTAGGAAGCCATGTTGCTGCAAGATGTAATTAACTATACAGAATTTAAAATTCCAATCAACAAAAAATGTAAAAAATGAATGCGTTATTTATCTTATAATTATTCTTGCTTAATTAAACATTACTAGTTCAAAAAGTTTAATATATAAATAGTTAAAGCCAGGTGTATATTAGGTTTCACTGAATATTGCAAGATCAAAATCTTCATTGCTTTGTAATAAAAGTACTGAAATAACTATAAGTGGATTTAAAAAAATAAATAATATAAGGAATTGTGCCCAAAATGTTTATCCTTTCCAGATCAATCTGATATAAATTGGCTGCATACACATAGATATTTGGCTACCATTATAGTATGTGGCCTACCTTTTGAATGTGGCCTACAAAATCATGTCTCTCTTATAGTACACAGCCTACCATAAAAAGCATATTATACAGTTATATTAACTGCTAACCCTAACCCTAACCCTATTTCAGAATTTTAGAATAATTTAGAATTAAATAGATCTCTGATTCATGTAAATTATAGATAAATTCTTTTTTTTAATTAATCTTAATTACTATATACAGCTTATGACTGAATTGCATTTCTTAAAATTGAATATATGTGAAAAATAATTAGTTTCAATAAATTGCCTACTACTTATATCGATAGATATACTCTTACTAAGGTAGGACACATTCAAATCGGGTAGGCCACATACTATAACAGAATCAAAAAGGTAGGCCACATACTACAGCAACACCGATATTTGTTTAATATATACAAAGGCTCCTGACAGTTTTAAGACTTGCCAACAACTACAGTTGGACATTTAGTTCACCAAAAAGAAAAGCTGAATAAAAATCTAAACCCACAATTTCAGGACAAAAGATTTTGCTTGATGTCATGTGAGTTTTCATATTTATTTGAATAGCTTCTTGTGCGGTTCTTCTTTCAGCTTGCTTGACTCTTGTGGTAGCTATGTATTTCAATTTATCAATAGTACAAATAGTCAAATTTAACTTCAGATAAAAAGATTTTCAAGAAAAGAAAGTCTTCTAAGTCGTCCAATGCACTTGTTTCTTCTACTCTTTGACTTTCTATTAAACATCTAAACTTTTATAGGGGTGCTACTTTTTTTTTACCAAAGAACCTTTTCAAACAACCAGTTGATGAGCGACCTGTTGTCAGGAACAAAGAAAACATAATCTCTTTAAAACTGAGAGGATTATTAAAAATAGATGAAGATTTACATTTCAGCTGAGGAGGTTTTATTGTCTTGAATTTTTGAAGATAGATTTCTTTGTTTTTTTGGATCAGACATTTCATCTCTGAAAATGTCATTCTGATTTCAATTTTTAAAAATTCCTAACTTGATATTGATTTTCCTTATGAAAATGAAGATGGGCTCTTGTGAAAAATTAATGTCTTTTCAGCATAAAAATGTCATTCTGTTAGGTGCATGTTGCTTGATTTATATTTGGAAGAAATCCCTATGGCAGTGTAATATATTATTAAATCACAATACTTGAACCTATGTTCATTGATGGAAGCATTTTCTTTTATGAAAAGAGAATTTTTTAACAGTTTTGTCAATGTTTCTTACAGCAAATTTTTATTATCTTAGTTCATTATAGATATTAATATTTTATGAAGATTAATTAGGGTTTTCATTAAGAACATTTTGTAGAAAGGGAATGGAAAAGGTTTTGAAATTCAGCTGTCATAACATGCAAATATCTGCTTCTTTTAAAACTCATCTTTGATCCATGTTTCATTTCAGGGGTCACCAATATAAATTGATATCTTTGTCTCAGTATCTACAATCTCTGTTTCATGCTACAGTTTGTTGAAATTTAGAAAGGGACTCGCTTCCAGTTACACCGGGTCACTGTCCTTAGTGAGCAAACATTGGGTTTCACCGGTAAACCCTAGCAGCAGCTATGTCCCGCCCCCTTATGGTCACGTGTTGTTTCTCATAAAAAGGCATACCGCTAGTCACTCGCTCTCTTTTTACACTCTTCCCTTAGGGGACTAAGCTGGCTGTTCACCACTTCCCCCATAGCGGACACACATGGGTAAGTGCATTTCTGCACTCTCTTTTGTCTACTAGTTCTCTTAGGTCCCTAATAGTCATCACTCCTTGAAAGTTCTCCACATGGCATCCAATATCTGCACACAGCTGGTCAATTTAAGTTTTTGCTGATTGGCCAACATTGGCATGTCCATGTGTAGGTGTCCTCAGAAGAATGTCACCTATGAGCTTCTCTTTACTTTTTGACTAGTGTCCAGCATGTCTTGTTTACTTGGATGCTTTGTGAGATGGGAGGTAAGTGACCATACAGATGCTTTTTTATGGGGTGCTGTTTCCAGGATTTGTTCAAGACAGCATTTTTGTGTAGTATGTAACCAAAAATATGCATAAGCCTCATATATATTAATGCAATTTTATTTTTGCTTGTAGAGTTTCAATGCTTTACAGTTTGGTAATATTAGTTTTGTAATATTTTGGTTCTAGTTTGTAGCACATATATCGCATAACCAAAGCAGTTAAAGTTGTAAATCATACGTTCTGTGGTAGGTGGTATCCTGATAGCTGGTATACTGACATATTCTATATTGCTTCACTCAATGTGTATGATTTGAAAGCTACACAAATGAATGTGCAACATAGTCTAATTGAGGAACTTATGTTATATAAATTTAAACTGGGTCATAATGCTATGGAAGATAAAGATGCAGTTGATTACAGCACTGTAACAAGATTGTTCAAGAAATTTTGCTTGACTTGCAAGAACCTCAGCAATCAGGCAAGGTCAGATAGCCCTAAAACTGGATTCCAAGACCATGTTCCAAGCCATAAAGGCAAATCCAGTGAATAGCACAAGGAAAGTATTTGATGAGCTCAATATCTCACAGTCTAACATGGTTTGTCACCTTCACGGCCTTGGCAAAAGCATCTGGAGCTACTGAATTGTGCCTCACATTACCAATATATAGCAAAATGTTTGACTCACCCTAATAAATAATACCTAATAATAATGGTTTTGATTGTACAATGTTCTGATATACTAAAATCCTGATATCTTTAGGATAGAAGAAAATTAACTTTTATACAAAAAAGTTGATAGGAATGTGTTATGGGGAAATAGTGTGTTCTATATTTGTAGTCAAAGTATTGAATTGTAAATGAATTAGTATTAAGTTCTATTACTAGTAGAGGTTCAGTTGGCCTAATGATTGATTGCATAAACAAATGAATTGGTAAGCTGAGTTTGCATTCACTTTGCACTAATGCCCTTGGGAAAGGTATGAATTCACTTCCTCCTGCTAGCTATATGTAAATAGCATGATTTGAGCTCTTCAGCCTTGTAAAAAGCAAACAACAAAAAGAAAAAACAATCCATCTTGGGCATTCAATTCTAGAAGATGTCAAAGATGATTCTTAGCTGCTGGTAACATTTAATTCTGTATAACGTGTCACATGTTAATCAAAGAGGAGATGGGCATCAGCAAACGGCCTCTGAGAGAATCCATGAAGAGGAATAACACAGCCTGGCACCTTGACAATATAATAGGTCATAGGAAATGTCCATTCTTCTTATCCCTACCATGGAGTAGATGAAGCATGCTAACTGAAGAAAAGCTTTAGAATGCATGTAATATTTGGGATGTATTAAAATTGTCTATATAGCATCAGATCATGATGTATTGTATCAATCAGATGAGAAATGGAAAAATCAGAAAAAAGAAAGAAAGATTTTTTAGATTATTGCAATTGTTATGTGGCACCCAAAAGATGTTCTGCAATCATGATACAATTGTTGCAGTATCAATGAATGTTATTTGTGACTGGCATACCAATATTGAATGTATATGGTGATCAATCAATCTAATGTGAGTCTTATTATGGGGGAATCTCAGTAAGATTAATAACAAGTCAAATGATATTTCAGCATTAGTAAATTAACCAATATTTTATCTTTTTATCCACAAAAAAATAATTATCTGCCACATCTTGCATGCATAATCAATTCACATCTGTTTCTTATATAAATATTAATTATTTGTAAATTTCAAAGCTGTTCATTTTTTTTTTTTTTTGCAATGCCTTCTCATTATTGCAGTTGGCTGAAAAAGTGTCTATTCCTCTTTATCTGATTTTTTCCATTTTTCAAAATCAGTCAGGCTTCATTTCACAAATATTGCATAATGCTGGCTTAATTTTTGACATTCAAATCATAAAATAAAATCTAATTTAAAAAAAAATAGAAATTGGATTGTAGCAATTTATTAAGATGCAGTCTTATTGAATTTATTTAATCAAATCCAATAAATTTAGCTAAATAAATTCCAAAAAGACTATTTTGATAAATTGCTGCAGTCCAATTTCATCTTTTTCTAATTAGATTTGATTTTATAATTTAAATGTCAACAATTAAGTCAGTATTATGCAATATTTGTGAAATGAAGCCTGAATGGTATTTACTAACTTAAGTGGTGCTGGTATCTTGATCATAATTAAATTTACTTTTAGATTTGCTGGATCTCATTCTTTGACATTTTTTGTTGTCACAAGTAATCCATGTAAAAAATGAAAACAAAAGATTGCAAGGAAAAATGCCTGAATAAAATATGTTAACATAGAACAATATTTGATTAATTTTCATTTTATTTTGTTAACTTGAGAATATTTTTTATTATTGACTTATTTTAGCCCATTGAATATGTAAGCCCAGATTATGATCAAGTCATGCTGAAAACACCAGTTTCAGATCACTGAAGTTAAGCAGTGATGAGCCTGTTCAATTCTTAATTGGATGACCACTTAAGCAATTGCAGGTACTGTAAGCAACCTGTGTCCTTTTTATCAAAATGACTTAATTCAGTATTAAATGACTCAACATAGGGTTGATATGCTGTAAGATAAAACACCCCAACATCTAAACCCAGTATTTATATAGAAGAGTATATCTTACTATGCACCATAAACCTGATATTCTGGACTAAGCACTATTTTACTTTGCATTGTAAGCCCAATGTAATTTTTTTAGATAATAAAACTCTTAATATGATATGATCCAGTCTTTCTTATAACAATGGAATAACTTTAAACAATAATGTTTACATCCTAAAGTGACATCAGAAATGCTACCTCCATTCAACTGGCTGGTCACTTCAAGCCCGAGCATCCTATATGATTGTCCTGACCCTATTGCCATTATGGCAAGCCCCCAACACTTTTTATCATATATGTGCTAGAAGGCAGAGGCCGAGGGCCTTAGTGTTCTGGGTATGACGTTAAACAGCATCTAATGGGTAAGTTCCAGTTCTGGAGCTCTAGGGAGTATGGAGTACTCCTTGATCACTATTACCCCAGTCCACCCTGAACCAGAGTGGTAATACCTGTTAGGGTCCCACCTAAGGGTTAAGTAAAAAAAGATGAGTTTTAAAAAATGCGTTTAAAAATAAATAAGAATGAATAAAACAAAACATCTTTGGCATAGAATAATCCAACAAGGTTGACATGCCATAAAATATAACCAACCAATCATCCCTCTTGGCCATGACTCCCAGCAGATCCTCTGCACAGTATCCAGTATCCATGCAGAGCTGATGGATGTATTATTTTGCTGGCTGAACCACACTGGTATGTCCTTGTGAAGGAGCCCATAGGATAATGTCACTTATGAGCTCATCCTAGCTTTTCAGCAATGTCCAACATGTTTTGTTTGTCTTACCCAGATAGTTTGTGTGATTGGAGGCAAATGGCTGCATAGCTACTCTTTATTGGTGTGCTGCCTCCAGGATTTGTTCAAAACTGCATGTAGCATCCTTGTACAGTTTCCAACCAGTTTTTTCTCTAAACATTTCAGTGTGTGAAATTTACATCAAAATCTAACAACAATTATGAAACTCAGATAATAATACCTTAATGAAATGTTTAATTGCTTAGTTTTATTTTAATTCTGTGCTTTTTTTGTTTAAAATTATAGAAATCAATTTCATAAAAAATTATTGATTTTTAAATAACCCATTCATATGATTTTTCTTAAGTATTTTGAAAACATTGAAATTAGGATTATATATTATTGAATGCTTTCTATTAGCCATCTGCTTTGTTAATAGAAAGTGATGCAATTTTAAGGGATTTTGTTGATTCATTTCAAAGCAATCAATCTTAAATGTGGTGCTTCGTATATGGGGAAAAATCAGAATTAAAGAAAGCAGTAATTCTTATTCTAAATTAATCATGAGAGAAAAAATGCACTCAGGTTGAATTGCTTTTTTTTTATTAGTGTATCTCTTATGATGTTAAGTTGTTGAAGATGAAACACAGTATTGTGTCAACCAATTAAACTTTCTTTAGAGTATCTGAATCATTTTTTATATTTTTTGAGAAGCAGAATTTAGATTTTGTAAGAATTCATTGATGACTTAGAGGAGAATCATTAACTTCTCTGTTGTTTTTTTTTTCAGGTACTTAAATGTCTTCTTGGTGTCTTTGATATTGTCAAAACAATATATTGGTCACTCTCCTTCAGGTGTACTTTTCAGATAAAAAGAAGAGGATCTCTTCTTTTTCAGCAATATAAAAGAAAAACAGAAGCAAACAGAAATTCTTAAATACATCTAAAATAGCAATATTCCTAAGGTTGTTATTTTTTTCAGTTTTATGTACAGCTTGTTCTAATTTTTTCCTTCATTAAATTGTTTAACACCTTCACCTACTGACCTAAAAAGGGGTGTCCATGGTATGACACTAAACTGAATCTGATGGTGAGGCTCCAGTTCTGGAGATCTGGGGAATGTGCCATTACTTTCTGGTCTACTTAGACCTTGAGTGGTAGTACTTTAAGAGGGCACTTGCAAGAATATTTTTAAAGTTTTCATATCTTTTTTTTTTCAGTGTAAATTTGAATATTACTGGAAGTAACAACTTAGCTGAAATTATAACAATAAAACTTATACAGTTTGTAGTATCACTGGTATCTTGATTGTAATTAAATTTACTTTTAGATTTGCTGGATCACATTCTTCTTTGACATTCTTTGTTGCCACAAAAAATCCATGTGAAAAAAATAAAACAAAAGATGGCAAAGAAAAATGCTTGAATATTTATGTTAACAATATTGGCTTAAGTTTCATTTTATTTTTTCAACTTGAGAATATTTCTTATTATTTATTTATATCAGCCCATTGAACCTGTCACCCCAATATTTCAACAAGTCTGCTATTTTACTATACACCATAAGCCAAATATTCTGGATTAAGCACTATTTTACTTTGCATTGTAAGCCCAAGGAGATTTTATCAGATAATAATGAAAGGCTTAATATGATACCACTCAGTCCTACATGTCATAAGGTTCATTTGAATAGAATCTTTAGTAGCCCTATACAAAGTAAAAAGAAAATCACATTATTGTACAACCACTTAAATTTTTTACTCAAAGGCATGAAACAGATTTTAGTTTGCTCACACTTAGGCAAGTTATGAGAGAGTGTAGCCCACTTAAAATTCATCTTAAAGCCAGTATATTTTCCCTTATTCACATCACATGTCTTGAGTCTCTAAAATCTTTCTCTAATATCTTATACTGAGACTATATTTGTACTTTCAATCTCTATTGTGAACTTCTATGTGAATTTGATTCGCTTTCAGAATGCTCTCTGTCTATTATTTGTAATTAAATATATTTTTGTTACCTAAATGTATATCTGCCTTTTATTTGTTTCTTCTTCATGTGTTTTCAGTAATGCATTATTCATCGTACATTACATTAGTAGCTACAAAGACAAATTGCTACAATGGGGTTTATCACAATGGTGATCCTGACATCATGATAAAGTTTTATGCAAGATGGTTCTGAACACAGTGAAAGGTAGATGCTTTAGTTGCTACAGATATCATTAACTCTGCCTAGCCAGATCAAAGATTTAACATTCCATAATCTATCATATACCTTTGAAATACATCCTTTAGCAATTATTTTTCTCTAGATGAACATTGCTAGCTGTAATAATTTTCAGATAAATCAAGTACATAGACATATTTATAAAGTATCTAAGGATAAAATTTATGATCAATAACTGATAAAACTTGGGGGAATCCCTGTGGTGTCATGGCTAAAGCACTGGACTGTGATATCATAGTGAGTGAGTTTGAAATCCAGTCAAGCTATTATGTTCACTTTTGGACTTATTCCATTGAAAAAGATATGAAACCCCTTCATATCTCCAACCATGGGTTAAATAGTATCACTACTGTTCTTCTAAAAAGATGGCTTTTACATTAAATAACCCTGAAGGCTAATATGCTATTAAACAAATAAACCAAAACAAAACCTAATAAGGCAAACTTTTCAGTCCTACATGATGATACTTCATCTGTCATTAAAAATAGGAACTCTTTCAAACTATAGCCATGTCAGTACTACTGTATGACTGCACAACTTGGATTCTAACGTAAGACATTGAAAAAGGTAGATAAGAACTAAACAAGAATGCTGCATGCTATTTTGAACAAATCCTAGAAGCAGTCTGTATAGCCACTTACCTCCCATCTCACAAGCCATCTAAGAAAGATGAGAAATAAAAATGAACTCATAAGCAATGCTCTGCTATGGACCTCTACACATGAATACATCAGTGTTAGCTGACCAACAAAAACTTACATTGATCAGCTCTGTGTAGAGGCTAAATACTATCTAAAGGACTTACCAAGAGCAATGACTGATAGGAACAGGGTAAAGCTAGTTTGAATTCAGTCTTCCTTCTCCTAGACTGGTTGCCTAATAACAGCTAAAGAATTCAGTCTGCCCTACTATTTACCCATAGCTAGGGGAAGAAGAAATTGACATACCTTTTCTGAAAGCATTAGCACGAAGTAAAATGCAAACAGCCAATTCCATTCACATAAGGTGATAAGACATAGTAATATAATATTCATATTGATCTACATTTGTACTAGTTATATATCATTCCACAACTTCCACATGGCCATGCTTCCTGCGGTTGAACACCCACACATTTTGTGTCCACTCCTTCATCGGGTCGGAATGCCTATACCTACATAACCTTTGCCTTGTCTCTAGCTGATAATCCCACATTTTTATCCTCCTGTTAAAATTCCTTAGATTTTATCTAAGGGCCATCTTTCAACTTCAATGTAAAAAGCACTGTCACCACCTTGTATGCAGTTTTATTACTTTTACACCTTGTGTGTGGGCTCTATTTATTTATGTATTAAGATTTTTATGTTGATCAGTCATTTTTTAAGATATCTTTATTACCTTCCTCTGATAATATAACAAATTACTTGTCCAGGAAGTCATTGTCTACTAATATATACAAAGTGGAAGTGTGTTCAAAAAGTCTTAAAACTGAACCAGTATCTACCAAGGCAGAAATGAACAATGAATAGAACATTTTCTTCAAAGTAGTCCCTTTGGCATTCGACACATTATTCCAGCGATTTTTCCATTGATCAAAGCACCTCTTAAACATTTTCTTTACATATGATATGAAGTTTTGCTGTGATATTTAAAAAAAAATTATTCCACATCCTTAATTCTCTTACCTTTGAGTTGAATTTTCAGTTCAGAAATTGAGAAACCTCATGTAGAGCTAGAACTAATGAGTATGGAGGGTGCTACACTTGTGGAGTCTTGTATTTAACCAAAAATTGCTAGACAAGTTAAGCAGAGTGTACAGATATCACAGACATGTCGACCACAAGTCTAACTGTTTATGAGACACAGTATCATGTAGGTGGTGTAAGGTTTTCAAGTAACACTTTTTCAAGATACTTTGACTTTCAGGAGCATATTCTTGGTGAACTACACTCTCTTTGACAAAAAAGACCCTCAGCTGCACATTGTTCTTGTTGCAGATCTTGAAAGCCTTCTTTGGTTTTGGTGATAATAGAGACATTCATACACCTGACTTAGTTTCAGAATCACAGCAATTTATCCATAATTTAACTCCTATTAAAATGATTTCCTAAAAGTCTGCATTAAATTCTGCCCACTGAAGCAAGCTATAGCTATGATTATCTGAAACTACTACTTTGGCATTAGAAGCTTCTCTCATTCCTAGATCTTCAGTAATTACTTATGTTCTACCTCTTTTAAAGCAATGATGAGACTCAAAAACATTGGCAGGTCTCACTGCATCATGTTTATAAGACTATACTTTATTTGGAATGAGGCAGTGCCAGTTTGACAGCGAATTATTAATCCAGTCTCAATACTTTTTTATCCACCTTATATATATATATATATATATATATATATATATATATATATATATATTTCTCTTTCCCCTTCATCTAACCACTTTCCCTACCCCCTACACTTACCAAACATCCTCTTTTGACCTTTTTACTAACACCTAGTGACCAATTTCTCCAAAATCTTACCCCTGTCTACTCACTCCCCTTTTTTATTACTTCCCTATCAGCTTCTTTGGATCAAATTTCTCTCCAAGAAAGCTGACCCATTTTCTCTTTGAACTTGTTTCTTTCACAATGTAATTTTCCACCTTACTATGCATATCCTCTCTAACTCTCTCCTCTCTTTTGATTTTCTTTTCCTCCCTTTCCAATGATTTCCCCCTGACCACTCAAACTTTCCTCACAAACGCTATCCCACTTTTTCCCCTAATCCACCCCTCTCCTGTCCAGTTTCTCCTCTATAAAACACTTGTATGATGCTTTAATGATCAAATAAATGACTGATGATGCTGAGCTTAATGCTTAGTGAAATATATCTCCTACATATACTTGTCTGAGTTTTGTTCCTTTGTTCCAAATATCTCTACTACATATATATATATATGGAAGGTTGAGTTTAGAACAAAACAAGAAAAAGAGAGAGAGAAAAAGTGCTTTTTACTTAGTGAGTTCAGTTAGAATATAGTGTAGGCATTCTAAGTCTACAGCAATATACATTCTGAACGTGGGCTAGATAGAGGGGTGGGAGTGGGCGTCAGAGCATGGGAAGAAGTGAGGGGTAAAAAATTAAAATACAGTAGAACAACTAAAAAGGTAAAAATAAAAATAAGATAGGAAAGAGGAATAAATATTCATCTTCCCTAGCAGGCATGACGGGTTCAAACTTACAAAGTTATAAAATTACAAAGCTTTGTCTGGAAATAAGGAAAGTTGAGTTTAGAACAAAACAAGAAAATGAGAGAGAGAAAAAGTGTTTTTTACTTAGCGAGTTCAGCTAGAATATGGTGTAGGCATTCTAAGTCTACAGCAATATACATTCTGAACATGGGCTAGATAAAGGAGTGGGTGTCAGAGCACGTGAAGAAGTGAGGGGGTAAAAAATTAAAATACAGGTGATGTATGTTTTTGAATGACTTGAGTTGGAAATATCTATAAAAAGTCTCATAGCCGTTCATTGATTAGCATTCAAATTAAATGTTCATGACTTTTGACTTTATGTGTTCCAATCACATCTTGAATTTTGTTTTCGCATGTACCAATCACATCATGAACATTCCATTTGAACGCTAATCAATGAATGGTTATGAGCCTTTTTCTACATATTTCCAACTCAAGTTATTCAAAAACATCCATCACCTTTTGAACAACAAAAAATATTTTTCTCTTCTTTTTATCATATTATCCTGAAGAAGGTTTTATATAAACCAAAACATTTAAATGTCAACATAATTATAATAAATTCATCTTTCTTGGAACAATTTGTTTTACCTATTTCTATATATTGACAGAGTCATATCCATATTTTACCCCCATATATAAATATATATATATATATATATATATATATATATATATAATGTGTGTATGTATCTAAACACACACATACACACACACACACACACACACACATATATATATGTGTGTTTGTATCTAAGCACATATATATGAATATATATATATATACATATATATATATATTCAGATATATATATATACATATATATATATGCGTCAGAAACGGATGGATAATGGATGTATTTCCCATTGAGGTCGGATGTCGGGGGTTTATTGCCAACTCAACCTCGGCATTTTTGTCTAAACTTGGACTTTCTCTACCAGACAAGAGGAAATACTTAAAAAAGATTCAGGAGAAAGCTCTAACCGCATCAGCGTGGATATGGCAGTCCTATATTGTGACATCAAACCAACAAAGTCTGGTGGTATCGTGAGATACTGCTGGGGCGCTCTGGGTTAGTGGTAATGATGCTTCGGCCCCGAAACCATGCCTGAACCCAGAATCATCATCTGATGAAGGCTTTGTTGGTTGCAATGCTACTGTGTAAATAGCAGTCATTGTATGAAGATTACAGACACATATACATGGTGTGTATTGTTATATACATATAACTAGTTTAGCGAAACACAATTTATTATTTATTCCTAACTTCATTCATTTAGAATAACAAACTAAATTCTAAAGCTTCTCTGTGCTCTTCATACTTATGATTTATTCACAATTGCATATTTACTTGACATCCACATAGATTACCCAGACATTATTATAATGACTCCATTTATATAATTGCTGTAATGTAGTGCATTCTGTTAACCATTACTGCAATGCTTCTCTTTCTCATAATGATGATAATTTTAATGCTAAGCCTTCCCTTTATTCTATCAAAAATTGCATGCCATATACAAACTGAATGGGGATATTGATTCAATGTTAATTCATGGCTTGTACATATGACCAGATTATTTATCTAGCTGTATTGTTTTCATTTGTTTTAGCTTCTCAAATATGGATGTTTACATATTCAAATTTAGACAGATGTTGTCCAGATTTGATGTCTATCATAAACAGAGAGAGAGAGAGAGAGAGAGAGAGAGAGAGAGAGAGAGGGAGAGAGAGAGAGAGAAGAATGTGTGTGTGTAACTTGAATGATAAATAAGCCTTTACATTTTCTTTTGGTTTCATTTCATTCATATAAGGATCTATTGAGATAAGCAGAATATGGAAATTTCAGAATTTTCCAATAGATATTTCAGAAATCAGGAAACTTAATAAAGTTTGGAACAGGAAATTAATTCTTTGATTTGCCTCAGAAGTAAAAATCTTTATATCAAAATAATGCAACAAATATAAAGTAATAAATACCCAATTTTTGATGACTGAAGTTAACTACTTTAAATATATAACTAAACCATGTAATATTACTTACATAATATGAACAGACTCTTTCACCCCTGTATCTCTCTTTTCAGGCACACACACACACACACACACACACACACACATACACACACACGTGAAAAAGGAGACAATATGGAAAATTAAATTGTCATGTTTCATTATTAGGATAGCTTTGTTTGAAATAGAATTTTATTTCATAAAAATGAAGGCCAATAAAAGATGTGAATCACTAGACTATTTATGTGGAGGATTTGTATATAATGGTTAAGGCTTGTGTAGAGTCAGCCACACACTGTTTAGATGAGCTAAATATAACAGAATAATGGTGCACTAATATGCCATAGATTGTTTGAACAGCACTCATCAGGTTTTAAATTAAGAGTTTTTCCTTCTCTTAAACAGGTTGCCTTACCAAGGCTAAAGAGCCTAGACTGCCCAACTAATTACTTATTCTATTCAGTGACAGATTCATGCCTTACTCAAGAGCATTATCACAAAGTAAAACATAAATAGCCTTATCTAAGATTTGACCTTGGCTCACTGAGTTTATTCCTATGACAATAACCATTATGATGACAAGCAAACACAAACACACACGTGTGTATGTGTGTAAAGATAACCCAACATGTGCCAAGCTCAATCTGTAGACATATTCAAACTACATTCGGGCACTCACAGATACATGATTCCGCCATTGGTGAGCATTTGATTAATATAAATATAAGTTAATGTAGGATTGGTTACTTAATTGAGTTTTTTGTTGTCCTGCATAGACCTTCAACAAAACGACACCTTAACATCCTTGGAGCTGTAGTTATCAACATATGATGTCCAAGTCTGTGCAGGCAGCATGAACTCAGACGTATGTTGGAATTGTTTAGGGACATATTTAGTCATCCTGCAGTGGATTAATTCATTTGTTTTTCATTATTTTCTCCACCCTCCTATTGTCTCTTATTCCTCTTTTAAGTAGTCCTACTTATGACCATTACTCTTTTAAGATATATTGATGATTTATGAAGAAGTGTCGGTCAAAAAGTACATTGAGTTTATTTTATTCAATCTTTATTTGATTCCCCTCTTAAAAATTGTTTTATCCTTTCGATACACACATGCATACACACACATATCTATCTATCTCTCTCTCTCTCTCTCTCTCTCTCTCTCTCTATATATATATATATATATATATATATATATAGGATTAACCATTTCCTTTTTTTTTTTTTCATCATAGTTAGGTGCCAGTAGCATTTGACACTCTATTCTTATGTTTTCTCAGATGACTCACCAGGCCAGCCCTGGAGAGATACTCGTCCACATAAACTACATTGGAACTTCTCCACTTTGAATGTTGCAGGGCTGAAAATTGCACTTTCTAATAGCCCATTTCAATTTTTGGTGTTAAATTCAGTTGGACTCAAATTATTCCACAGACAGGTAGATGGTAGCTCTCCAGCCAGGTCTATTACAAGCTAGCTTCTCCCAGTCCTCCACAGCAATAGCAGTGTTCTTCAGAGTGTCCTTGAGGCCGTCCCTAAACCTCAATTTGTGTTTGCACTGACGATGTTTGCCAGTTGAAATTTCCCCGTAAAATAGTTGTTTTGGGATTCAGCAATCATTCATGCGAACTAGATGACTAGACCAGCGAAGACGTGATCTAAGGATTAAATTCTCAATACTAGGCAGGTGACATCTTTCAAGTATTGTGGTGTCTGGTGTAAATGACAACCATTCTATCCCTAAAATCCTGCGAAGGCAATTCTGATGGAATCTCTCAAGTGTCCTGAGATGTTGTTTGTAAACAACCCAAGTCTCACAGGCATACAAAAGGACAGTGAGCACACAGACTCTGTATACACCCAGCGTAATGCCACGTTGGCTCCAAACCCACTTCTCAAGCAAACCAATGGATCTCATTTCTTTCTGCAACCTAAGGGAAATTTCTCTATCTAAAGAGTTGTCCTGTGATAATGTGCTCACAAGATAAACAAAATGATGGACAACTTTGAGGTGTTCACCATATACAAAGATAGTGGGATCCACAAAGCATTTGTTGGGGGCAGGCTGATACATGACAACAGTCTTTTTTATATTTATGGTTAATCCAAATGCTGTACATGCTTCAGAGAAATGTAACGTTATGGGTGTTCGTTTTCACGGTACCGGTTAGGAATATGTTACGTTACGTATGTTACGTTACGGGACCAGTTCGCAATGTATGTTACGTAGCGCCTTTTCTTTCTCGGCACTACAATTTGTATTTTTTCGTACGGGCTTCGTTTCGTTTGCAGTATCAAATCGTGTATTCGTATGGTTGGTCGTTTGTTTACAAACAGACCAGTAGCAGTATCGTCTGTGGCCCCAAAATTCTTCCACACTCCTTTCGTTTATGGTCAAGCGAAAGGTATCACGTTTCACGGCCGCGTGCTTCTTTGTTACGGCCAATTGACTTTATCCACGGGTCGTCCCCTTTACGATAGTTACTTTACTATCTTGTTTGCGTCGTGAGTCCATTCATAAAACGGTTTCTTTCGTCGTAAATAGAGAAAATTAATAACACCAGGTTTACTTCTCAGAAGTTTATTATATTCCAAACTTCCTATAACTTTTGAGAGAGAGAGACGGTTTTCGTTAACATATATGTTTTTCTTTTAGTAATTCTTAGTTATCTCAATGGTCAGTACTCCAGCGACTTCGTTAATAATAATAATTGTTTTCAACTTCGTCTCGCGTAAAAGATTAAAATTCAGGTTGAGTACTTAGCGACATCAGTTCATCAACTGCCACGTGCGGCCTCCTGGCTCTGATATCTTCTCTGACTGGACCCGATCTCTGCCTGACTCTCCCTCTCCGATCGCAGACTCTAACTGCCTCTCCCTGGCTACCGACTGTTAATATAGTGTGTCTGAATAATCTTCCAGAAGTTTCTTTCTCTAGAAAGTTCGAGCTAGCTCTTGACCGAATCGAATGTTCGATTCCTTCGAATCTCACTGGTCAACCAGAGTTCACAAGCCTAAAGATCAAAGACTTCTTGGAGTCACTCATCCTATTTTTTCGTTAAACCTAGACTTATCGTCTCCTTTCTCTCGTTAAAAGATGTTATCTTTCCTAACTACTTTTTCGGTGATTCCACAAAGACCACCCAGTAATATAAGATAATCGGTAGTACATTTTTCTAAAGGTTTTTCTAAGTCTGGCACAAGGCCACAAATATAGGTGCTAGGTGGCGATTACGTAACAGAAACAATCCATAAGGTTCTGCATCTCATCCTGTGTGTGTGTTACCAGGTCACAGTCATCTGCATATAGTAGCTCCCGCACAATGACTGAACACTTTCAACCTGCCTTTAGATGTCTTATATTGAATACGTTACCAGATGATCTGTAACGAACATAAATCCCATTAATATTATTTTTTAAAGCAATCTTAAAGACGACTTCAAAGAATATTCCAAATAGTTGTGGTGCGAGAACCCAGCCTTGTTTTACTCTGCAAGGGTACCATTATACGTGACCAAAGCATTCATATGATCATGAAGAGACCGAATAAGGGCTATAAAATGTGAAAGACAACCTAACTTCCCAAGAATCCTCCAGAGTGTCCCACGGTTGACTGTGTCAAAGGCCTTCGTGAGATCGATGAAACATTGGTAGAGGTCAAGATTCTGCTCAATGCACTTTTCTTGCAGTTGGCGAGCTGAGAAGATCATATCAGTTGTGCCACATCCAGAGCGGAAACCGCATTAGGATTCTGGAAAAATAATTGGTGATATATGTTCTTCCAAGCGATTTAGAAGAATTCTCACAAAACCTTTCCAACAATGAGAGCAAAGCAATTCCTCGATAGTTGTCACATAGGCTTTTAGAACCCTTTTTGAACAAAGGAATGAGAAGTACATCTCTCCAATCCTGAGGCGCTCCTTTAGTCCAAGCATGTATTAACACTTCATGCAGCATATCATTCAGTCTGGAGCCACCACATTTAAGTAGTTCAGCATTAATTCTGTCCAGTCCAGGGGCTTTTCCCCAGTTCATTTGTGCAACAGCCCTATAAACTTCATAAATTGTTGGTTGATTATCTAGCTCATCCTTAATGGGGAACTGATCAAGTTGGTCTATGAAGCCATTATCAATATTAGAAGGTCAGTTTAAGAGTCCATTAAAGTGCTCTCTCCAGTGATCACGAATATCTTCTGGTTTGGAAAGCAACCTAGAGCCATCCTTTGAGTGAAGTGGGGTGATAGAGGATGACCTCAGCCCATAGATTTCAGACAGAAGACTGTAGAAGGTTTTGACGTCTCGAGAATCAGCAGTATGTTGGATTTCAGCTGATTTGTCCTTCCACCATTGATCTTGAATTTCCCTCAGATGTCTCTGAACCTGGGCTTTTACTGTTTTGAGCTTTAATTGAGATGCAAATCGTTCAGTGATAGAGATGTTGTTTAGAATCGATCTGCTGATGAGAAGTTGCCTTTACAAATATATATATATATATATATATATATATATATATATATAGAGAGAGAGAGAGAGAGAGAGAGAGATGATGATGTTGGAAAAGTAAGGTACAAATATTTACTAATCCAACATGTTTATTATGATACAAATAAAACATTGTGAATATGTTGAGAACACTATCATGCTACTTTTGCAGGTAGTCAATATTGAGATTGATACATTTGTTCCATTGATGCACAAATTTATAAACACTCTCTCTTGAAAGAATATGACATCAAGTCAGTTGTTTTTTTTTCTTTTTTGAATCATTTGCTTTGGGACCCAGCAAGATGAATTTTCACAACTCCTTATGCATGATTTCATGAGCAACTGACTTTGAAAGATCAAGTTCCACCACAACCAGATCCCAAAGTTTGCATTTGTCTATCAATCTCAATTTCTTTCATTTATGAGCAATAGATTTAAAAATATTTTTTTTTGTAAAATACATCTATAAGATGCTTGAGGGGGAAGTCATCAGCGTTGTTATATCCTTGGGATCATTGGAAATTTCTGGTCTTTCAACAACGTATTTCCTCGCCCAGGGGACCAATCGGGGTTGATCTCGCCTCTTGATGACCATAGTTTTATTGTACTGGTCACCTGACCTTCAGCCAATGGCAATAGCGCTCTCCTTATTTATATTACATTCATTTTATTACTCGAGTTTGGTCTTACTACCAGGACTCAAGCTGCTTTGTATTGTGTTTTCAGTCTCTTAAGCTCTTGCCTTAAAGCATCCCCTTTTGATGTTGTTCACAGAATGTCGTTTATAACCTTGTCGATGCTTTTCCACGCACTCTTATCCTTTGCTACTGGCCCTTTAATGCAGGTTACTGTGTTTAGAGTTGCATTGACAAGTTGCTTGGAGGTTGAATAATCAGCAGTAAGTATTAGGTGTATGAATACCCAAGAAGAATTTTTTTCAAATTCATATTTAACAGTTAAGAAGAAAATAGAAGAAAAAAAATGTTATGTCCAAAATTAATGTTACAAAGAAATAAAAACAGAAAAACTAATTTTTCATGTATAAATGATAAATATTAAGTAATGAATATTAATATATTGATATCTATTTATTTCCAGAAAAATCCAGCATGGTGTGTCTGTGCTGTGTCTATTCATGTTATAAAGTATTGAATTCTTTTGGCTCTTTTTGAGCTCTGCATATTTAGATAATGGTGAAAGCATCTGCATTTATTTCAAAATTAGAACCAAAATTATTGGGGCCTAAAAACCAGGCAGTTGAGATGGTAGCACTTCTACATGATTTAACTTTCCAAAATCAACTGTTAAGAGATAAGAAACTGTTGTTGGTCGGAAAAAAAAACAGTTAGATAAGAAAGACAAAGATAGATAATAGTAATAAATATGGACCTGGTAGGAAGAAAAAACAGTTAATAAGATAAAAATATAAAATAAGAACTGTGTAAAATAAGCCAAATGTTACAAATCAAGATCATTTATTTTTGTTGTTGAAAAGACAGTTCTTTAGAATTAGATGAAATAAGAATGTTTTAATGAAACTGTTTATATGTTTATTAATATCTTATCCAAATATTAATTGCAAAAAAGCACATTTATTGGGTTATCATGAGTTATTTAATGTCAAAGCCATCCTTGTAGAAGAACAGTAGAGGTACTATTTAACCCATAACTGGGGAGATGAGGGGTGTTCATACGTTTCCTGAGGGTATTAGTCCAAAAGTGAATGTAATAGCATGATTGGAATTTGTTCCTGCTTTTTACAATGTTGTAGTCCAGCACATTAGCCACTCCACCCCAGGGACTCCCACCCCCAGATCATGGTTTACAGAAGATGCAAATGACATAATGGTTATCAGCACAAGAAATGGAAATGGCAAATTTGAGTTCAAATTTTGGCTAAGGCTACTTCACACTAATACCCTTGGGAAATGTAGGTTTTACTATGGGGATATAGAGAAGTCATTGTCAATATCAATGGACTACCTTGGCATAAAATAGATATTTGCTTTACTTTGTCTTTTTAGAATATATGCTCAATTCTTACTTTATAAGGTGTTCTTTCTAAGTCTATTTCCATTTAGTCACTTCTTAATGCATGGTCTAAATTCTTATAGTTTTAAAAATATGACATTAGGCATTTGACATTCAATCATTAGATTTTAGAGATTATTACATACTGCTACATTCTATTGCCTATTCTTAAATCCATTCTGTTTAGGATAACACATTTTTACATAAGGACTTTTTAGTATTGTAAGATATACAGTTAATATCTCTGGAGCATAACTTATGAGATATTCAACTCAACCTCTTGTGCATCAATCATGTTTGGGAAAATAAACTCAAGTAGAGAAAAATATAAAATAATCAAAAATAGGAAAAAGGCCATCAATCTTTGAGTGAATGTCTAGATGATGTCTAGATGATGTATCTTATAAAAGCATATTTATCTTTTTCTATTGAAGAATCTACAACTGCTTGCTTTTCATAATCTTTCTACATCAAATTCTCATATCCAATTTCTGTTAAACTAGTTTATGATTTGACATCAATGCATAATTTTACCTCCAAATGTTTGCTATACACAGAACTAAAAGACCTTATAGCAGCACATCAGGAGGTGTTCGTGATGTAATGGTTATTGTTGTAGGAAATGGACATGGTTGACCCGAGTTCAAATCCTGGAGGAGGTTGTTTACTATTCATATAACGTTAATATCCATGCGAAAGGTAGACATCCAACTATTCTCCCTCCATCTATGGGTAAATAGTATGACAGACTGAGTTCTTTAATCTTGGTAGGTAAACCAGTGTAGGAGAAGGGGAATTCTGAATTCACACCTGCTAAACTCAGCTTGAAAATTGAACTTGTCTTGCATCCTGGAGGGGTTGGGTAAATACGTATAGTAGCTTATCATATTTTAGATTTTAGTGTTCAGGTCTTGCTCATTTTGGTTTTTATCATTTCAAATATTCTTAATTGTTTTTTTCTTAATCTTACTCTGATACATTAAACCATTTGGTTTCAGGTTCTGTTTTTATCCATTTAACTGCTTGTCCTGTATTGTGGTATCAAACCTAATGGTCTCATATTGCATACTTTATTTATTACATTTTAAATTCATTATTTACTGAATCATTAAAGTTTCAGTTCACTATGTACTTGGTGATCTTAATATATGCAGATGTGTCTGTGTAGATTAATTTTCAGAAATTAAATTTCCCACTACCTTTGGCCTTAAAAATGTAAAGCAAATGTCAGTTTGAATCATTTCAATGGCATATCAATCAATTTAGGGTAATTTTATGCCTAAAGGTTAGGGTCTCACATTCATATTTATATTTCTTGTTTAAGATGTTTTTTATACTGTCCTATCGAATACAAATTATTGTTTAAATAGATCTATAGATGGGACTTTAACAGGTACTACCACTCTGACTCAGAGAGGACCTGGGAGTAACTCCCCAGAGTTAAGTGTTATACCCAGACCATCCCTTAAGAGACTGGTTGCATTTCACATACAAATAATACCCTTGGGAAAGGTATGCATCCAACTATTCTCCCTCCAACTATGGGTAAATAGTAGGTTAAACTAAGCTCTTTAACCTTGGTATAGCAACTGGTCTAGGAGAATGAAAACTCTGAATTCCAACTTGTTAAAAGCTGCTTAGACATTGATTTTGTGTCACATCCTACTCATGCAGACAGAGTTAGTAAATACATCCCCAGGCCAATTCTTTAAGAGATAGGTCTTAACCCTCTGCAGTTTGATACTTATTGTCTGTTTTAAGAGTTTCTCATTGATTCTTAAGTCTTCAGTTATGATCTTTTCTTCTTATAGATTATATAAGAAGATTGAACAGAGAAAAAAATTTAAATGAAAAAATGCTATTGTCCTAATTTAAATATTCAGGATTTTCTAGTCACAGTATTGACCACAAGAAGAAAAGACTTTTCATATTGCTTCAAGTTATTTTCTTTCTTTAGCTACAATTAATATTGCCATTAACAAAAGGAGGTCAATTTAGATTATTTCATTTTCTTTCTTTTTTTCTTTCTTTTTTTGGTTCAGCAGATCCATTGATTTCTAGCCACAATTATTCTAATATTGTTTTTTTGTTTTTTTTGTTTTTTTCTAATTTTTTCTTTTCTGTTTTTATTCAAGAATTTTAAGTTTCCATTTTTCAATAAATTTTCTTTTATAAGTTTTTTTATGTGTGAATTAAGTGTTTCCTCTTCTCTGTAGTCCAACAAATATTCTTGTTTATAATAAATCACTTAAAAGTACTCAATGTTATTCAAGTGGGATTTGTAAATCATATTTTGGCAGCCGCTGGCAGTTTTAATTTAACATTTACTTATTGGAATATTTAACTTTTATTTGCCTTTGTAATATCCTTTGTCAATTTGTGCAAGTTTCAAATGTTTTTTAATTTTCTATTTTTAAGGAACATCTTATTGTTGAGAGTACTTTTTAAAAAAGAAAAGTCCATATTCTTTGAAAAAGTAAATCAATAATTCAAGAAACAAACAAAGGAAATGGCTGGAAGTCATGTGTGATTAGAAGTAAAGAAACTGATTAAAGTTTTATCCACACTCAGTTATTTCCAAAGGAAAATAAAATATTTCAAAAGGTTTAATTTTTTTGTAGATTGAAGATAGGGAGATAGATGTATACGAGCCTGAAATCATATTTTTTTTTTTTTTTGTCTACCGTTTCTTGTTTTTAGTGTATAATAAAAAGGAGGAAAAAATAGTATGAAAAAAGAAATTGATAGATGCCTCTGAATACAGTGATTGGTTTATATATTGATTTTAGGTGAATATATGTGTGTGTGGGGGTTATGTGTGTGTGAGGGGGGCATATATATGTGTGTGTGTGTGCCTGTAGGCATATATATATATATATATATATATATATATATATATATGTCTGTGTGTGACACGTGTGTGGGGAGGGTTATATATATACATGTTATATATAAATTGTGTGTGCATTGGTTTGTATATGTATATATATATATATATATATATATATTATATATATGTTTGTCTGCGCATTGGTTTATATATATATATATATATATATTATATTTGTGTGTATATATATATATATTATATATATATATATATATATATATATATATATATATATATATATATATGTATATATATATGAACCAATGCATGCACACGCAAATATATATATATATATATCCGCGCGTGTGTGTGCATAGGTCTACATGTTTATATGTGTGTGTGTGTGTGTGCATAGGTCTACATGTTTATATTTGTGTGTGTGTGTGTGCATAGATATATATGCTTATATTTGTGTGCGTTTGTGTATAGGTATATATGTTTATATTTGAGTGTGAATAGGTATATATATATTTATATTTGTGTGTGTATGTGTGTGTGAATAGATATATATGTTTATATTTGTGTGAGAATAAGTATATATGTTTATATTTCTGTGTGTGTGTGTGTGTGTGTGTGTGTGTGTGTGTGTGTGAATAGGTATATATATTTGTGTGTGTATGTGAATAGGTGTATATATTTATATTTGTGTAAGAATAAGTATATAAGTATATATGTTTATATTTGTGTGTGCATAAGTATATATGTTTATATTTGGGTGTGCACGTGTGTGCATATGAATATTTGTTCATATTTGTATGTCTATGCATAGGTATATATGTTTGTATTTGTATATATGTAAGCATAGGAAAATATATCTATATTTCTACATATACAGGTTGTTCGGGCTAAAATTTACATACTTATATTTGGTTATTTTCCCCGTAGGTTGGAGGTATTGATGCTCACTACACATCATTTAAAAGTTTGGACCATTCTTCATTCATATACGTGATGACAGATAGAATGGATGACTGGAACCCACCTGAATCATGGAAGAGAATAATTTGTATCATGATGATCTGCGCCTGCCATCAAAATAAGGAGATTATGGTTGCTGCCCAATGCTCCCTGACCACTGTAAAAACAATCAGGCAAGAACTGGAGAATTGCAATGGAGACTACAAGGCTGTGGCTAGAAGAAAGCAACATCACAGACGATCTGATTGTGTTCATACAGCAGAATTCCTCGAAAATCTGCAGAAAAAAGTGCTGGAGGACCCTCAGATGCCTATGTGGAGTTCCTAAACACTGTAGTCAAGCTCTGGATAACAAGGGTAGCCAATGGTAGCCCATATGTATGGCAGCAGGATTCAGCCCCTGCCACACCTTTCAGAAAAGTCAAAAATGGTTGTTGGCAAATTTTTACGACTACACCAGTCCCAATGTTTGGCCTCCTAACTCCCAGATCTTAACCCTATGGATTATTATGTATGTGGCTCTGTTGAGAAGGCATCAATCGCTGTGCCAGTACTACAAAAGCCCAATTAATCGACAGAATTGCGGTAATTTTTGAGATCTTTCCCAGGGAAACTGTAACATCAGTTTGCTCCAGTTTCCGGAGCAGGATTGAGGGTGTGATCAACACTAATGGCGATTATTTTGAGTGAAACTTGATGACTGTAGAGTAATTTCCGTGCCTGTTGAATTTCTTTACAATCCATTAAATTTTGTAGTTACCAAGCACTTTTTCTCCCGAACACCCTGTATATGTTTGTTTTGGTGTTTGTGTGCATGGATATTTTTTATTTGTGTATGGGTATGTTTCTATTTGTATATATATATATTATATATTATATATATAATATATATATATATATATATATATATATATATATATATATGTCTGTGTCTGTGTGTGTAAGTATATGCGTGTATATATATATATATATACAGAGAGAGAAAGAGAAATACTAAAAGTATATGTAACTGTTTATAAATTTATATATATATGATCAAATATGCAAATATATATGTAGTTTGGGTGCATTGCAAAATATCTATAAATAATAATCACATATACATAGGTAAAAGCTTTTCCACATAAAAGTGACAGGTGACTTGGTATTCCTAATTATTCACCTGAAACTAGCTATGTATTATTGACAAACATATTCCAGACATGAAGCAGAGTATTGTGAACACATAATGTGAGAAATGTGAACACATTTTTATTACTATCTTTTATTATTATCTTATACAGAAGATTTTAAATGTTGTGAAAAAACATCCCAGTAATATATTACTATGACCAAATTAAATGATAAGAAGAAATGAAAGGATTTTTCTAAATGTTGTTAAAACATTAAAAATACAGTCTCTTGCTCATTAGGTGAAAGTATATTTATGTAAAAGCTGTAATTGAAAAGCAGCAGAAATGTTTTTAAATTATGAATAGCAAAATAGTATAATTTTGAAGGAACAAAACATTCATGTTCACTCACACATATGTACTTAGATTATTTGACAAAAAACACAGCTGACATGAGGTAAATATTAATTGATGAATAATGGGGATTCAATTTCTTGGCAATATCGCAAAGTGACCGTCCACAATCATTGTATACCATAATTTGACCTTTTTTTAAAACTCAGACAACAAACCATTAGCAAAGGACAAATCATAAATTAGGATATCAAGTCATGGAAAAGAAAATTCTAAGAAATTTTCTATTTTTGGTATTTCTGAGAATTTTCTTTCTAGAAAGTTATGACTTTTATCTACAACTAAGGAAACAATAATCAATGAAAATAATCACTTCCTTTGTGTATCTAAGCCATTAAAATTTGTGGTAATAATATAAAGATGGTTCAGTTTTTTCACTGTCTGTTTTTTTTTGTTTTTTTTTTTCGATAACTGTAAAAAATATATTATATATATATATATATATATATATATATATGTGTGTGTGTGTGTGTGTGTGTGTGTGTGTGTGTGTGGTTAAATAGTATGGACATCTTTTATGTACATATTTTGGTTTCAATACATTCAGGTTGCTGAGTGGATGTTACAATACTAGGCTGAATTTGGCTCATGAATTTGAAGGTATTTATATTGTGGAAAATAATTTACATAGATATTTACATAAAAATATCAACTGGTTTTATAATCAGCCAATTATAACATAGTTAATACTTAAAAGTTATTAGTATTCCTTTTAATATGATAACTTATGACTTTTTCATTTATTAGGTAATTTAATTTATTAGACAATTATTTATTGTGGATTTAGGGATAATGGATTATTTGAATTACTTAACGATGACAAGAGAAATTACTTATTTTTGAAACAAATTAATTCTTGTCTAAATTACATTGAACATTACAGATAATCTATAATAATGATAGAATAAGACATGAAAGCATGTGTTCAAATGTATGCCCTGTCACCACCTCATATAAATAATAGACCATTCCATTTTGATTGTGAGGAAAGAAAGGGGTGAAAAAGAACAGGCTACACATTCAAGAGTAGAAGAAAGAAATAAAGGAGATAGAAAGGAAGTGATAATGCTATGCATCATATGCTTATTGTCTGCTTCAATAGAAGGAAGGAAGAAGGGAGGGAAAAGGGAAGGAATAGAGCAGCAAAAAGAAACTGAAGAGATAGAAATAGAGTAAAAGAAAGAAATGAAAAATGCTTATTTTGAAAACATATTTTGAAATTTATTTTTAAACAGATTAAAATTAAATAAATATTAAATCTGAACTGGTCTAATAAACTTTGTTTATTGGCAAGGAAGCAACTAATGAGTGATGATAAATAAACGATAATCTATAAAATAATTTACATAAAAATTGATACAATCACATGTAGTTCAAAAGCCTCATTTTAAAAGATATTGATAAAGTTTTATTTGAAGATTCATGTATCAAAATAAGAACGAGAAATCTCATAAAACAGAATTTCTACAGAATTTCTGTTAATTAAGAAGGAAAATGAAAACAAACATTAATAAGCTTTTTCTCTGAATGTTTAAGATGAGGCTTGATGATTAGTATTATCTGCGTTATTCGGACTATTGTCACATGGCCTTGTGGATAAGGTAGTTAGGTTAAGACAGTTCTAAGTGACAGTTATCTCTGGATTCCAGGTTCAATCCTGAGTAGAGGCAGTAACATAGAAAAATAATTAATGCAACTCCTACCTCCGCTATAGTTAACGGAATGAGAACAGGATACCCCCATGGACTGAATAAAGGGTTAGGTTCAAAGTTCTGTAATGGCTCCCGATTACGACAAGGAAGTTCCTGAGTTCGAAAAGAAGGTTCCTGAGTTTGGAAAGAAGGTTCAAGAAGGTTCCGAGTCTGACTGAAGAAGGCCGGAGGGCATATCGGCCAAAATGTTGTACAAATAACAATGAAGATGAGGATAATAGTCTGAATAATGCAGATAATATTAATAAGCTTGTTTGAGTTAACTGTGAAGAATAAAAACATTTTCCTATTTTCTTTTTTTTTCTTAAACAAATTTTTGCTCTTGGTGTGTCGATATGTAGGAGTCCACTGGAGAACTTTGTTTATGAGTTAGTCTCTGCCTTTCCAACCATGCCCAGCATGTCTTGCTCATTTTACTCAGATGGGTTGTGAGGGGAAGTGGCCATACAGCTACTGTTTTGTGGGCTGTTGCTTTCAGGATTTATTCAAAACAGCATGCAGCATTCTTGGGTACTTCCCATCTAGCTTTTTTCTCCAAGCCTTTCATCAATATCAAAGTAGTGTAGCCATACAATAGTTCATACATAGCTACAGTTTGGAAAGATTCCTGCTTTGTTTTATCAGGGAGGTCAGATTTTCATGTGGTTAATAATCTGTCTATAGCAGTCCATGCCTTTGTTATGCCTATACTGACATCTCTTTCTGTAGATGTGATATTGCTATCAATGCATATGAAATGGTCTACAAATTTCTGTCTTGTCATTTAATGTGGTGATGTCTCCATCTTATTTAAGACATCTAAACAAACTCTGTTTTATGAGTTCACATAAAGGTCAATGCATCTTGCTGCCTACTCCAGGCTATGCAGCACAGATTCAACTTGTGCAGGTTTATTTGCTATAAGTGGTAGATCATCTGCATGCATGATGGTTTCTGCTGGATATCATCTGCTTCTTTCCTTTTTTAAATATGAGACTTTTTTCTTTCATTAAATCTATTGGCGTTCATAATACATAATCTAGACAGAATCAGAGAAGTTGTGCATTGGTAACTCAAAAAAAATGTTCTGATTTTCCCTAAGAATTTTATCAACTTCAAGTTGGATAAGGTTAAAAACATGGCTTATAAGCCTTAGCTGTTATAGCAGTAAGTGTTATGCTTCTGTAGTTCTTAATGATTCCAAGGTCACCTGTTTGGGAAGAGAATGCTGCTGCTTTTTGTCCATTTCTCTATAATGTTTTTGTTTATACACAGCATTGCATAATCAAAGAAGTATGTCATCAGATTTCATTATAGATTTTATTTTCATTATTGATTAATTTTATATATTTTTGTGACGTTTAAATCCAAAATACAAACTTTATATAATGTAAGTGTTGTAGCCTGGTTAGGAGCCAGAATAAAGACACAAGAGAGGAAATGAGTTAAACAAATATATTAACAAAGAACAGTAGTACAAACATAGACAAATAAGAAAATTACTCGCAAGGCGGTCTTATCAACTGTCCACTGAAATATTGACTCTCGCTTAAGTGCAGAACCTGCTGCTATATATTGCTGGAAAAGTTCATGTGTGTGTGGTAAATTACCATAACAGTAAGTGTAAATTTTGAAAAATGGTACAAGTACACAAGTAGATTAAAAAATAATACAGTTAATGATATTGCATTTACTTATATATATGTATGTGTGTGAGTGTGTGTGTTTACCAAACCCTCCATACAAACAGGATGTGACAGTCAGTTTTTAAGCAGAGATTAATGGGTTTGAATTCAGTGTTTTTCTTCTAGACTGGTTAAGTATGCCCAACTATTTACACATAGCTGGAGGATGAATAGTTGGATTCATACCATTCCCATAGGTATTAGCTCTATGTGAAATGCAACCAGCCTTGTCCAAGATTTGCTCAACAATAACCATTACCCCATGGGTGCCTCATTATGTTATTACTTATATATAAATCATTTATTTAAGAGGCTGCAGAATCTAAAAGGATACTGACCTATTTCCTTCATGGCATAGCAAATCTATGCTAATGGCTATTCAGATATTTAGATGTTAGGTCAGTTCATTATCGCAACAATGATTCAAAGATTGGGCTTCTTTTCACTATCCTTTATCTTCTCCATTTTCTACCTGAGAGCTCTGTAAATACTTAAAACAAACTATTCTAAGAATTTCCAATAATTTTATTCATGCAGTACTTGATGACCAAGTCCATATGCATATAACCCAAAGATAATCTGAAGGATTCAACTGGAAATGTTGAAAGAGAACATCAAAAAAAATATATGAAATCATAAAACAAAAAAGATAAAAACATTTTAAAATACAGCAAACAATATATGTGCTCATGAATATTGAACTGAACAAACACTGATGACTATCCTTTAATGAGGTGAGGTATTTGCATGGACATACAATAAGCAGTCAGTCAACATTGCTTTTAGAGTTGTTTAAACATGGAACCAATATTTGTACTGGTTGAACCGATCATATTTTGCATACTGCTGCTGCTGCTTAACATCAATACCATTTCTTCTTCTGTTGTGTTAAGAAGAATAATGATAGTTTGTTCAACCACAAATTTGTACACTGTTTAAATACTACAATTGATCTATGATAGACCTGGGTACATCTTTTCTCTCTCTCTCTCTCTATATATATATGTGTGTGTGTGTGTGTTTGTGTCTATGTGTGTGTTTGTGTGTGTGTATTTGTGTCTATATATATATATGTGTGTGTGTATATGTATGTTTGTTTCTATATATGTGTGTGTATATATGTGTGTGTCTATATATATGAATGTTTGCGTATATATATGTATGTATATATGCATGAATGTGTGTATATATGTATGAATGTGTGTATGTGTGTGTATATATGAGTGTGTATATATATGTAGGTATGCATATATATTATTGTTTATGTATATATGTTGTTATATATGTATGTAAATATATTATTATAATATGCATGCATATATATTGATAATATATGTATGTATAGATACGTATATTGTTTATATATGTATATATATATATATTGTCAATATATGTGGCTGATTTAGTTCAGTCAGTGAGCATCTGCTTTGTAATTGCTAGGTTTTGGGTTTGATACCAATCCCACCAACTCAGTGCATATGTAGCTTGGGTAATTTAATCTCTGTGGTAAAACTTATTGGAGCTGATGGTAGGTGTCGATCTCCACCTCAGTAAAAATATTCACTGATCAAGTGCTAGCGAAAAGAGGAAAATCCTCCTCACTGTCTGGCTGATACTAACAATGACCACTCTGCCCTCTTTACTTACTTTATATTGTTAATATATATGTATGTATACATATTGTTAATATATATATATATTTATGTATATATTGTTAATATATGTATATATATTGTTAATATATGTTTATATATATTGTGAATATATGTGTATATAATGTTGATGTATGTTTGTATATATTTTTGTATATAAGAACGGACAATGAATGTATATATATATATATATATATATATATATATATTGTTAATATATATATATGTGTGTTTGTATATATGTATATATATTGTTAATATGTATATATGTGTTTATATATATATATATATATATATATATATATATATGTTAATATATATATGTATGTATATGTTTGTATATATATATATATATATATATATGTGTGTGTGTGTGTAGAAAATGTAGACCAAACACAGGATGTTATAATGGATGGAAATTTATTAGTCGATGTTTGAACATTTTCTGTTTACAAAGGAAACCTTCTTCAGGACAATTAAATTATTCAAGGAGAAAAATGATTTATGTAGGTAAAAAATGATGGATGTTTGGGAAATGTGTAGAAAAAGGTTTGTTACCGTTCATTGATTTGTGTTCATATTTCATAATTATGTAAGGTAAGTTAAGTTCCAGCACTTTGTTGTTTATTTATTTGTGTGTGTGTGTGTGTGTGTGTGTGTGTGTTTGTTCCTCAGACCCACCTGTATTATTATTGTGGTTGTTGTTGTCATTATCTGTGATTTGTTGTTGTCTGCTGGTGTGCAGATGTGCTATGTATATGTTTGCCTCTGTGTGTATGTGTTTTGTGTGTGTCTGCCATGACCATTTGTGTGTTTGTGTGCAAGTGTGTGTGTTGGCTTGTAGCTTGTTCATTATGTATGTGTCTGTGTGTGTTGTGTCAGTTATGTGTGTGTGTGTCTGATGTGCTCATGTGTGGTAAAATTGTGAAAAACCCCGGCCTAGTGTTTATTGTGGATGGCCCCAGCTTGGTATATCACTTATTTTCTTACATCACTATCTTACCCACAATAAACACTAGGCCAGGTTTTTTCAGCATTTCACTATTCCTCAGAAAAGTAATTTAGATGGTTACAAAACACCTAAATTTAACTAATCTACCTCTCCTGCACTAACACATACCATCATCCACCACTTGAACCATTTTACCACTGCTACAGAATGCACCTACAAAAATGCAGTTTTGGTCATCTCACGTCCCACATATATATGCCCATATACACAACACACACTTTTCACCATTCCTGGTAAAGTAGTTGTAGACAGTCACTGAACCCTACATTTAACCAATCCACTCCCTACACTAATGCACACTGCCATCCACCACTCTGAATTTTACTACTAGCAAAACACACCCACAAAGCCAAAATTTCACCACTCCCAAATCAATACTTCTTGAAACAAATTAGACCTCTCGACCTAAACATCATTACTGGGGTTGGCAATTGAATACTTTTTTCAAAGAAATTGTGTAAGACGAGTGTGTTCTATGACTATTTTTGCTGCTGATTACGATTCTGATGAGATCATTGACCTAGGATGTCATTTTTGGTTGGTTCCATGATGATTTTCAAAATGGCTGCTGGAAAATCTTGTTTGTTTAAAGAAATGGACAATATATGACTTAATAATGTTGTAATATGTCTAATCATAGGTTTTCTTAGTCACAGAATATGAAAATACATTCATTCTATTGATTTAACCAGCTCTAATTTCTTTATCTTGTAAAAAAATGGAAATTCTAAGATTAGTGACTTTTTTCCCCATAGATATCACCAATTACACAAGTTTGCAATAGTTAACTTCCACACATAAGAATTAACTTTTCATATAAGTTAGTTGCTTGACTCACAGATTTGCCGATTCGGTTATCAAATTTATCAAACTGGGATTCACATCCTAAGTTTGTGAGAGGTGTATACTCTCTAACATTATTTTGCTAGAAGTGTTCTACCTCCAAAAGTTGCTTCTTAGCATCAATAACTTTCTCCATTACTGAAGCTTCCAACTTTTCAATCCAATTTGGTTCACCCTTCATTTTACATCTTTTAATTCCTTGAAAACAATTAATTTGGGTTCAAAGAACACTTTCACCTCAGTCTAGTTTCTGTCAAGTGGCATATCACCGGTGGCCATTTTATCAATCCCCAAAAAGTGCATCTGAGTGAATAGGATGATGTATTCCATCGTCCTGTAGATTTCCAGGCTCAGGAAAAAAACCTCATTCTGAATGTATGTAGAAACAGTAAGCACTAACTTGTTGTTGATATTAACTATGTCATTAAAGAAACCTTGTATATGCTCCTGATGTGCCTCAAATAACTTTGCCAAGTCTTCAATACATCTAAATCTGTTTGATACAAAAACCTTTGAATCCCTCATGTTGAACATTGTTTCTTTCCATCCACTGGCTATGAATACTGTATAATGAAACAGTGTGTGATGCCTGGGGAAATTAATTTAACTATAGCAATAAGTCCAAGTATAAACAGAAGGTCCAGGGGAACTGAAGGCTTTCTCACCAGCATCCGACCAATAACATTTTATTGAATCACAATATCCTGCTCAGTGTTTTTGTTGATTTTTTTCAATGGCATAGTTCACACACAATATGATATGAGCACAACATTTTAGTTGCTTATCATGATCTACTCTCTGGTTATCAAGCAAGACTTTACAGTCAGTTGTTTGATCAGACATTCAAAATTCAATTTGACTTTTAAGTTCATCAACAGAGCAATTAGCAAGTACTGCTTCAGTTTGTAATCATAAGCTTTTGCCCTTTCCCCTCTTGAGTGGCTTAGATTCTCGCTATAGCCAGTTTTGACTGACTTTCTCGCATCAGACTTTCTGTTATTGCTATATGTCCAATTTTGACATTGTAGTAACAATGCACAGCTGCCTTTGTGGTGTCATCAAGTCCTGTTGTAATGACTTTGTGTGACGAAATTGAAAGGCAGACCTATGAACAAGCGGATTCCCAGCCCCCACAAACAAAGCGCCCTTCAGGATATGTTTGGCCTGTGCAAAGGGGAAGAGTGTGGCGAGTGGATACGGATATTCGAACTCACTGCTTCCTTGTAGCTGAAATGCTGTTGGCAGAAACCTGGATGAGGAATATCGGAATTTGCATAAGCGCAGCTGAACGAGCAGAAATAAGATGGACTGTCGCTGACACAGGGAGTGAGGAAGAAAGCAAGTATTTGGATGGCGAGTGAAATCTGACAACTGCTATTTGGGGTATTAGGAAGTGAGAGTAACATGCTCAATTGGTAGAGACTGTGCTGACAGCGAAAGGAATTACATTTCATTTGGTAGAGAGACTTGCAAAATATTAATATTATCTTAAATTTTTAGACCATGCAAAAGACTTTGACCTGTTTGTATGTACAATTGTTGTACAACACATTCAAGATTCAGGTAAGATGCATTTTCCACATAACGCATGATTGTTCAACAACTGGGGAACATATACATCAGATCTCTATGAATATCATTGCTATATTAAAGAAAAACGTACAATTAGACATATTACACCACTGTAACTAAAAAAAACTTAATTTTCTTTGGAAAAAAAATAGTGATTTTTAGCTGCCATTTTGAAAATTGTCATGGAACCAACCTAAAATGATATTATATCCAAAAAAATCATTGAAATTGTAATCAGCAGCATAAATGGCTATAGAAAACACTCGTCCCATAAATTCAACTTCCATTTGCCCAAATCTATTATTATTATCTATATGCCCCTAAGGAACACAACACACTTCTTATCATTTCACAAAACACCTGCACATGGATCAGAACTCATGCCAATCCAGACTGGGTTATGTCCCTTTCGCCTCACAAATTACCATTCTCCTATTTTTCATATGTCATCCAGACATTCTACACAATTCAAGTCTTGAAGAAGGTTGAAAAAAACTGAAACGTTATAACGTTGACTTCTCCATCAAAAATAAATTAATCTTTTTTTGAATACTTTGTTTTTCTATTTTCTATATAAACATATATATATGTACACACACACACACACACACACACACTCACACATATAAATATATATATATATATATATATATATATATACATGCACACACACCTACACACACACATACACACACACACACACACATATATATATATATATATATATATATATATATTATATATATTTTTTTGATAGAGGACAGATAATTGAATCATATTACCATGACTAGACAACTCGGCAAATACCATTTAGCGACATCCGGAGCACTGGACAGCTGTTTCGACCTCCTTTGGTCTCATCAGCAGTGCATACCACAATCTCCGCCACTAGAGATTGAACCAGCGGACCACAGCGTGAAAGGCGGGGACTTAACACACTGTATATATATATATTGTTGAAACATAAAGATTTTGATGGATGCATTAATTTCTTATTTTCTATACATTTTCAGTTCATAAAAAGCATACCCAGCTAACTGAGGTTCACAGGAAATTGTCAGGTAAGTTTTTTCTATTATATAATCATGTCTCATATGAACAAACCAAAAAAAAATTAAAAGCTCTAAACACACAAGCATTTCTGGAATACTTGTAAGAAAATAGAACTAAGTTAGATTTAGTTGGATTTAAGTCAAATCTGTTTTCAGTACAATATTGCATAAAGATATGTGCTCTTTTTAAACCATCTGTCAATTTTATTGGATTTGCATGAAATTTATTACAAATATATAAATTCAAAATATTTTCAATTTCTTCTAAATTATTGGATTATTACATACTTATACACATGTATATACTCATGACAAAAAATCATATCATAAGGAAAAAGGAATTGATTTTTAAAATCAGCAGTATGCACTATTAATATTTTACCAATAATGGGATATAACTAGTTATACATAAATCAATTCATATACTATCAAGAAACTTATGGTTTTCCGTTTATAGAATTTTTCTCACCTTCAGCTGTCATAAAATTTTATAAGTATATTGTACAATTATTCTGGCTCCTCAACAAAAAGCCTATTCTTGTATCTAAGATCTAGAGAAATTAATATAAAATTACAAGAATAATATCAATTTAAAAAAGCAGTATTTTATGTAATTTAGTAAACTTAAATTGCTTCAAAATGATGTTGCTTAAAATACTGCTACACTGGGCAGGTGATACTGCCAGAATGAAAAAGTACTTCCTGTTAAAGATGACACATTTTGGAGAGTTGTCCTATAGCCACCATGCTAGAGGAGCACTACAAAAAAGATACAAATACATCCTTAAGAAAGTTCTCAGCTCCTATGAAATCAACCACCAACAGACAACATTGTTGGCAAACCATCACCAAAGTCAACTTACTCTTTGAGAATGGTCATAGAGTCTATGTGGAAGAAAAGAGGTAACATTATGAAAAGCACAGTGCTGCAACAGAATTAACAACTTCTCAGATCTTCACCTGTAGTCACTGTGACAGATCCTGCCTATTTCAAATAGGTCTAATTCAGGGCCAATATTTGAGTCTCATGATTCACCCTGATTCTGCAATATGCTTACCTCTATGAATCTATGATGCTATTTTAATGAAATTGTATGAATATAAAATATATGAACCCCCACTCTACTACATGTCAATTTTTGAAAAGTAGTATTCATAGAAAATATATGAAACCTACCCTTCCAGGGCCCTAAAGCAGGCTTGCCCTTTCCTGGTCAGGAGATGCAGGAGTAGTATGAACTAGCCCTTACCTCATCTGTTATAAGCATGTCAACAAATTGAAGAATGTCTTTATAAAGTTTTGTTTGCAAAGCCATACATAGAAATTGGATTAGAAAAAAACAAACAGTCTTACATATTAATGAAGCCAATAAGACGTAAGAATATCAACCCACCAACCATTTCACTGTCCAGGCTCTCCAAAAGGTCTGTTAGATGTAGGGATTTTTAAAAAAGTCCAGTGGAGTTGCCTTTTGTCGATATCAGCTGGACAGTGAAGGAGTCTATCCCCTTTTCACTAGCACTAGATTTTTTTGGAGTACCACACCTACCACCAGCTCTCCCCTTTATCACACAGATCCAAGCTGTGCTACTCATTCCCTGAGTTGGCAAGTGTGGTTATTGAACCTGGAGCCATGCGATTGCTAGGCAGATGTTCTAGCAATTGAACTAAACCAGCCACAAAAGTCATGAGGATTAATGTGCATTAACTTGCTGTGATGCCCCATTGGCTTTGATGTCAGTGTTTTTGAATTAAGTTGTTGTTTTTTCTAGACTGGTTGTCTTACCAAACTGGAGAGCCCAGTCTTCTTTTCTAATTTACTCATAGCTGTGGAATGAAAAGGTACATTCATACCTTTCCCAAAGGTATTAGTGTGAGTTGAATGCACACAGCCTTGATAGAACTTTGCAAGAAGTATATATTTACCCTATCCTTCTCCCATGATCAGGGTGCAACTGAATGACAATTTTTTAAGCAGATTACTGATGGATTAAATTTAGTTTTCCTTTTCCTAGACTGATTGTCATAACAAGACTATAGAACCCAGTCTGCCCTACTATTTGCCCATAGTTGGGGGGGGGGAGCAATAAGATGACTTCATGCTTTTCCCAAAGACATTAGTATTGAAGTCAGTCAGTTAGACAGCCAACAATTGGTTTGACTGGCCAAGCCTAACATGAAGTTACTAGTTCATTAATGAGCCCACTATAACAGCTTAAATAATTCCTGCCACTGCTGCCAGGAAGAGTCCATTAAGCTGAGGGGGTGTTTGACTGTTCTACTGTCCAATAGTTAACAATCTGTAACAGTCATTTCCAGACTGCAGGTTCAATCCTGGCTAAGGGTGAAAGTAACACAGAATGACAATTATCAGTATTCTACATCTCCCCTTCCTCCCCCCCTCTCCCATTGCGCAGGCGTATTGGCCTTTGAGGAGAAATTAGTTCCTTTCGGCCAGGCTGATTAGAGGGGAGCAATCTTGACAATGCTCGGGGTATTTTCGTCGGCCTTGGTTTTGGGGGCGGGGTGTCATTGGGTGAGGCCTGGTCCCTAATGTTGAGGTGTGGGGTGTTAGAGTTGGAGCCAATGGGATCAAGCATAGCACTAGGCAATGGTGTGGGTTTGGGTTTTGTGGTCAGCTTTTTCAGGAAGCGTCGGTTTCTGAGTGTGATCCTACCTGATCCGTCCACTCGGAGCCGGTATTGCCGATGTGGGAGAACCTCAATGACGGTGCCTGTAGTGGTCCACCGGCGGTTTGATGGGTTTTGAATGGCTACTTTGTCACCATTCTGTAGCGGGTCAAGACTGTGTGTGTACCTATTGTATCTTTCCGACAGCAGGACATTCCGTTGACGAAAACTCTCCTCACGACGTTGTGCTGCGGCTATCCATTCAGAATGTGGTTTGTAGAGGATAGGTCTCAATGGGATCGAATCCCGGAGTCGGCGGTGGAGCAGCAACTGCGCTGGGGATAGGCCGATGCCTTGAATGGGAGTATTGCGGTATTGGAGGATTGCTTGGGCAACACTATCGTTGTCTAGTGAACCCTGAGGGCCTGTGTTGCCATGGATTATCCTTTTGGCAGTTTTGACAGCGAGTTCCGCTCGGCCATTGGATTGAGGGTATGCTACTGATGATTTTCTATGTTTTACACACCATGACTTGAGAAACTGCTGAAATTGCTCAGAATTAAAAGGAGGGCCACCGTCACTACTCAGCTCTTCAGGAGTACCATAAGTGTGGAAGAGTTTCCTACAAATAGATATTAATCTTTTAGTGGTGGCATGACCAGGTTTTAGGTGATATAAGATGATCCAGCCCGTGAGTCGGTCTGCGCAAACAAGGTATGCAATATGCCCAACGTAAAATATATCCATTACTATTTGTTGGAAGGGCCAATCTGGAGTTGCTGTTAAAGTGATTGGCTCGAGGGGTTGGGATGGGGCGATACTGGTGCACACCCGACAATTATTCCTGAAATTGCGTATGGATGCGTTCATACCAGGCCAATACACTGAATCGTTTGCACGAGCTTTCATGCCTTCTACACCCTGATGAGCTGAATGTAGGCAATGTAGCACTTTCCCTTGTAGGGTCCTAGGTACGATAATTCTTTCGTCCATCAGTGCTAAGCCTCTGTCCGTGGTGAGTCTGTGACGTACCTCCCAGAAATGGCGGATTTCTGGTTCGACCTGAGAACGTATAGAAGGAAATCCTTGTTCAATCACCTTTAAAAGTGATGTGTAATGCTGATCATTCTGGCCAGATGCACGAATATGGTCAAGTGATATGATATTGTTGCTATCCCTACAATTCGTCATTGCCTGATGGGTCACTGATTCCATTAAGTCATCTATGTCGTCAGAGAGGTGTGTGTCCTGGTTAGAAGGTTGTGTTGAGAATAAAGTAGTAAGGGCTTCTACTATGGCAACTGGGTTGCGGGATATGGCATCAGAACCCTTGTGCCACTTGCCGGGGCAGTGCTGAATGGTAAAGAAATATCTTAGGGACCTCTCCTTCAGTTTAAATAGGCGTGGGTTGTGAATCTTACTAAGGTCCCTATCACCAAATACCCCTGTTAAAGGCTGGTGGTCTGTGACCACTATTACATTAGGGCATCCCATGATAAACATGCGGCATTTGTCTAATGACCAGGCGATTGCAGCTGCTTCGCCCTCAATGGGTGCATATCGGCGCTCTGCGTCAGTGCAGAATCTGCTACCTGCAAATATGATGCGCCAGCCCTCTGTGCAACAAACTGGAGCCTTGTCTGTGGGGCATGTGCAGTGTTTTTGGAGCAATAAAAAACCCATACCTTCTTTGCTCCAGTCTGGGGCAAGGCAGGTTGCGCGATTGATGTCAAAGCTTGTAACTCCCTTCTTTACCAAGCCAACGATAACCTCCTTAGATTTGCGGAACGCGTTCTCGAGATCTTGGTTCCACGTAAAGTGTGAATTTTGTTTGACCAGGTCTCGAAAAGGAGCCATTATGGGGCTTAGGGAGTATGCCCATGCCACTTGATTAACCAACCCAAACCATGACCTTGCGTCGGTTATGTTCTTTGGGATAGGGAAGTTTTTTATTGCATTGAGTAGTTCTTTGGAAGGGGCAACTCCTGTTGGTGTTATTTGGAGACCACCAAATTGAACCACATCCTGACAAAATTGGAATTTTTCCTTGTTGAGCGTGATCCCATTTTCTGCACACAGTGACAAATAATCAAAGGTATGATAAAAAGCACCTTCTATATTTTCGTCATAGAGTAGGGTATCATCAACTACCTTAACTTTGCGGGGAACATCTCTGATTATTTCATCATATCTGCGTGTATAGGCATCTCCGGAGGCTAAATATCCCTGGGGCATTCGCAGATACATAAAACGACCCCACTCAGTGATGAAGGTAGTGAGTGGTTGTGATTCCTCATCTAGAGGGATTGAATGATAGCCATCCATAGCATCTAAGACAGTTTTCTTAGTGTTGGAAGGTACCTGTAATGCCAATTGGAATGGCGAGCTGGTGTGGTGTGTCTCTCGCTTGCATTGGGAGTTCAAATATTGGTAGTCTACCGTTCTTCTAGGCCTCCCGTCTTTCTTTGCAGTTATTACCATTGTGCTGCACCAGTTAGTGGGGGTGCCAATGGGTACTGGGGCGAGGATACCCCTTTTGACATCATCCCAAAGGGCCTGTCGTACCTTCTCTTTAAAATGATATGGTACTGGGATAGGGTTATGTCTTGCTTTGGGGGTTGATCCTTCCTTGAGGTGTATGTGGGCTGGGGCCCAGCCATAGCAGGAAATTTTCCGTTTTTGTTGAAAACTGTCGTAGCGAATTGGTCTAACAACCATTGCTTAATTTTTCTACGTTTTCATTGGTTGGTGGAAATGGAGGGGTTTTAGGATATTGGATTTTATGGGCTGGAGCTTTTGGTGTGTTATGCTGGGAATCCGTGAATACCGCATTGCATGTTATTGAATTACTTGCAGGGGCGGGAGGCCCTGCCATAGGTTTAGGAAAGAATGGAGGTAATATACCCACATCAATGCAGGCTGCCTTACTAAAGTATATCACCTGTATATTTTTACATATATATAGTGCCTGTTTTGTAGTCCTCTCCCCAATTGTAAACATGATGGGTAGCCAACCTTGACACACCAATGAGAACCCTCCTACTGCACGTACTTTTTTTTTAGAGGGGACTAAATTTTTCTCCGAGAGTCCCATGTACTGTAGATGTTTCAACCCACCGAGGCATATGGTTGCACCACTGTCAGGGTAGATTTTGAGATTGGTAGGACAAGCGGCAGGGATATCTCTGGCTTGTCTTGGGTCAGGGCAGGGGGAAAATGGGGTTAATGTGGCTTCCACCTCCTCGCGGCCGTTGTGGCTATCTGGTTTGTAACTGTCAGTTACTGGATCGAATATTAGGTGCGCAATCAGGGCATCCATACTGGCTTCTTCATCTTCCAGACACTTAATAGCACCTTCTACATTCTTTGATTGGCAGACATTTGCAAAGTGGTTCCGTTTTCCACAAGCTTTGCACGTTTGACCCCATGCCGCACACATCCGTGGCCGGTTGCCTATTCCAGCCCCACCATGCCGGTAACTACCACAACCTCTGCATGCATTACGTTGGGTTTTTTTTTTCACCATGTCTCCACGGTTGAAGGTAGTGCCTGAACGGGCTGAATTTTGGGCCCATTTCTGTCGGCGATATGCAGATGTTCGAATCCTTGCAACATCTGAGGTACCAGATATCTTATCTTGGTCTCGCATGGCCATCTCGAATGCTTTTGCATGAGTTATATTTTGTTCCAAGGTCATCAGTGAACCTGCCTTAGCCAATATATCCGCCTGTAGTGTGTCATTAGCAATGCCCCGAATGAACTGATCCTTTATATATATGTTGGACAAGTCATGATCACAGTTGGGGCATATATAGTTGCAATCTTGTGCTCCTGACTGTAGACGAATCAAGTAATCCTGGATGGACTCATGGTCACTCTGTATGATGGATGAAAAGGAGATTCTGTGCACCATGGGATTTGATTTCTGTGTAACCAACACCTCTAGCATATCAAGCAGTTTGCTAGGGTTGGTGTTGAAGAAGTCAGGGTAAGTATTGATGATAGAATTCTGGACGGTTTCATCAGCACAATTGTACAGTTGAATGTTAGTCTGTATGGGGGGAAGATTGGTCATCTTTGTAAATACGTCCCAGTCTATCCTGAACTTCCTGAATTGTTGTGGGGTCATTTCCGAACGGATTTGAGGAAGTTTTGCAGTTGGTGTTCTTGCATAATTAGCTGATAATGGGAGTGTCACTGGGGGATCCTTGGCTAGCTTTAGTATAGTGAGCATGTCACCCATAGTCTTGATACCCAGTTCCTTAAGCATTGCACGGTCTAGCATATGCAAGCTGGACCTTGCAATCTCTTCACTAGAAAATGTCTGGGCATAAGTTTTGGCAGAGGCAACAGATATGCCTGCCTCAATAAACAGCTTTTCCCATCCAGCTAGGTCGAATCCTGTTCGCAGCGCCATATTGAAGTCAGTCAGTTAGACAGCCAACAATTGGTTTGACTGGCCAAGCCTAACATGAAGTTACTAGTTCATTAATGAGCCCACTATAACAGCTTAAATAATTCCTGCCACTGCTGCCAGGAAGAGTCCATTAAGCTGAGGGGGTGTTTGACTGTTCTACTGTCCAATAGTTAACAATCTGTAACAGTCATTTCCAGACTGCAGGTTCAATCCTGGCTAAGGGTGAAAGTAACACAGAATGACAATTATCAGTATTCTACAATTAGCATGAAGTGAAATTCAGATAATACCGTTCTCAGCTCATCAATTCTATTTCCTACAATTTGCAAGAAGAATGAAGTTATATGAGATACCCTGTGAACCTGTTCAATGAGTGATGATCATCTACCTGGTGAATGGACTAAATGGTTTGGTTCAACATTTCTGGAAGGTTAACAACTATGACTTATTTGAAGGAGACCAGAGGGTACAATCACCAAAATGTTGTGACTATAATGATCAAAATGAGAACACTAATTCACATACATCAGTCTATGATAATGATAATTGCAAATCTCAAATTCAGGCAAAAATCATTTCTATTGTTTGAGATTTTCAATAATGGACAGAAAATTCAGATGTTTTCTTTCAGCTAATCTATTATAAATCAACCCACTCATATCAAAATGAATGTTGGCTGTGAAGAAATTTTATAACCACTATAAATAAAGCATTTCTCCTAATGCTTATATAATTGAGTTTCTAGAATTTTGAAAATTGCATGGAGAATGCATTATTTCAGTATCTTGAATAGTTCTGTTGATTTGCTAAAAATAAATTGTCCATACTGTTGAAAACCACACTATTCAAGGTCTTAACATAATTGGTATCAGTATAATTTATTCAAGCCAAAAAAAAAATGTTATAAAAAATGTCTTACTCTTTCAAATTGATGTGTATATGTATTTACCAACCCCTCCTCACAAGCAGGATGTGACACAAGGTGAATTCTTAATTAGAGTTTAACAGGTTTGAATTCAAAGTTTTCTCTCTCCTATATTGGTTTTCATACCAAGGTTAATGAGCCCAGTATTTACCCATAGCTGGGGGAGAATAATTGGATTCATACCTTTCACAAAGTTATTAGTGGTATGTGTAATGCAACCTGCCTCATTCATGTTCATTTCCTATGATGATAACCATTACAATACAGGCACCTCCATAAACTTCACTTAGGTACAGTATGTACATGGGATCTGAGTACTGTTGATACACTCCTTCTTTTTGAAAATATATTTTACCTGTAGGTTTAATCTTGAGTAATTTGAAACATTTGTTTCTTAGGACAATAACTATTATACCACAGGTACCTCCATTGATGAATATATATATATAATATATATATATATATATATGAAATAGCAAAGGTGGTTCACCACTATAGTAGGCTTAGTTCTAATTAGTTATCATCCTTCACACATATTTTTTTAATGTTATGTGTGAGAATAAACATATTTCTTTCTTTTTAAACAGCTTTAGTGAACAGTAAGAAAATGACGTTAAAAAACAACGTTAAAAAAAATCAAGACGCAACTAATAGAATTGAATTCAAACATAAATATGTGACCTTGCTGAGTTGTTATGGGTCTACAATGAACTCCAATGAGGAGGTAAAGGAATCCTTTTACAGTAATCTTTGTGTTCTACTGAGACATACAACATTTCGTGATAAACTCTGTCATGGGTGACTTCAATGCTTATGTTGGATGTGACACACTGACTTGGGGAAGAGTAATTTGTAAACATGGCGTAGGAAAGGTAAACTCTAATGGTCTGTTACTGCTGTCTCTTTGTTGTGAATTCAGTCTTGTGATTACCAACACGATTTTCCAGCAACAGAACAGTTTTCAAACTACCTGGCGACATCCTAGATCAGGCCACAAACATATCATTGACTACATTATAGTTCGTGGTCATGAGTGTCATGACATAAAGCTGACTTGATCACTAGCTATTGAGCAATGTTGGTCAGATCACAAGATTGTTAGTGCTTGCACTGGCATGTATGTAAGGAAACCTGTTTGAAACAACAGAGCTAAACCACCAAGAAAGGTAGATGTAACAAAGTTAAAAGATATGAAAATCTTGAGCTCTTTCTAAACATTATCTGAATCGAAGCTCATGTCTTTCGACATTGGGGATGAAGTTGAAGTGAATTCTCTATAGCTTGGAAAAAAAACTGCTTGGGTATGCCCATCGGAAACATCAAGATTGGTTTGATTCAAATGATCCTGAAATGCAACCTCTCCTTGAAAACATGCATAAATGTCATCAAGTTTGGATGAACGATAAAAATTGTCAAACAAAGAAAGATGCATTTAAATCAGCTAAAGGAAAATCACAAGCAAGATTGAGGAAGATGAAGGAGAGTTGATGAACATCAAAGGCAAAAGCTTTGCAGGAGGCTGCTGACAAACATGATCTTAAATCATTCTATCAAAATCTAAAGGGTGTTTTTGGTCCAATTTCCAATGGTCTATCACCAATTATGTCAGTGGATAACACTCTTTTGACTGACAAAAGTGATATTGTCAAATGTTGGGCTGAACATTTCTCTACAGTCCTGAATCAGAAATCATCTTTCAACACTCATGTAATAGACAATCTTCCCCAGAGACCTGTTGTACAATCTCTATCTGCTAACATGTTAATACTTGAGGTGAAGAATGCTATCAATCAACTTTCAAATGGAAAAGCACCTGGCGAAGATGGAATTTCAGCAGAATTGTATTAATGTGGAACCAATCTTTTAACACACAGGCTCTGCAAATTCTTCAATCTTGTGTGGGACAGGAGTGAAGTCCCGCAACAATTTAAGGACGCATCAATTGTCCATTTGTATAAGAACAAAGGAAGCAAGTATGACTGTGACAACCACAGAGGAATATCTCTTCTCTCGGTTGCTGGCAAAATCCTTAGTCATATCATCCTTAACAGGCTTAATGACTTTGTCTCAGGATCAGCACTATCAGAAACTCAGTGTGGTTTTCGCTCAGGTAGAGGAACAGTAGATATGATTTTTTGTCTTCGACAGGCTCAGGAGAATGCTCGAGAGCAAAAGAAAGACTTATTTATTGTTTTCCTGGATTTCACAAAAGCCTTTGACACTGAGTCTCAAACTACTCTGTGGAAAGTGTTGTCGAAATTAGGAGTCCCAGATAAAATTCTTCAGATCATCATCTGTGAGATCATGTAGTGAGCAATCCAGTACCTTTTCTGTCTCAAACGGTACTAAGCAAGGTTTTCTTCTTGCTCCACTTGTATTTGTATTGTTTTTTTCTGCTATGCTCGAAGGAATAAATCAACAACATTTTAAAGTTAGGTCAAAAATTTCCTTGCATCTAGTACATGATCTTCTCTTTGCAAACGATGCTGCTCTATTAGCACACAGCCAAGAAGACATCCAGACCATTATTGATAAATTCTCTGAGAAAGCATTTGGACTTACTATCAGTATAAAGAAAACTGAACTAATGTACCAGCCCACAGCTTGCAATCTATGTCTTGTAAATCCATCTGTCTTCATTGATGGAAAGCATTAAAGATTGTTGACATGTTTAAATATCTTGGATCATCAGTCACATCTGATGGAAAAATGGACAAAGAAATCCATTCCAGAATAGGTAAAGCTTTCGGCAACCTGAAACATCGTTTATGGAGTACTAAAGATGTATCTCTTAAAATAAAAATTAAAATCTACAGAGCAGTCGTGCTTTCTACTCTACTGTATGATGTTGAAACTTGGACACTTTACCGCAAACGCATAAACCAACTTAACAACATGTGTTGTCTTTGTGTCATTTGCAGTATAAAATGGGATGACAAAGTAAAAAAATAGCACAATGTTAAAAAAATGTAAGATTGCTGGCATCGAAACCCTACTAGCCAAGGTTCAGCTTAGGTGGGCTGGTCACATTGTCAGAATGAATGAGAACAGGCTTCCAAAGAAGATTTTATATGGACAATTACCAAATGCTAAGTGTTCTATTGGATGTCCTCTCTTACGCTACAAAGACAAATTGAAGGACAATTTGAAACGCCTCGATATTGACCTGAGTGCTTGGGAAGATCTAACATCGGATCGGAAGGAATGACGTAAGACATGTTTCACCAAACTGAAGAGCTTTGAAGAAAATAGACTGAAGCATCGAGATCGGCTCCACCTAACTTTAAAACAAAAACATTTAACTCCCTCCTTGGAGCATTTCGTTTGTCAGTGTGGCTTCATGGCTCAGAGTGGGGCTGGGCTGCTGTCACACTCGAGGAAACACAAAATGTTTTTTTGACAGCATGCATAACATGGGAGAAATCAAATCACTTACTGCTGACCCTCATCTATCATTCACGATAGGAGAGTCCACCATATATGTATATATATATATATATATATATTCAAGAGAAATTTGACTATGACACAACACATGGGTGTACATAAGTTAGTAAGTGTGTGTGTTTGTAGATAAATATCTAGATAGAATATTAGTTAGTTATATAGATAAGTAGGCATATAAGATCAAGGCCCCTTATAAGTACTTATAGGTGTATACAGTGTGGATCATATGTATGTGAGCATGTGTATATCTATATATATATATGTGTGTGTATAAATAAGTATATGTGTGTGTATAAGTGTCAAAAGGAAGTCAGGAGAACCATTAAAGTAAGGTAGAGACAAAATGTCTGACTTTAGGCAAGATTGATAGTTAGAGGTCAAGATGGCCTTAAATCTAATCAATGAGGGTGGTCTCCTTGAAAAAAAAAGACTTTTCAAACCACGCAGGGATGAACAAAATCTCGGAGAATGAGATTTTGAATGAGAGTTGAAACGAGAAATGAGGAAGGGTGAAAAATTTGAAAGTGACAGTCAGTTTAGATCCAACAGTTGACCGAGTCAGTTGGAACCTAGGACTTGGAGAGTGAAGTCATCTTTTAGCAAAGGTCCTGACTGGACAGAGGGGGTGGGGCTCACCCTCTCAGTCCGACAGTACAGAGCATAGTAGCAGAATAGAAAATGACTGTAAGAGAACAATGAATGCGAGTCTTACACAATCCCTCTGTCCATTTTTGGATGGGAACCCTACTCTCTCTGTTGTTGTTGTCTTTGTTCCTCTCTCTATTGTTGATTGATTGTTTACCTCTTGGAGGGGGTCCCGAGGCAGTATTATGGACACAGTGACAATGGAGATCCAGCTAGCAGACAACACAGACAATCACGGCCAGAGAAAATGAAAGATGAGAAGTTGCAGTAATTGCAGAAAGATGTGCAGCAAAGAGTCTGCAGACACCTTGGCCTGCTAAGAGAGTTTTACAACAGTTTCATAAGGAAAAAGAAAAAGAAAAAGTGCTTGGTAGCTACAAAAATTTAATGGATTGTAAAGAAATTCAACAGGCATGGAAATTACTCTACTGTCAACAAGTTTCACTCAAAATAACCGCCATTAGCGTTGATCACAGCCTCAATCCTGCTCCAGAACCTGGAGCAAACTGATGTTACAGTTTCCCTCAGAAGGGTCTCAAAAACTACCTAAATTCTGTCGATTAACTGGGCTTTTGTAGTATTGGCACAGCAATTGGTGTCTTTCTCAACAGGGCCACGTACATAATAATCCATGGGCTTAAGATCTGGGGAGTTCGGAGGCCAAACATTGGGACTGGTGTAGTCATAAATATTTGCCGACAACCATTTTTGACTTTTCCCAGAGGTATGCCGGGAGGAGGGGGGCGAATCCTGCTGCCATACATATAGGCTACCATTGACTACTCTTGTTATCCAGGGCTTGACTACAGTGTTTACCAACTCCACGTAGACATCTGAGGGTCCTCCAACACTTTTTTCTGCAGATTTTTTAGGAATTCTGCTGTACGAACGCAATCAGATTGTCTGTTATGTTGCTTTCTTCTAGCCACAGCCTTGTAGTCTCCATTGCAATTCTCCAGTTCATGCCTGATTGTTTTTATAGTGTTCAGGAGCATTGCGCAGCAACCATAATCTCCTTATTTTTATGATCAGCGCAGATCATCATGATACAAGTTATTCTCTCCATGATTCAGGTGGGTTCCAGTCATCCATTCTATCTGTCATCACGTAAATGAATGAAGAATGGTCCAAGCTTTTAAATGATGTGTAGTGTGCATCCATATCTCCAACCTACAGAGAAAAATAACCAAATATAGATATGTCAAATTTATCCCGCACACCTTGTATAAACCATTTGTAATGCATAACAACAAAAACAAATTGAAAAAACATTGCTACAATATGAAAAAATGCTTTATTCTTTGGAGAAATAATCCTCTAGAATAAGTTTATGAATTCACCCCCAGTCCTGCTAGAGGTAGGCTAAGATACCAGGCTAATTGTTTTTAGTGGAGTATGGCTAATTTGAATTCAGAGTTTTCCTTTCTCTTAGACTGATTGCCTCACCAAGGCTAAAGAAACCAATCTGTCCTGCTATTTGCCCACAAAGAGGAGATCAATTAATGCTTTTCTCAATGGCATTAGTGTAAAGTACAACACAAACAGCTTTGTTCCAGATTTGAACTCAGGATTTGTCTCAGGTTTCCTACCACAATAGCTGTTACACTTAACACACCTCTAGTATAGCTCTACTAAATCAAAACTACACTCTTCAAGGAATTGCGCTTATTTCTTATGTTTGGTAAAGTCTTACATTCTATTCATTTGAAAATACCATCTCTGTGAAAGTTTGAATCTTTTGTGACTACTCTATTTCATAGAACTTTCTTTTGAAAATTCTTGGCCAATTAGTAGATATCAATATTGTTCTGAATAATGGCTTGTATTACTAGTATCCAGAAGTAAACTTGAGCTACAGAGACATTAAGTAGGTAAGAGAGAAACCAAATGGGATTAGATATTCCACACTGGGTATAATAAACAGTCTGTCATCTTTTTACAAACACAAAGTAAAGAACAAGAAAATAAAATAAGTTTTCTGAACATTGTATAGCTTTGTAAAATGGTACATTAGACAAGCAGTAAAAAAAGTATATACTTCAAACTGTATGAAAGCAATGGGTTCTGGGTTTCCATAAAGGTAAGAATATACAAGCAATGCAATAGACCACTTAGCTATTGAAAAAAAAAAGAAAGAAACTACTTGATCTCATATTTGTGAGCTGATATTTCAAACAGTGTGCTCAAATGATTAAAAAGCAAGAACCTCTTATAAATCATTTAACTGCCAAACCAGCTATGGAGTTGTAACCAGTAAGATCTAAACTAGCCTGGGGTAAATAGATCAATTTAGAAAGAAAGCTTTTGCTTCTTTTAAAAACAAACAAACAAACAAAAAGCTATAGTTGCTACTCTTCATCATCATCTTGTTTTAAGTGAATCCAAGGTATATTTAGAAATAGCTTTATTACTTCTTCTATGAGTTTTTGTTTTTAACTTTTTTGCTTTTTCAAGAAGAATTATCTACATTGTTTACAAAACATTCAAGTGACCCAGAATTTATTTAGTTTAGGAAGGTCAGTAACTTTCCACTTAACATTTAAAAAATACTGAACTAAATAAACATTTCTCCTAATGGAAGAAAAAAATTTAAATCTTAAAAAAAAATTCAATACTACATTGTATGTCAAAATGCCACTGGCAGGTAATATCTGCTTTGCAAGAATACCTGTAGAAATCATCTTTTATAACTTTTAATGGGTTTAACTTAATTTTAAAATGGAACTGGTCTTGCTGTGTTGATATTCTTTATATTCCAGACGTGTTTTAATTTTGGAAGATAAAAATTAAAGATATTAAAAATCTGTGAGAAAAAAATTGTAGCACTCTCTTATATATTTTTAAAAAGTATTTGACATATACTGATGAAAAATAAAATTGCAATACTCTGACAGATTATGCTGATCTTGATTTGGGTAGAGTATTTATCAATCATCCCCTTCACCCTTAGTAGGATGTGACACAATGTCAATTTCTAAGCAGATTTGAATTCAGTTTTCCTTTTCTAAGAATGGTTGCCATACCAAGTTTAAAGAGCCCACTCTGCCTAACTATTTACGTATAGATAGAGGTAGAATAGTTGGATGTATAACTTTCCAAAGGGTATTAGTGCTATGGGAAATGCAACCCACCTCATTCAGAATGTGAACTCATGTCCATTTCCTACAATGATAACTATTATAATACAGGTGCCTCCATAAACTTGATTTGGCTACAATATGTACAAGGGATCTGAGTACTGTTGATACACACCTTCTTTTTGAAAATATATTTTATCTGTATGTTTAATCTTCAGTAAATTGAAACATTTATTTTCTCTCTGTATATTTCTAAAAACTTTTTTTTCATCCATTTTTGCAACATTACAGCCAAATATTATCATGAAGCAAAATTGATCTTCTTTGATAGGGTAATGACATCCTCATTTTGTGCAATTTTCTGTATACCTTGTTCAATTTTTAGTAGTAAACTCATGGTATATAGCATAATATAAAAAAAACCCCAAAAACGTGTAAAATTATATGTATATATATATATATATATATATATATATATATTATATATATATATATATTTGTATTTGTATATATATATATATATGAAAAAATATATGTTAAAAATAAGAAGTAAATGAAATAGAAGATATCTATGAATACAAGTAACAAACCAATCTGCCTATTTATCTATCACACTATCTATATCTCCTCTTTTCTGTCTCTCTCCTCTGACCTGATGTAGAAGTTAAAATAAATCTTTACTCCCACTCCTTTGATACAATGATACAAGACAGTCCTGGGTTTTTAGATGGACAACAGTATGACAAGATGTATGCTCCTGTAGATGGCCTCAAATAAAAAAAATTAATAACTTTTGCACTGTTGGTGGACTCTAATAAAAAGCCTGGGTCAGAGACAACACTCTCTAGCCTCCACCTATTCCTACTACTCTATGAATGCATGAACCTTCAGCTATTTTCAGTCAGTACTTTATGACCTTTAACAGGGTCTCTTGCTGAGAAATTTGGATACACTATGTATTTGGCTTTCCCCTCTAACCCCTTAAAAAGATGAGAGGAGGTATTTTTAGTGTAATGGTTATAATTGTCGGAAATGCACATGAACTGAGTTAAAATCCTGGATGAGATGTTTACATTTCACATAGTACTTATAGTAATAGCCTTGCTATTGAGGTATGAATCCAATTATTCTCCCTCCAGCTATGGGTAAATAATAGGGAGACTGGGCTCTTTAACCTTGGTATGGCAATCAGTCTAGAAGAAGGAAAACTAAATTCAAACCTGTTAAACTCCACTTCAATATTGATCTTGTGTTGCATCCTACATGTGTAGAGGGGCTGGGTAAAAAAAGAAAAAATAAAGAAAAATGATAGACTTTTATGTCTCATGTCTTATTGCTGCTCAGTTGCTAATGGTAACAATGCAAAAAGAATTACAACATATTAGAAGTAAGATTTAACCCCTACTGCTTAAGACGAACAAGAAATACTGAACACTGCTGGAGAAGCAAGGATGAGCTCATAAGTGATGTTATCCTATGGGCACCTATACATAGACGCACCAGTGTCAATTGGCCAGCAAAAACCTACATCAATCAGCTCTGCAAGGATACTGAATGCTGTGCAGAATCTTCTAGGAACGATGGCCGATAGGGACGAATGGCGAGGAAGATTCATGGAGATCCATGCTGTTAGCATGACTTGATGCTATTCTAACATCTGTTACATCATTTTGTGACACAAAATAATAAGATAGGAGGTATTTCTTTCAGAGCAATCCTCTTATGAATGTGGCATACTTATAAGTGAAAATGCATAGCCAATAGTAATGATTTTATTAAAATGGCATTTTGTAGCTGAGGTATTTTATGTTGGAATTTTCTCTAAACTTTCTTCTTTCTAATGGCACAAAAGACTATGAGGACAAACCTAATTTTCATATAAGTTTTGGATGTTTTTATATCACATTTCTATTTTGCCAAAGGTGCTCACACTACTTTTAGTAGCACCACTTCATAGTCTAAAAAAAAACATTAAGATTTGCTAAATGTGTCTATACTTTTTCAGAGAATTTTTTTGTTACCTGATGTACATACAAAAAGCAATCAGAATTACATTCTCTGCAAGATAATTTAAATTTTATTTAAATTGGTTGAGTTTTACAAAAAATATAATAAAATGAAAATGATATTAAGGGAAAATTTGTAAATTTGATAGCAGTATCAATATTATCTGTTTTATTTATCTACAACTTGAAGTAACTGTCTACACTGGGTAAGAAGTCAATACTCTATTCAGTCTATATCTAATAGTGTTATTCTACTTCCTGCATCTGTTGTAGTTTCTTTCTCCTTTGGTTCTTCTCTTGGGTCATATCACTGTATCTGCTTCTCTTTCAGGTCAGTTACACTATTCTATTGAGGTTAGTGTTTCTCTATACTGGCTGAGGGTGGCTTTGTCTGTGTTCCATTTTGTTCTTTTTACAGGAAACAACATGGAAATAAATGTTTATGTGTATATACTTTTATTCCCTTGAATGCCTTTCCTCCGATGATTCATTGTCGGCCCACGCACAGGATGGAGAGCAGAGAGAGGAAAGTATGTCTTATGCAAGTTTACGGCTAGGCTCAACTCTTGGATTGATGTGTAATCCTCTCGATATGTTCAAAACTGTTTGACTGAAATTGTAAAATGGCATCAGGATTTAAAAAAACACAGAAAACAGATTCTTTGAACCAAGTTCAAATTTTGGTTGTAATAACTAATATCACTTTTACTGTAATGTCCTTGGGATAGGCATAATTCCAATTCTCCCTGTTCTGTTGACTATGGTCTAATCAGTAATACATCATGATAATACACTACATGATAGTAGGTAAATGAGTTAGTGACTGAGTTCAGAGGCAATCTACTCTTCTAAAATGAACTTGGTGACTGTATCTTTTGACAGTATTGTCAGGTGAAAGTCAGTGACTATGCTAAACCTTCATGAATCAGGAGGAAGTCCCTGTGGTATAGTGGCTAATGTACTGGACTATGACATCGTAGTGAGTTTGAACTCCAGTCACACTATTATTCACTTTCAGACTGATACCTTTGGGAAAGGTATAAAGCCCCCTCATCTCCCAAGCTACAAGTTAAATTGTATGACTACTGTTCTTCTACAAGGATGGCTTTGGCATTAAAAGGTTGATATGCCATTAAACAAAGAAACCTTTATGAATCAGGTTTTTGTATTCTGATTGTTTTAAATAAAATTTAATAGATCACTGTTACATAAGAGTTGCTTTTTGTTTATCTATTCCTTTCCAGACAAAAGTTATATAGAGTTTATTTATAGAATTAAGAAGAAACATACAAGTATAAGTCATAATAGAACTCATTTAATAGTAAGTTCAAAGAATATCTAAAAATCATACCTAAAAAGATAATTTAAAGATTATGTCATTAAAGAATAAAATTGCATGATGAACATTTGACATAATAAACCACTGAGTTTTCATAAAAACACTGAGTGTGAAAAGAACTTAGTTTTAGAGGGTAATTTAAAACTTACTGTAGTGAGAGAGGAGACCCGCCTCGTGCAACACGGTGTGACGGAGAGGGTGGTGGGGGTGAAGACTTGCTGTATGCTTGAAGGAAGCGGGCTAGGCTTTGCCTAGCGTGTAGGACTGACTTAGAGTCGAACCCGCTTCCTTCAGAATGTGAGAGCTGTGGACGATCGGTGAAGTAGGAAAGGGCATAGTGGCCCGGATGTGGGTGGTCGCGCCGTGCTGGCAAGTGTCGCACGTGCTGAATGGACAATTATGAGTGAGAAGCCCGGATGTGGTGAAATTGGGGTGTACTTAAAGGACTGATTCTCGGAGACCAGGCAGAACAACTTGTAGTAGGATTTTGTTGTCGAAATGAGCGAGACAAAGAAACAGTTTTGGAAATTGGATTTTGGAGCGAGATACAGTTGGGAGAAGTTGGACTGTCGATTGGAGCCTTGAGTCAGACTTGACTGTGACCCCCCCCCCCACTGATTAGACTTACCTTAAGTATCAAAAGGAATTTTTTAAAAATTGAGAATCTAATAAAGTGGATGAAATAAATTTGCACTAACTTATCTTTTAAAATGTTTTCTATTATTTTTGTCTATAACCACACGGAGTTAAGAATTCCTTTTAAAAAATGTTCAAAGTTGAATAAATTTGGAATCAAAAAGACTTCAAAAGTTATGAATTTAAAAAAAATAACTAATGATGATTAGTAAACAATTATAACTTCAAGTAACTAGTCTTAATATACAATTATATACAATTATATGATTTCAATTAACTATTCTGATTTGATAATAATCATTTGTTTGAACACTATTATATGATTCCAAATATTCTTATCTAATACTAATGATTTATTAACAATTGTAGGGTTTTAAATAACTAATAATAATAATCCTTTGTAAACAATTATATCTTTAAGTTATGTCAAAAATATAAATGTGTCCTGTATCTTTGAGGAGCATAGGCTATTAGCTACACCATGTCTGTGATTTGTCTGTGATTTTTTAGCAAGTAGGTTTTTATGGAGTGGAGGTGCTAGCCCAATGCTCCTTGGTTTTAAATTCAGACATTTTCTTCCTTTCATGAGAACAATTTCTATTACAAGGCTAAAGAACCCAGTTGGCCCTACTGTTTACCCATACATAGGCGGTACATTAGTGCAAAAGTGAAATGTAAACAGCCTTGTCCAGGATTTAAATTTTGTTTGTCGAGTCCATCTCCTAATATGATAAAGAGTCATATGGTGAAATGGTTAAGTAACTATTCTTAATACAAATAATTTGCACACTATCAAGTATTCCTAACTAATACTAGTAATTTTTAAACGGATGCATTTGACACATAGATGGGACTAGAGTAAATGGGCCTGATACTAATGGCAATGATGAGGTGATTCCACTCTCCCCAGAGCTGCAGTCTTACCACCAGAGGCATTTAGTATAATACCCAAGACAATCCTTTTTGTGGGGTTGGTCTTACCCCACTGCAAAAGAAGCAGCTAGTGGTAGAGCAGGTTTTTAAAAAAAAGTTAAATTCAAAGGTTGGATGTGGTCACACAAAATATTGAAAATCATAAATGTTCTAAAGAAATTTACTCAATTTTAGCCTACCTTAATAATGGCAGGTGAGAAAGTAAGAAAAATGTAGCTACAGTTTATACCATCTCATCAATTTTATTCATTTTTAAAAACAAATTAGGCTTTTGATCAAATTGCATTGAAAACAGCAGTTTCCACTAGATCACCAAATTAAGCAGTGATGAGCCTGTTCAGTATTTAGATGGGTGACCATTTAAGCAACAGCAGATACTGTAAGAAACCAAATATCAAAATGTCTTGATTCAGCATTAAATGACCTGAAAAGGGTTGATATGCTGTAAGCCAAAACAACCTAAAACAAATTGTTTTTATTGATTTTTCATTACACTCCCTCCCAAAAAAGCATAAAAAAAACAAGATAATTTGAAATTTTATCTTTATATATATATATATATATATATATATATATATGTGTGTGTGTGTGTGTGTGTGTGTGTGTATGTATGTATATATTTACTAGAATGACTGTTCATGTGATTGGAACATAAACAAGGTGTTTAGCTAATAACTTTTTTTATTCCCATTTTGTCTTCTATATGACACATCAATTAATTTTCTTAAATGTCTATAAAGAAGAGTTCTAAGCTAGAATTATAGTTTAAAATTATACTCAGAGAAATTACACTGCAAATGTACATTTCCTTGCTCAATACAGATGATTGCAAAGTACTTTCATTTGCCACATACTTAAAGATTTGAATTGAAAGATTTTATCTGATGTATTATATTAATCATTCAATATTTGAACTATAAAGTCATCAGTATTTGATTTAGTTGACACACACACAATTCACTATCAAAGAGACTGTAACTTTGCTATTCTCTTTCAACTCATTCTTTATAGAGAGATATAATTTAAGACCAGCTTTGCTTCAATAATGTAAAAAAAAAAAATATTCATCATCTGTTATTAGCTGTTTATTTTTTTATTTTTTCAATGATGTTGGTGTTTTCAAACTAAGTGTTGTGTTCAAATAACAAATAAATAACTGTTGAAAACATTTTTATAGCTATGAAAAGAACTATTTTATCTATTCAAACAAGTATTGTCAGTTTTAATTGGCAAAAAGTAGCAAAAAAGAAATATATAAAATTACTAGTTACTTTTCAGGTGATACCATATTTGTAAATGTTTTTTTATCATTTTAAATTACACTTATATTCTTTACATTGGACAAAAAAAATCATCTCTTATTTAAGTCAGTTACAGCCATAAACTCAAGCTACATAATTTAATGTTAATTATGAGTACTAGTTCTTTGATTTAATGGCATATCAACTCTTGTGGGTTATTTAATGCCAAATCTTGTGTGTGTATATATATATATATGTATATATATATATGTGTGTGTGTGTGTGTGTTTTTGGGCAGCATACTTTTATTTATACATATGGAATTAAACAAAATGGATGTCTCTTGTTTAACGAGTTTATTTCCGATCTTTTCAAGCTTTCTGGTCAATTTTTAAAAATATTTGGATGGTATCCATGGATGAGTCCAAAAAGGTTTTTGTCCCAAGTACTTTTGGCACTTTGAAGTGCCATCTTCAGTGGTGATTTTAAAATAACTATAACCCATTTCCTGCCAATTCTCCTTTCAGCCCCCAAACCCCTTAATATAATTTCTACGAGTTCCCCTCCTACTTACTCTCATTACTACTAACTTGAAAAAACTGGAACACAAACACATCACCCCTGAAGATGGCACTTTGAAGTGCCAAAAGTACTTGGGACAAAAACTTTGGTGGACTAATCCACAGATTCCATCCAAATATAGAAAAAGTTGACCAGAAAGCTTGAAAAGATTGGAAATAAACTCATTAAACAAGAGACATCTGTGTTGTTCAATTCCAGAAAAAATAACAAAAATTACAGATAATAAAGATATAGATTTTTAGAATTATAGACTATTTCAGGAAACCCTAAAATAGTCTATAATGCTAAAAATCTAAATCTTGTTTGTTATTTTTTCCTGATATAATTTTTGCTCTGTGACTGACAATAAGAGTACACATTGAGCTCTGCAAATTATGACATTTGAAAAACTACTCACGTCATAAGGAAGATTTCTTCACTTGATCTTTGGATTAATATATATATATATATATATAATATATATGATTTATTTAAGAAATAATTTTCAACTTCATGTGTATTAATGAATTCTGGTGGTTGACCATCAGCCACCACCTTCTCGCACCTATATTATAAAAAGGAGTGGGTGTTTGTGATAAGATCAATTTGAAGAATACTCTCAGGACAATTATATAGTTGCTTGGTCTTGACATGAAAAGCCAAATGATCTTTGACACCAGCTCTCATCTATCCCAAGTAAGGACCAAAATGGAGTATTGCATGTCACTGGACCAGTTAGTACATGGGTCACAGACTGCTCAGCCACCACAACCCTGTCCTCAGACATTATGGGTTGCCAACATTACAGGCGGCCCCATTCTTACCTCTCTGCTGAGGTGCAGTCAGCATATTCTACAGCCCCAGTCAACTGGGCTCTATGAGTAGTAACTTCATTGTGTGAATATAAGAAATTTTGAAGAACAAGTAGAATTATAGTATATATATATATATTAGCAAAGCTGTTAACTGATATTATACCTTTTTAAAAATAAACAGATGAGTGATATAGACTCAACACATTGAATCCTCAGCCTCTTGGCCCTTAGAGAACCTGTACCTGAGATCACAATATTTACCTAAAGAAATTGTACACAAAACAAATCTAAAATTTGCTCATGGGTACAGACATATTTCATTCCATTTAAAGAAAGACCCTGAATGATAATTGTATTAAACCTTAAACTATATCTAACATGGTTTCACTGAGCCCCAAATATTGCTTACAGTGTAATAATGCTCAGCCTGAAATTTTGGGTTTATCATTTCAAAGGGTTAATAAAGATTTTAAACCTTAACTTTAATTGAAATGATTCTATTTTAAGTTTGTCTAATGTTGATATGAACAAAGCAAAATAACTTTTGCAATAGGGTAAAGTATAGGTGTAAAATTAATATCATCTATTTTCATATTATTAACAAATAATCTTTAACTGACATTACAAGAAACTTCTAAATTAATTACCCATATGTTATGGTCTGAAAATGAGTTAATTGCATTATATAAGTATCAAGCTCTGATTAAAACTTATTTTGAGAATGCTGTATATATATGTATATGTATATGTGTATATATATATATATATATATATATATATATATATATATATATATATATATAGTGACATAAGTCAAGATACCATTGTATATATAATTACACAGTGGCACCTTGACTTATGTCACTAATTGGTTCCTGGGGTAGAAAATTGATGCAATTCATGATAAATTTTCAATTTAATTTTAATTAATTCATCCGTGGCCATACAACAAAAGAAATTTAAAATAATTTATAATAAAATAACTTTATTAAACCAGGAGCATAACTTTGAATATTTTAGTCTGGAGTGACAAAAGTCAAGATGCCACTGTACATAGTTGTGCATTATGAAACATCCAAGATATGTTCTAAAAGTCAGATGTTGTACAATTTGTAGACTGTATTGACAAACCATTCTTTTTGTTTTTAAGCCTAAAAAAAGAATTTGAAAAAAAAACATATATGAAGTAAAAAAAATAATAATTCTAAACTTGTAATGAAGAATTGTTGACATCATTATAATCACTTAATCATTTAATATTTTATTTGCTATTAAAATAAACCCAAAGCAAATGGACATTGTTCAGTAGGATATTATACAGTGTATGACTACACACACAGTCACAGACACACACTCAGACACACACATACACACATACATACACACGCACATGCATGCACACACACATGAAAATGTCATGAAAACTAATGTAAATAACTAAATGTAAGAGTCAAAAAATTTAATGTACTTACAATTAAAGGGCATTGGAAATGAAGCATAAAAAAATTCTATTCCCTTTAAGTGTTGATGAAAAAATCTCTTTCTGTCTGTCTCCCCCCTCTCTGTCTGTCTGTCTGTCTGTCTGTCTCTCTGATGGATTCTTGTCAATCTTAACATCTAATGGGCCAACAGCTCAGTTAAAGAAGTAAACTGTTTGACTAGCTAAATAGTTAATTTGTTTATAGTGATTTAAGGCTTGTGTATGACCAGCTGATAAAGGAAGCATGGTACATTAATATGCCATAGATTCTCTTGAACAATACTCTTCCCATTTTGAATTCAGAGTTTCTATTTCTCCTAGAGTGGTTGCCTTACCAAAGCCAAAGTGCATTGTCTGTTCTGCTGTTTACCTGTAGCTGAGGGGAGAAAATATAGTCTTGTATTTCTAAAGAGTATTATCACAAAGTGAAATGTAAACAGACTTGTTCAGGGTTTGAACATGGTTCATCAAGTCCATTTTCTACAACAATGACCATTATATCATGCATGTTTCACACACTCACACACTCACACACACACACACACACACACACACACATTCACACTCTCACACACACGCACACAAACACACACACACACATATATATATATATGAGAGAGAGAGATTCTAAATCTTTAATTTTTTTATTATCAAAGAAAATATTCTGGGCCTTTTCTTGACAATAAGAATTGCTAATGATGGCATATTTTTTTCCTCCAAGAAAGTTTTGAAAAAATGAAATTCCCAAAATATTATTTCTTTACACTTTTCGTGATTTAAATGTTACTGCTTTAGATTATGTTTATAGTTTGTATAATTTGTACTAAACAGAGGCACTTAGGAAAAGTGCCAAAATTGACCCAGAATAAATCTGTTACAGCCAATGGGACTTTTAGCTGGAAGCAGTTTTTAGATTACAAAGGAATGATAAATAAGCCTTGGCTCTATGATTATTCACCACACGAAACTCTCTATAGCTGCCTGGCTGCTCTAAAAGAAGATCACACCCAAGAGGAATAGACACAAAAAAAAAGAAAAAGATTTATGGCCAAGTTTGAGAAATTTCAAATATCTCAGATGATTACAAATAGTCACTAGCATTTTAATATAACACTCAAACATACGGGGAAAACACTTGCATTTTTTTTATAAGAACATTTTTTCTCTGAGAAGAAAAAAACCCAGCAAATCAACATTTTCTTGTGTCTTTTGAAAGTTTCATTAATTTTTTTATTTTGCTTGTATTATCTTTCTTATAATTTGTTAGCTTTCATGTTTTATTGAGCTTTTTTTTTCTTTTTTTGTATTTTGACACTTCAAAAATTCAAATAACTATATCCTTTATGATTTATATGTCTGTTTTTCCATTAAGATACTTAACTTATCACTTTAGAGCTTCAAATGGTGTAATGTTTAGCAAGTAAGACTACTGCTAGTGATTTCAAGCTTTACTGGATGCTCTATACTACTGTCCTTGTGCCAAACTAATATAAGTTGAGTCAGTGATTACCTAATTTGTTACTTGACTATAGAAATAATATGATCCTTGTTGAGAAATTTTGATATAAGGTGTGTGATGGATCCCCGCTCCTACTTATAGACTAGGCCAGAATTATGTGATCTATCTTTTGGCCAATCACTGGCAGTACTCCGAGGTTGATGCAATACTTAAACCGACCCTACTGGATATAATTACTGTGACATTCGTGGATGACAGACATAGGATTAAAACACTGGACCTTTACCAATACGCAGGATAGGACTTATATGCTTACCAAAGGATTCCATAACACAGGACTTTCTTTAAGCCCTTTTCAACTGGCCAAGGATGGCATTTAAAAACTTTACATTGGTAGTTGGTTGGTTGGTTGGTTGGTTGGTTTTATGATATACCAACTCTTATTGGATTATTTAATGTCACAGTCTGTTTTTTTTTCCAAGGTTCTGAGTTCGATATCAATCCTCACCAACCCAGTGCATTAGTAGCACAGCTTTGATAATCTGATCTGTGCGATACAGTGGGGAGCTGATAGTAGTACTCCACCTCAGCAAAAACAAACTCTCTTGTCTAGCGTTAGTAAAAAGGGGATAGACATCCTCACTGTCTGGCAGATACTGACAATGGGCTACTCCACCAACTTTACTTACTACTATATGGATTCAAGTATTCTTATTTATGAATGATTTGTATACAATTATATGCTACCAATACAACTATTCCTATTTAATATTATTAATAATTTGTTTACACATAGGCATACTTGTAACCAGATATCTATTTAACCCCCAGATATGACCCTAAGAGGTACTACCAGCAGAGTTGATCTGAAAGTAATGGCAATGAAGAGGTGATTTCAAAGTTATTCAGAGCTCTGGATCTGAAGCCTAACCACCAGGGACACCCTTTGGCTGGAGTGGGGTTTTACTTCTCTGAAAGGGATGCATTTGGCATATTCTAGGCCTTGTTATCAGAGCAATGGTAGTTGGATGGATGATCATCTGGAAATAGTTATTGGGGCATTATCTGAAACCTGACCTCGAAAATAGGTAGAAATTAAAGAGATTCTAAAATTGTACTTCTTGCTTTCAAGTTATAAGTGGACAGAAAAATCATAATAAAAGCAATATCTGATTATTCAACTATTCATATCTAAATGATGCCTGTCAAAGCCTAAAGTTACATTCAATTCTAATTGTTCTTTTACTCTTTGACATTTATCTGTAACAGACAAAAGAAAAGGTAATAAAACTCAGTAACGATCAGATATATTAAGGATCATACAATTATAGTTATCTACTAAGCATAACTTAGTTTTGATTGCCTTTCAGTCTTGTATACACATCCAGCTTTTCCAACCTTTTTGCTGGTGAGTTGGAGTGTAAAGTTACTATCTACTTTCCTACACAGATACAAATAGTAGATAATTTACACCTTATGTTTAGCCATTACAAAGACACTTGTAGAACCAACTCACACAGTGTAAATAGTCTCATTATCAAAATAAAACTAGAGTTAACTTATTTCCATCAGCTTTGTTTTTGTGTTTATTTCTTTTTTATACATGTATTTGTAAACAGAGAAGTCAACTCAGACCTGCAAAACATTGTGCTATTTAAGTAAGGAAAACACAGTGATCTCTCTAACTTTTCTTTTCCAAACTTATCACAACATACTCAACATACTCAAGAACTATGATTTGACTTAATTCAACAAATATTTACTTGTGACTTGTAACCAATTTTTTGTTTTAACCAGCTCTTTCGAATAGAAAATTTAAAATACTGCCTCATCCTTCTATAATATACATTTTACAAAATTCCCATTTCCAGTGACATATTTTACATTTACAATTGTCTTACATTACTTACATATGTGCATATTTGGTAATTGTTAGCATAATGTTTTACATTAGAGTGCATCTAATTGTATTGAAGTGCCATAGAATGTTGAAAGCCAGAATAAAAGACATAAGAAAATTGGTGAAGAAATTTCATTAGAAAGATGCTGTGATTGAATTTAGACTTGCCAAATGGAGTGGGCATGCATTTTCTTTTTTATATTTGTGCATTAGTGCCGGGAAAAGAATTGGTGAAAGATAATGGTAGCCTTGAAAATTTGAGAAATGCATTCAGCTGTAGAATCTGAATGTGAAATAAATCCACATGGTGTCTTCCCTCAAGGTAAGACCTAAAATTTCTCCAGAAAAAAACAAAAAGAGAAGCATTAAAGCTTAGGAATAAAAAAATAAATTAAAAAAAAATATAAATGTATGTAGGATGTCAAGATTGAAAGCCCAAAAAGTAAAAGATGAAACAGATGCTTTTCATCTGATTTCCAGAATCTTTAACTTTGTTTAGAGAGATTAATCCAAGACATTTCTAAGGATTCTTTACTGACATCTTTCTTTGTTATCTGCAATGAAGTTATTTACACTACTCTAACTTTAACAAAGTGAGTATTTTTTTAACTTTAGAGAATAGGATGCCAGGTTATATATTTGCTGAGAAACATCTATCTATCATCTTCATCTTGTCCTTTTATAAACGCAGGCACACACATATTCAAGCAATCATTATTCCACTCTTTTATATGAAATACTATACACTTGTTGTCATTAATAGAGAAAAAAATAATATAAGTGCATATATATATATATATATATATATATATATATATATATATATATATATATACACATACAAACAGTTTTTTGCCTAAGAATATATAGGGTGGTCTGAAAGTCTTGTTTTAACTTTCATTATTTTTTGTTTTAATAATATAATATATAAGTTATGTAATTATTTTACCACTAAAAAGATCTTTAAAAATCAACTTATTTTCTAGAATTTCAGGCTGTATTATTTAACTCTAAAAAAATATATGTAGTTTTTCACGACTTTTGGATCACACTTTACATGTACTTAAAATAGTTATGTTTTCATTAAAAAACAAAAAAACAAATTGATAATATAACTTATTATGCTTACAATATATAAAACAAAACTAGACAATCTTGCATTGTCAAATAAGATTTATTACCAAATAAACAGATGTTGATTATTGAGAAAACATTGAATTATCAAATGCAAATACAATAAACTGTCATAATGAAACTTGTTCTATTTAATGACACACATGTTCTAACGAAATGTGTTTTTTATATTCTTACAAGAAAGATTAGTTTGCAGTAACAGTACATGAAGATTTTAGTACATTATTCTAAAAACTAAAATTATCAAACCCATAAAATACTTTTATTTAAAGAACATATAAATCTGAAAAGAAACACAAAAGAAAAGGGATATCAATTAATAAGTTTAAAATAAGTATTAAAAGTATCGGAATGGTTATTGGCTGTTGTAAAATATCTAAATTAAACCAAGTCATGTGACTTTGTGTTTCTATATTATAGTGGTGGCTGTTATTTGATTAAATATGGAAAGTTGCAATAGACCCCTTTTATTTTAGTAGCTTCTGTACTTGACAATTATTTAGGTGAGACTTCAAGTATTTCAGTTTTACCTAACTTACAACAATGGCTATTGAAGATGTTATCCATCTGATTGTTTCTTTGGACTGATATCGCTATTGGTATGTTTGGTGCCAGGGAGGGTATTTATATGTGTCCTCTCTCAACAACTTCCAATATTAGCATTTATATATTTATTGATAGACTAACACTGAATAAATAGAAAAGACAAGATAAACTCATATAAACATATAATGCATACATATATAACAACATATAACAAATATTACTGGAATATTATAACAATACACAAATGTGTCCCAAGCAGATGAAATGCACATATTGTTTCATAAACAAGCAGTGAATAAAAAGATGTACAAGATTGGTGAAAGTCTTACTTGTTTTCAGTAGTTTTCATTTCAATGACAAGGAGAAATAAAATATCTCACCAGAGTTTGAGACTAAGACTCCCTTCTGTTTAATGAACAGAGGTAAAAAAAAAAGCATGTCTACTTTACTTGAAGAGAAGAGACCAAAGATACGTCATATCCATTCAAAGAATAGGAACCAAAAGAGGAAAATAAAGAACTCTCCATTCTCACATGACCACAGACACATGATGTCTGAAGCAATATCCACGATCAAAGGAAGACAATTATTTTTTGTCTCCCTATAAAAGAGTATAAAAACCTACCTGTTCAAATGGCTAATTTCTTATGATGTTATCATTCTCCAAGTATGCTCTAATAACAGGAATATACTCTAATTTGTTTAAAAAAATGTCAATGCATTGTATAGTAGAGTTTCAAAATAAATGTGAGGACTATTTTACTCATAACTTAAATAAAAAAAATCATCCCATCAATCTAAATAATTTAATCTTGTTTAAGGAATATTTTATGAAGCCAGAATGTTCAGCTCCTAAAAAAATGTTTTGCATCTTATCTGTTATTAGTTTATTTACTGCTAAAAAAAAAATAACTGTGCTAATTTCATAATTTTTTGCCAGGGGTAGATTCATCCAATTATTCCTGCTCAATATATTCATTTCACTTATCAGTTAATCTGAGAATATCAAATTCCTTCTTCAGGCCTCAGTTTATCATGAACAGAGTCTCACATACAATTTGATAGAAAAAGTGTCTGGAATTCATAAGTCTCTTCAAATATCCTAAACATTAACCCTGCAACACTCTACTTAGCTTCAACCATTATCTGTGAGTTATAACCTTAGCCTACACTGATCAATTTTTAATGACTATTTACAAAAAAGACTGTTTTAGTTTCAACAAAGATAGGAATCTGTGTATTATATCTTAAAAACAGGTATTGCAACATCTTTTGTTTCTTTCAGTATGTAATTCTCTAAATACAATGTTTTCAATAAGCCGTTCTTCCTTCTGATTTTAGAGTTTCTATCATTTACTGAAAAGGCTTTTAAATTTTAGCCTGCACACATACTGTGACAACAAAATGTCTGAAATAAGATTATAAATTTAAATTCTGACTTGAATAAATTTGATAAGGAATCAAGATAAATGAGGAAATATTTTAATTAAAATTTATAGTGTTATGTAAATGCTGCAAGGGAATGGTAAAGTTATTTATGTAAATGAAGAAGATAATAAAAATGGATTGTGAATATTGAAAAGGAATTACTTGCTCTAATACATTTGTTTTCCCCTTATAAGATATCACTTTCATTGTCTCCTTATAAGCCTACTTACATTTTCATGTTTGGGACATGACACTGATATGATATCAAACATTGTGAGAATTAAAGGTCATACTATTTAAAAGGTTGTAAATAGTCAAGCAATTTTATTAAACTCTGCCTATATTCTAATCAATAAAACATTTGAATTTATTAAGAAGAATAAAGTACATTTTAATGTTTTGGAGTTAACTATTTTTAATAGTAAAAAACCATAGAGTACAATTAGATTAAGTCAACAATGGCATAGGTCTCTATGATAGTTGAAAGTGTTTGAGAGAAGATTTCAATGCTGTTTCTTTCCCTTTCCTTTCCTAATGGTAACAACTAGCAAAAAGAGTTGTAAACAACAAATGATGAATAACTGCCTGCAAGTGTCTTTAAAAGGAACTTAAAAGCACAAGAGGTTTTTAATGGTAGCAAACGCAAATGAAATTTATACAGACTAGCCAAAATATGTGCACTCTGTGTGCAACTATTTAAGTTTTAATATAATAAAATATAGAAAGATGAACAAAACTAGATAAAAATACATGTAAAAAGATTATACATTTTTATTCTATTTTAATAAATTTCTATATAAAAGTATAGAATACAATTGCTGTTAATATGTTTGAGAATAAAACAATAATATTAGAAATCAATAACCCTAATTATTTATTAAACCTGGTTTTGCTCAAACCAGCATGCAAATTATCCACACATATACTATGTAAACCTTTATTTCTTTGTAATATATAACTCATTGAATGATTTTAAATGCATTTATAACATGGGCTGTTTTTAAGCGAATCTAACTTAGCTAGACTTTAATAGAGACATTATTAATAAATAAGATGCTAATTAAAATTAAATAATGATAATTTAATTATCATTGAGAATATAACAAATATCTAAGCAAATTGTGATGTCAATGGGGACACAAGTTTCATTACAGATTGTCATAATCTCCATTATGCTAAAGATGTTATACACAAGTTAAAGCATCTGTTCAATACATTTGGAAAAAAGTATGTATATAATCCTACTTATATATATACTTTTTCCCAAATATATTTTGCACTTGAAATTTTGTATAACAAAAACTTTTCAAAATGTGATTGTATATCTACATGTATAATGCTTGTTTTTTTTTTCATTACAAGAAATTTAACATAAGAAGCACACAAACATCAACACAATGGTTTCAGTATTCCAAATTTAGTTTTCAATATAGTCTCCTTTTTTCTCAATCATAGTATTGCACCCTTGAATGAGGGAATGTATGCTCACCTTGTTGAAGTTTTTGGCTATTTTCTTAGCCCTATGCAAGTTGCATGTTTTCCATCATTGTCATTGGAGAATGATTGTCTCTGAATGTCTCCTTAATCAGCCAAAACACATAAAAGTCTGAGGGTATAATGTTGGGACTAAAGGTTGGATGAGATAAAAGTTTTCTAGCCATGCACTGTGATTGGTTGTGTTTCAATTCCCGTGAAGCCTTCATTGTCATATTACAAAAGTACATCACTCATCTTCAAATGTGGCCTCACTTTCAAACATTGCTTATGAGTTATATTTTTTTACTTTTTCTGAATTTTGACAAGACAGAATTTAAAATCATGTCATGTGAAATTGTGGACGGGGTGGTAATATATATATATATATATATATATATATATATATATAACTGATATAAACACATGTAAATGTTGATTCATATATTTTATTCAAAGCTTATACAAATGAAAATGTGCAAATTTGCCTGTTTTTACATAGAAAATGGGTTAATTTTTAAATTTCATTATCCAGAGTGCAAAAGCAAAGTTTGAAGGGAGTAATGACCATTTTCTATATTTTTACAATGTAAACAATAAGCCATATTATTCAAGAAAAAAATTGTGTGACACAGTGTTATATTTTCAGATTTATTGGCTTTTTTAAAAAAATATTTGTTGCTGGCATGAGTTGAATATTCTATTCAATTTATTTACTCAATTTTGTAAATCCACTTCTATCAGTTACACATTTTTTTTCTTTTATATGTCCTTATTTTAGTAAATCCACTTTTAAGAAATGAATATGTTAAATGCTTATATAAATAAATAAATATTAATGCATTTCTTCTTTTAGGTTTCTGTGTGTTCAATATAGTAAACTTGTTTGCTTACATTTGTCCATCAATATTTAATGATAAAATAGGAAGAAACCTCAATAAAATATATCAAGATACTGAGGCAATTGCACTAGATTTTTACATGCATCCCACTTTATAATGACAGTTGTATTTAGTAAGAATTAACACGAAAGCATTTAGTCTGCCCTGTCGACTGGGGCGTTAGAATGCACCAACTGCACCTCTGCAGAGGGGTAAAACTCCTCCAATGGGGCTACCTGTTGGCCCTGGGTGGCGACCTGTGATTCTTAAAGATAGAACCCAGGTGGCTGAGCAGTCCATGACTTGCAATACTCCACTTTGGCCTTTACTTAGGCTAGACAGGCGGTCGGAGAGGGCCCCCTCCGATGAATTGGCTGGCCATGTCAAGCCCTAGCACCTATATGATTGCCTCAACCCTATTGCCCTTATGGCAAGCCCCAACCCCTTTTTATCATATGGATGCTAGAAGGTGGTGGCTGCAGGTCTACATGTCCTGGGAATGATGTTAAACTCTATCTGATGGTGAGGTTCCAGTTTTGGAGGTTTGGGGAATGTGGAGCACCCCTTTATCACCATTGCTCCCTGGTCCACTCTGACCCAGAGTGGTAGTACCTGTTGGGGTCCCATCTATGGGTTAAATAGAAAAATGTATTTATAAAAAAATTGTATTATCCATTAAGAATTGAATTTATTTCAAAACTTTATCAGCATTAAATGACCCACTGAGATTGATAAAACAAAACAAACCAAATCAAAAGCATTTGTGGTCATTTTTATTTCAATATTTTAATAATCACCCATTCATTCAGATGGCATGACATTACTTGAGTAGTTAGAAAAGAACTGATATGGTGAAGAGAAAGTGAATCCTCAGAAGCCTCAAATTTATCAGAGAAAATCTGCGATTAAGAGGAATTTAATTTACCTAACCTTTCTGTCTCTTTAGAGTTAGTACAATATCATCCTTTTCCTTTTATCCTGACAATAGGCTCTTAATTAGATAAAATTACTTGAGGGAATTTTTATGATAATATCTTCTAAGATTTTGTGCCCCAATATGGCTTGATATTTTAAATGGAATTTATTATTTTTACACTTGATTTCATTATTTCTATTTCAGTCCTTATAAACATTACTTGCTCTTTTTGATATCCTTCTAATGTTAACGGGCTTTCTTTTTAAAACAGCTTATTATTTTCAATCTTGTAAGCATTCAGATAAGAAATTCTGTTGATATATGGAAATCTGATCTCTGATAAAATAAAACAGGAATTTTTTCAAGCAGTAACTGTGTCAGTACTATGGTATTGTTGCATCATTTGGACATTAACGAAATGACTGGAGAAATAGCTAGATGAGAATTACACAAGAATGCTGAATGCTGCTTTGAATAAATCCTGAAGCAACACCATAGAATACAGCAGCTGTATTGCTGCTTACTTCCCATCTCACAAACCATCCAAATAAGACAAACAAGGCATGCTGGAATCTGCTGGAGAAGTAAGGACAAACTCATAAGCAATTTTCTTCTGGGATCTCCTACATATGGACATACCAGTGTGGGCTGACCAGCAAAAACTTATATTTGTGTGGACACTGGATGCTGTCTAGAGGACTTACCAAGGGTTATGGCCAATGAGGATGGATAGTAAGAGTCAAGGGAATCTGAGCTGTTAGCATGCCTTAATGATGGTGATGATGATGCAGTCATTATATAAAATTATCTGCCCAAATATTATTTTCCATGTGACTGTTGTTTTATGATTTAATAAAACATGAGGGCATTTTTAGCCTCTTTTTAAATTTGTCAACAGGAAAAGAAAATTACTTTCATTATTGTAATGTAAAAAGCAAAGTAACCAAAGAGTAATTTTTCTCATAACATGGATTATTGAACAAATTCTGGGAGCAGCTGTATGGCCATTTGCCTCCTATCACACAAACAATCCAAGTAAGACAAACAAATCACACTAAACACTACTAGAGAAGCAAGGACAAACTTATGTAATGTTTTCCAGTGGACACCAACACGTGGATATACCATTGTGGGCTGACCAACAAAAATCTATATAAATCAGCTCTGCACAGATTCTGGACGCTGTACAAAAGACCTACCAATGGCAATTACCAATAGGGATGGTTGGTGAGAGAGAGTCATGGGTTATCTATGCTGTCAATGCAACCTGATGAGGAGAATTTAAGGTCAATTGGAAATCTCATGCATTTGGGTTTTTTAAATTTTGGTCAAGTACAGTTAAGAAATACATTTATATTTAATTCAAATACACATGTTTAATTTTCACTTTTGGACTAATACCTTTAGGAAAGCTGTGAAACCCTGCACCCCACCAGCTATGGGTTAAATAGTACCACTACTGTTCTTCTACAAAGATGACTTTGGAAAAGGTATGAATCCAAATATTCTCCCTCCAGCTAGGTATAAATAGTTGGGCAGATTAGGCAACTGGTGTAGAAGAAGGAAAACTCAGAATTCAAACCTGTTATACTTAAAAAAAATGACCTTGTGTCTCATCCTTTTTTGTACAGAGGGGTTGGTAAATACATATAAGGATGGCTTTGGCATTAAATAACCCACAAAGGTTGATATAAAACTAGACTAAACTATGAATACTGACTACATTTGATGGGCTGGTTGACTATTATATTTAACAGAGTCACACTGCAATCACCACTGCTTAAATACATTGCTCATCACCTAATTGGGCTCACATTCACTGTTAGATCTCCATAATCATTCCGTAAGAATTGGGCGAATGTCAATTGCTGCAATTTTCCTTTAGGGAAGAATTCAATAGCATACCTCTGCTTTCATATCTGAAACAGTTTTGTCTGTCTGCCACTTAGCATATAACAAAGCAAAAAAAATGATGGGTTTGATGCAGGAAGGTTCACCCTCTACTTCCATACTATCAACATTCACCTATGATGTTGCTGATTAATCTTATATTAGGTGTACTGGAAAGTCCTGTCCCGATTTTTGTTAGCAATAATTATTGAAAGAAATATTACTGACAAATCTTTATCGCTCAACAAAATAGTCACCATCATTAGATATAACCTTTGTCCATCTACTTGGGAGCTTTTTAATTCTGCTTTCAAAAAAATTAACATCTTTGGAAGAATAAAGGAATTCAACTCTGCTTTGATCTCGTGAACATTTATGAATCTTTTTCCACTGATGAAATGCTCTAAAGAACGGAATAAGTGAAAATCTGATGGAGCAAGGTCTGGCGAGTATGGAGGGTAAGGAAGAACTTCCCAACCTAAGGACTTTATTTTTTGTTGAGTTTGTTTGGCAGAATGGCGTCTAGCGTTATCATGTTGCGAAATGACCCCTTTTCTGTTCACTAGAGAAGGACATTTTCTACGCAGCGATGCATTCAGACGCTGATGAGACTTAATAAAGTCAAACAGTCTGTATGATGTTTTACATACCGCACAATTCTTTGCTGAGGTTCACTTGTCATGATTATTTTCTATAATTATAAATTTTTTGCGATATACGCATTATAATTGCCTTCAAGCAAAATATAGATAATAATATATAATATATATATATATATATATATATATATATATATATATATATATTTGCAGAGTGGCCTATTGTCAGCCGATTGTCAGCTCGGTGGCCGATTGTTTTTGCATCGAGGTGGAGTGCCACACCTACTATCAGTTTCACACTTTACTGTGTTACTCGTGCTGAGTTAGTGAGGGCCGGTATCGAATCCAGAACCTTGTGGTTCCTAGATGAATGCTCTATTGACTGAGCTAAGAAACATGACAAATATCTGTACCTAATGTGACAAGTTCCTCACACCATAAATACAATTGATTAGTGACTTTTTCTCATATTACTATATTGGCATGTATACTTACTGGATCCAGGGAATAGATTTGTTCCTCATGTTCTCATTAAGAGAGACGATTCCAACAGTAAAAAAATAATCAGCTGGAAGATCTGTTGCTGGAAGATCTGTTGCTGAAAGACATATTAGAGAATTTAAATTTCCAAATATCAAAAGAAGAAAAACTATATTTTGTCTTGCTAAATCATTTTTTACATTTTATTAAACATTACTAATTATGTTTGTACATGATTCTTTAAGATGGAGATGTAAAATTTGTATATAGTATTATTGATTAGTTAGGATTAACAATTTAGAATATTTCTTATGAAATTCTATAAAATTCTTCACTGAACAATATTGATTTCATAAGATAATATGAAAAGTATAACTGGTAAATCTTTTTCTTTTTTTCTTTTTTTTTTGCTATGTAGATTTACCTTTTATATATATTACCCCTCCCCCACATGAGTATGTTGTAATTCAAGGTCAGTTTTAAATGGAGTTTAACAGGTTTGAATTCAGAGTTTTTTTTCTAGTCTGGTTGCCATACCTAGGTTAAAGAGCCCAGTTTGCCTTACTATTTACCCATAGCTAGAGGGAGAATAGTTAGATTCATACATTTCCTAAGTGCTATGTGAAATGCAAACAGCCTCGTTGAGGATTTGAACTCAGGTTGCCAAGTCTATTTCCCATGTTGATAACCATTACACCAAGGATTTACCTTTTATAGTAAAAGCTATGATTAGGTGTAGATTTTTAACTAATTATAAAATAAACATCTTCATTCCAAGTCTTAACTTCTTACCCAGTGTAGATAGGTACTTATGATTTGGATGTTAATATTTAAAAACTAATTGCTATTTCATTTGAACTTTCTAAACCAGCTTTTATGATATCTATCCTGAAGTTAAAAGAAAATTTTAAAAATATATTACTTTTATGACTGGAAGATTAAAAAAGACTTTTATTATGAAAATGTACTTTTTGATAGCATAATGAATGCTTAACAATAAATTTTACAGTTAAAGTCTAATGCAAGTAAACTGATTTTTTTTATATAGTTTACTGTTAAAATTGTATTATAGAAGCTTCCAAATTAAAAGTCTATCTTTTCTCTAGCGTGTCTTTTATCACTACTACATCCAATTGCAAGCTTTTATCTCCTACATTTTTAGAAGAATACAATGTCTCCATGAGACTTTTATTGTCTGTGATATTGTTTATATTTAACTCAGGATATCCTGACACTTTTATTATTATACTGGCAACATAAACTGTAGCTTCAGCACAATATAGTAATGTTATTGTCTTCAGGATTGACTTTACTGCCCTTCCTAATTTTGTTAATTGCTACTAAATTGGGTAATAATTTTCTAAGTGCTTCAAAAAAATGAATAAATAAATAAAGCACCCCTGAGAGCTTTCATCGGGGAGATTTTCAAAGACTGTGTCAGTAAAACTATCATGGGAGTAAGATTTTATGTCCTCCATCTGAAAGTCATTGACTGTGCCTCTGATTTAGGACACATTTAAATCATATTTGTCAAAGGCAATATTGGGTCTAGTATTTGTGGCTAATCAATTGACCCATCAAGGACCAGTAGCTTTTCTTCTGTTTCACATAGTTTAATAGTCTTTTGAAGTTCTCATTTATGAGTGATAGAAACAGAAGATAATAATCCATACTGTTAAACAGTTGTTTATTTAATATGAAGTCCAACATATTAAAAAATAAATGAATTTGTCAAACATACTGGTGTAGGAATACACTAAATAATTATCTCCCTGATAGGGTGTCATAGAAACCCATTCTCAACTGGAATAGTGGCTTATGTCCTGGACTGCGACATCATAGCGAGTTTAAACTCCATTCATACGATTACATTCATTTTAGGACTAAATCCGTTGGAGAAGAATATGATCCATCTCATCTCTCCGGCTATAGATTAAATAGTACCACTACTGTTCTTCTACATGGATGGCTTGGGTATTAAATAACCCATGAAGGTTGATATGCAATTAAACAAAGAAACCAAAACAAACCATTCTAAACCTTTATTTGCTTCTGTTCTTGAACAGTAGAGACATTGTCTCTGACCCTGCCAGGGAATGGTAAAGCCGCATGGTTATATTATTCATGCTTGCAAGTAAACTTTTTCTTCCATTTTGTACTTTCCCTCATACTGCTTGTTCATGGAACAATATGTGTATAATTTATATATTCTTTCTTTTAATACTACTTGTATATATATTAGATATATAGTCATTTAGATTTGGCACACGGCCAGAAGCATGGGGCGCCCAATGAGAATCAAACTCACTAACAATAGTCTGCAAATCTAGCTTGCTGACTATTATACAACGTGAGGTGCCCTATATTAGATATATAAAATGTTAAATGTTCTAGTATGTGTAAACGACTTTATCTTGTCTTTCCTTGTCATATTCAGTGTTTATATGTTATGGATATACTACTAATGTTAATATTGGTCCTTGGTGAGTGGAGATTTGACTAAATATATTCCCTACCACCATACATTTAAATACTGATATCAATCCAAAGAGAAAGTCATTCATATTGAAATTGGTCTGCTGTTAAACAGTTGTTTGTATAGATATCGTTAAGTCCAATATATTTCAAAGATATTCATGCAAAGAAAATAGGTTTATAAACTTATCAATAGTAAACTTTTCAAACAAACTGGATTCTGTATTTAGCGAACCCTTCCATGTGAACAGGATATGAAACAAGGTCAATTTCTTAAGCAGAGCTTAATAGGTTTGAATTCTGAGTTTTCTCCTAGACCAGTTGTCATATGAAGGTAAAAGAGGAGCCCAGTCTGCCCTACTTACTTACCCATAGCTGGATGGAGAATGTTTGTATGCATACCTTTCCTAGGAGTATTAGCACTAAATGATATTCGAACAGCCTCATCCAGAATTTCCCCATGTCCATTTCTGTAATAATAACCATTACACATGGCTGCTTCCTAAAACAAACTGGTGTCAGTTCAAAGAAAATCATCCACATTACAAATTATTTCTCACAATTGCCGTTATCATGGATGGAATATGCAGAATTATCAAGAACACAAATTTTCATGGAAGAGGAAACTAATTCAATTCCAAATGTCTCATAATCTAGTTGCATCATATAAACCCTATATAGTTTTATCTAATTTCCACAGGTTTCCATTAAAAACTTTTGGTAGGGATCAAGGGTAGATTTCTTGTTCAATTTTGTCACCTTTCAAATATGCAGCTTTTGCATTTACCCATTGATTGGAAGAAGCCAAGAAAAGTGCTATATGAACTGCTTCTCTGGATCAATTTGGAAAATCTTTGAAAATATTGGTTTGATCTTCCTCATAGCCTCTATGCTACAAACCAGGCTTTTGTCATAGCTACGTCATTTTTTACTATTTCAGACACACAACCCTTCTTACAAATATAGTGTCCTGATCTTGATTCTTTATCAAATATTCCCTTATCAATGCAGCTCTTCAATTCATTTTTATTTGTAACCTTCACATCATCTGAATTAAACAACATTAGCATTTTCTAGCTCACTCGGGGAGTTAGTGGTAGACCAAATTTTTTGCGGTATTATTAGTTAAGTGCTCAATATCAGTGATAAAGCTGAATATATATATATATGTATATATATATATATATATATATATATATATATATACATATATATATATTACATGGAATTTATATATATATATATATATATATATATATATATATATACATATATATATATTACATATATATATATATATATATATGTATATATATATATATATATATATATATATATATTACATGGGAATTTATATATATATATATATATATATATTTATATTTCTTTTATATATGTATTACATGGGAATTTCTTTTATATATAAATTACATAGGAATTTATATATATATATATATATATATATATATATATATATTCTGAGATATGTTTTCTATATATATATATATATATATATATATATATATATATATATATATATATATATTACATGGTAATTTCTATATATTTGTTATATATGTATATTACATAAGAATTTCTATATATATATTTCTGTTATATATAAACATATATATGCTACATGGAAATTTCCATATATATATTGTAGTATCCTGTTTTTATTTGAATCTTAGTTTATATTGCACCAATTGTAATTTTGCTCCCTAAAATTGAGAGTCTGAGCAAAAGCAGATAATTGAATAAGCTAATATAATACATCTAATACAATGGGAATAGAAACTAAGACATGGTAACTAGCAATCTAATGCTCACTTGCTTGGTTCTGTTCAGTGCAAAGTTGTGCTAGAAGGGAAATCACTATGCTGTTCTTGTAAGAGAATAAGAGTAAAAGCATAGGCTTAATGACTTAATTTGTAGAAGCCCATCTAATTTAGGTGTGGCAATGTACCAAGTTGTGGAGAGATAAGAGTGTGCATGTATTTGTAAGTATGGAAAATTTGCTTACAACCATGCTTGGTCTTTGAGGAAAGGAGTAAACTTAATAAATGCAGAGCTGGATGTTTCCACTGGCAATTTGATTTTATAATTAACATCTCTCCTTGCTTCTCATTAAAGTAGAGCAGCTTGTGATGTAGATCACCTACAGTGTTACATTCTGAAGATGAACAGATAAGCTATGCAAAACAGGACAGGAAGAGTTTTTAAATTCAAATATTTACACATTAATCTTGACTGGATTTAATAAATTGCAATTCTTTTTGCCAAAATATCACTTTTTTTATATAGATTTTTAAAAGCAGCATTTATAATCTACTAGATGACTCATGAACTTGTTGTGTTTCTCGTGGTAACATTGATCCATAATGATGCTGACACTTCTATCAAGAAAGAAATAAAGTATTGCAATTAGCATTTCATATACTGAAAAAATGGCGATTGAATTTAATCTATAGTATTTCAAGATCCCCTCTTAAAGGGTCTATGCATGAGTAGCACAGATTGGAGCTGATGGTAGGTGTGATGCTCCACCTCAGCAAAAATCAATCTCCCTGGTCTAGTGCTAGTGAAAAGGGGATAGACACCTTGCTGTCCAGCTGATACTAACAATAGACCACTCCACCAACTTTACCACTTTTTTACTTTTATTTCAAGATATTTTCATGTAATTTTTTTAATGTACCTGATAAAGGGAGATGTCTGTGTTATTTTAGATTTTGCATAATTTAGATAACAATTTACCCATTGCTCCCTATATATATATATATATATATATATATATATATATATATATATATATATAAATGGTTGGGCTGTAGACTTCATATGATGACATCATATCTGCTGTTGATGACTGATATTTTTATGAATAGTCTTCAAGCACTGCAACATCATTGGAAAAAGTGTGTGAAACACAAGAGGAGCTATGTTGAAAAATAAACCCCATTTGATCACATTCCATGACAGTATCTTGGTCAGTTTATTAATTTTTCAGCCAATCTTTGTGTGTATGTATATATATATATATATATATATATATATATATATATATATATATATATATCTGTGTGTGTGTGTGTGTGTGAAGGTTGGCTGAAAAAATAAACAAATAGTAAAATTTAAGTTAAGATATAAATTTTTCTTGTGCAATTAGAAATTTCAAGTTTGCACAAATTGAATTCAATAGTTTCCAAATTTCTTTCATGTAGGAAGTTCAGCAGTTATTAAATCTCACTCTCTCATGTATATATTTAACCTAACCCAACTCCCCTGCTACTGGCAGGATGCGATACAAGGTCAATTTTTAAGTGGTGTATAGTTGATTTGAATTCATGTTTTCTCCTAGACTGATTGCCACATTAAGGCTAAAGAGCCCAATATACCATACTATATAACCATAACTAGAAACACTCTTGTGTAATGGTTATCATATTAAGAAATGGAAAAGATAAACAAAGTTCAAATCTTAGACAAGGCTGTTTGCATTTCACAGTGATTTATATCTTGGGAAAGGTATGAATAATAACTATCTTCACTCTAGCAATGGGTTAATAGTAGGGCAGACGAGGCTCTTCAGCCTTGCCATGGCAACCAGTCTAGAAGAAAAACAGTCTGAATTAAAACCTGTTAGACTTTCTTAAAAATTGACCTTGTGTTGCATCCTGTTCATGGGGAGGGGTTAGGTAAATATATATCTATAATTGGGAAAAAAGAGATGAATTCATGCCTTTCCCAAGAGTATTGGCAAGAAATGAAAAAAGCAACCTTGTCTTGATTTGAATTGTGTTCACCTAGTCCCTTCCTACAACAATAGCAAGTTCAGCAATTTCCAGATTTCACTCTTTCATGCAGCAAGTTTAGCTGTTTTCAAAAACTCTCACTTGATGCTAGAATTGTTATTAGATGAAGTGATTTGCATTTATGTATGATTGCAATTTACAAAACTTCACTCATTTATCAGTTTAACCTTGCTTATGCTTATAGAAGTCTGTCAAAGATGATGATGACCTCACTACATGGAATGAAACTTGTGCATGAGATATTTCAAGTAGAAAGAGAGTGCACAGACATTCATTGTCTTGGCAGTCTAGCAATTGGTCCAGTGGAAGGGGAAAGTCCGAGATGGTTTGACTGATAAGCTGTTGTAGGATGTTGTCTCAGGTAGTATTGAGTCACTTCATGAGAGGCAAGCTTCCCCAGAAGCCCCAACACTTGCACTGCCAGGTTGTTGGCCTGGTTATACCAATTTATCAATTTTAGCAGTTTATCCAATAAGTACAGTAAATTTAATTAAACACTTAATATTTAATATACAGGCTGTGTCTGGTAATTGAGAAAAATTAGTATATTTTAAAATAATGTGAACATATATTTAAATTAGAAAAAACAGATAATGGTTATTCAATAAAATTGCCCTCAGCTTCAATGCACACTCAGAAGAGACTCCATGCATATATCAGATTGTTATCTTTCATGATTGTGGCCTTAAATAAGTCGCTAGTGCCATGAATACGCCATACCTTTTCATTTCCTGATTCAGATTATAAGCTGCCATGTTAATGCTCTCAATATATCTGAATAAAAAATTGAGAATGCTAAAATTTGTGCACTTCATGAATATCACATTAGATTGTCTTTTATGTTTGGCCTTGCTAAATGTCTGTTCTCAAATACCTAATGCACTCTGTAAAATAATTTATTCAAACTGGTGTTCTCATCTTGGTTGTTATAGTCATATTTTGACTGTTGTTCTCTCCAGCCTTCTTCAAGTGCCTATAATATTTGGTAATGTTCTGGTAAGTCAAAACTTTTTAATTACTTCAGAAAGGTAAATTATGAACTGTTTGCATTTCTTTGACCATGTCAGAGGACATTTGTCTTTGTGATGCCCCTTTGTGTTCCACTGAAATTGAGTATATGAATTTCCTACCCTGACTGAACTCACAACCACCAGGTAAACTGCATACACTTAACCAACACTTATATCCATTAGGTAAGATCTTTGCCAAATATGACAGGCACCTTAAGAAGACTGAGTTGTATAACAGGTGAAACATTGTGACTATACCAACCAAGATGAGGATATAAGTAGCATTCCCAGTTGTTTTTTTTTATTTGAGGTTATTGTTATTTAATCAGGTTAATTATATAGAGCTTTGTAAATGGAGTTCAGAACTGTTTGAATTATGCAAATATCCCCAGTGGTTCAAAAGTTATGAGAATTTAAAGCCCTGAAATTGGGGGTACAAAAGTGAACATTTAAAAAATATGTCAAATTACTAATTGAAAACCAGAAATTTAGTAATTTCTTCACCATTTCTTTATTTTTGGAACAATTTTGTAAAATTGTATGTTCTTTCTGATTCTGCACTTAAATTTTATGCATCTCCATGCTAGAACCCATTATTTGGGGAATAAAAAGTAGGGATATCAAGATTCTTTTTTTTTTTAAAGTTTACCACAAGATTATTCAACATTTTTATTTTAATACGGCATATATACACATATATAGTATTAATTTATATAAATAACATCACTTTGAACTTAAAAATAACTTTTTAAATACCTGCTATGTTGTATTACATACAAGAAATAGAATAAATATATAGTTTTATTTAACAAAGTCTGCATGTAGCATGTACAACTTTGTTTAAAAATAATACCGTTTTAACTAGCCGTAAAAAATAATGCAAATAACACATAACACATAAAAGTTGCATATCTAGAAGGATTATTTTCTTTTCTTTACAACCATATAAATATTTTTATAATTGTACCAGAAATAAATGATGAATTACCATTTAAACTTGTATGGTCCGGATAAACGATGCCTAGTTGAGAGTTGTTTACGTTACGGAAGGGACAACTAAATTTGATTTTTTTTTTTCAAAATCCAAATTTTCAAAGCAAATCCCTAACAGTATACACTTGTTTTTATTTTACACATTATATATGAAAATAATTCTAAGGATGTCTCCAATTAGGCATATTGTGCTTTTTCTTTTTTTTGCTTATTTTATATTTTTTTAATAAATTGCATTTAACTTTTGTCTATTATAGTTTCACTCCCCAAAAAGAAAAAAAAATTCTGCTTGTAGTTAAAAATGTCTCCTATTTAAGTGTAAAATTTTTTTGTTAAATGTAGAATATTGATAAAGATTAACCACTTTGATTTTACAAAAAAATAAAAAAAATTTGACCATGGAACAACATTTGTATATAGTGTTTTTGGCCGCTTGAAGCAAATTACCGTTTTAACTTGCTGTAAAAAAAAAAAAAAAAGTCACATAAAAATTACATATTTAGAAAGATTATTTTCTTTTCTTTCCAACCATATAATTATTTTTAAAATTAGATCAAGAATAATCAAGAAATTGCGAATTAAATCTATTGCGGTCGGAAAAATAACGAGTGCTGGGTATTTGTTTAGAAATAAAAACCGACTAAATTTTAAGTTGTTTTTTTTGTAAAATTCATACCTTGACACAAAAGCCTGATGGTTAACCATCATGTAAATATCACAATTTATATATGTTGGAATTTTTAATATAAGGCATGTGGTAAATGGTCACTTCTACCTATTGTCCAATCACTGGCAGTGCTCTGCTGCTGATATTATTATTTATACTGGCTGATTCTAATCTTAGCTTATTACTACTTGGATCTTCTTGGACGACGGACCAAAGGATTCTATATCACAGGACTTATTGACTTACCAAAGGATTCTATATCACAGGACTTATTCGCTTACCAAAGGATTCTATATCACAGGACTTATTCACTTACCAAAGGATTCTATAATTCGGGACTTACTTATTTACTTTAAGTTCTTTACAACTGGCCAAGGATGGTGACCAGATACTTAATAATATATCAAAATAATCCTGAGGGTATATAGTATCAAGGACATAGTGCTTTTTTTTTTTTCTTAGTTTATTCTTTTTGAAAGAACTTGTGTCAACTTTTGTTGGTAGTGGTTTCACTTCCGAAGGTCAAAGAAGAAAAAAAACAACCTACACAATATAATATAAAGTGTCTTCTAATTAAGTGTTCAATTTCAAGAATATTGATAAAGATTATCCTCTTTGATTTTGTAATGCAAACTAATGACTAAAATTTAGACCCGAAAATAAATTCATATTTTTTGTTTTTGATCTTTCAAAGGAAAATACGGTTTTTAAATCGCTGTAAAAAATGATAATGGATAAAAACCTATGAAAAATACATATTTAGAAAGATTTTCTTTCCAACCATATAAATATTTTTAAGATTGGTTCAGAAATACTCAAGAAATTGAAAATTTTACTGATTAAGGTCGCAAATTTGAAAATGTGTGCATTTATCAGCTAACTGCTGGTAATGCTAATATAAGCTCAAATAAGTTAATAAATAAAAAGGATTGGAGTTTGCTCTAGATTGTTTAGTCATTTAGAGATAATGTTCTTGTAATTGTTATTCTTGATAGTTGATTTATTCATAGTTAAAGGATAATAGAAAGTAATTGTTGGACGTAATAATAAAGAATTCTGTTTAAATTTGTATGAAGGTTGATCATTTCGAAATTTACTGAGATCCTCATTACTATGTACATACACACTCATATGTGTGTTCATATAGATGCTTTAAAATGAATGTTATAAGTACTATATTTGCACTTATTTCGATGCATATTTGTAAGGTGCTCTAGCAAAATTGTGACTGAAAAATTGTGTAGCAGTTAGAAATCTAATGTCATAATGTTGAAATGTTTATAGTAGTGTTTTATTTTTGTAAATTACAACTATTTTTGCTGTGTATATATATATATATATTTTCCAACCCCTCCACATGAGCAAGTTGTGATACATGGTCAATTTCTTAAACGGTGCTCAACAGGTTTGAATTCAGTTTTCCTTACCCTTGACTGGTAACCTAATCAAAGTTAAAGAGCTATTTATCCATAGGTGGAAGGATAATAGTTGGATTCCTACCTTTCCAAAGGGTATAAACGCTATGTGTATAGAGATGAATGGGGAATTCTCAAAATGATGAGTAGCAGAAGTACATCCTGTAAACCTCAGACTGATTAAACTATCAGTGTGCTTGTTTAAATAAATTTGGAGTAGGCTTCAAAGAAAGGTTTAGGAATTAGTTCTTATTATATATATTGTATTTGATATACATTACAAGCAAACAGATCCCCAGTTCTTAACTGTTCACTCAGTGAAATCTGAAATAGTGTGACACTTTATAGAGAAGGAGCCTAGTCAGGGCATCTTTGATAAAGAAACTTGGGTAGAAATGTCACAAAGGTTGATCAAAATGACACTGATTGAACACTATTACCCAGAACACAGGCCATATCAGCTTGCCATTTTACCAGTTAAAAAAACAAAACAAAACAGGCAATAAACTTGGATCAATGGCAAAAGGTCTGTCAGCAGGTAGTTGCTACAATGGAACTCCAGAATTGAAGATAAAAGGAAGAAATGAGACCATTTGCACTGCTAGAATAAGCTAGGTTATTTAGAAGAGTCCTGGATATCTGAGAAGACTTGTTGTCACTCAGACTCCAGTAAAAAAAAAACAGAACTGGTGTGAGAAATTCACAAGGAATGATGATGATGATGATAGTGGTAGTCGTGGTGGTGGTGTGGTGTTGATGATGATGATGATGATGATGAACTTGTCTGGGTGGAAAATATATTTAATATTTAACAAAGAAATTTACACATGTAGCTAGATCATGTCCTCTAGATCACTTTTAATAAAAAATGGCAGTACTATTTGTATCTGACTGTTGAAAAGTGAAGATGTTTACTGCCAATTTTCCATTGTAACTTATGAACAGATTTTTTTTTAAATAACTAGTTCACTTGTCCAAAATATCATAAATATTTATGCTGACTTTTTCCAATAAGCATAAATGTCAGTATCAGTTGATGTTTACTTTTCTTTTTTATCTGCTGTGTTAAATAATGATCTTGCAAAATCAGATTTCCTTTTCAACCATTAACTGGAAACCATTATCACAAAGCTACTTTCTTCTGACAAAGAACCCAGTTACCTTGCTAGTTAGATATTTAATTTTGCTTGGTTCAAAAAGGTAAGAATTCAACTGGCAATGAAATGAAGTCAACCTTTTGATTTTATTGTCTTCCTTATCATCTCTACAATCACATAAATGTACACACACACATACACACACACACACGTGTATATATATATATATATATATATATATATATATATATATATATATTGACTACAGTTTTCATATGTTGCTTAGAAAAGAAAATAGTAAATACTTATTCAGCCATAAAAGAAAATAGGCATATAATTCTAAATGTGATGAAAAAAGATTAAAATATTAGGAGAATTAGGAGAAGTACATAAGCAATAAAACTTATGCATCTGAAATGAATATCTAATCATAAAATTCTTAGGAGAAAATCCTTTTGTTTTATCTTTAGTTAATTGCTTTGCAGAATAATTTCTTTTTATATAAAAAGTATTGAATCCTATTTTTATAGATAAATACATCCAGTAAAGAATCTCCTGATGCAGATTAAGTATCTTAACTAGTGTATCAATGCTGTCAAAAATCACTGTACATAAGTGATTCAAATTTTGTTCAATCTTTCACTTTGAAGCTTTTAACTCTTAACATCCCATACCGCCTCATTCCGCCCAGCCGGAGGTCACATTTGTTTTCCTAATTCACCCCAAACGATAGCCTTTATTTAAATGTAATATTAAACCTATTTAGAAGTCTAATCCAAGGCAAATAACTCGGGTAACTTTAAATGAAAAGGACATTTTTAGCCATTTTTGATAAATCCTTAGAGGAATGCGGCTATGGACTTAGAAAATTCTCAACAGGATGTTAAGAGTGCAAGTACTTAAAAATATTTTTCTAATTATAGTTGTGATCCCATGTAGTGTAATTCTGAACATTTGATTTGACACAACTGTAAGGCACTCAGTAAGAGTCAAATTTACTACTATATCAATAGTCAACTAAGTTAACTTGTTAACAATGACTCCATGAGTAGTTAACATGTATTTACACTTGTAAATACTGTGCTCAAGGGAAGTAATACTGGATTTATTTAGCACCAGTTAAGATCACCAATGTTAATCAACGTTTAGCCTATTGAATACTTAGATGGGTTACCATTTAAATAACAGCAGCTACTGAGAGAAACTGAATACCTAAATGATTTAATTCAACATTAAATAACCCCAAAAGGGTTGATATGCCATAAAACAAAACAACCAAACCATATTTATTTTTCAAAGTTATCTCCTTTTGAAATTTTAATTGATCTGAGGTATTACTGACAAAAAATAAATATGTGAATACAAGTGATGTTTTTATAATAGTAGATGATCTATACATGCTTAGAAGGCAATACTTGCAGGCTTTGATGCCATCAGTGACTGTAAATAGATTTATTGTATAGTGCTTTTGTTTACTTGAGTATAATATATTTATTGTGAAAGTTAAAAATATATATATATTGATATAAGAATTATTAGCCAATTTCCTTAGTGACTGATTTGTATATAAGATTAATCAAGTGAATTGGTTTAGTGTAATTGAAAGTGCAAATACTAATAGTCAAAATATTAAATCTAGTGACCTGTAACCTGGTTTGGTTGTGGAGGTGTTACTTGTGTAGCAGTCTGTCCTTCTATTTACCCATAACTGGTGGAAGAATTGTTGGATTTCTACCTTTCCAAGGGTATTAGTGCTATGGAAAATGCAAACAGCCTTGTTTGAGTGATTTGTACTTGGTTACCTGAGTCCACTATGGCAATAACCTTTACACCATGAGTGCCTTTCTATTGGTTACAAAAAAGCATTAACTATAGCATTAGAAATAAGATTTAACTCTATTCATACTAAAGTTGCTCTTGTTGTGGTTGTTTTTGTATTTTATATATATACATATGAAGTTGAGATGACATTTGAATTTATTAGTTAAAGAATAAATATGAAGGGTTAGATGTTGATAACATTAAAATCTTATTCTCTTGTTCATGACTATCAAGTCTTGAACAACAAGATTCCAAAGACAAGGATATTGAATGTGCGGGAGTCATTCAGTTTCTGTTTTTATATTCTTTTTGTCTAGAAAAGTAAGCATTCTTTGGTTTGTTTGGCACTGCCTATTTGATTCTTGTCAGTGGACACTCATCATATAGATTCATTTTATCCATGAAACTGATACACTTTAATGACTATATTTTTCCAATCAAATCGTTTTGGGTCTTGCTCCACCTCTATAGGGCCTTTATTTATTTTTTTTTTTTACACCAACAACAACAATTTGGCAACATTTCTTCTGTAAAAGGTAAAAGGTGCTGAAAATTTCTCAGCTCTACCAAAACAGGAATAAGTTTTTAATTTTTTTATTAGATTTCTTTTGTGTGTGTGGACAACATCATTTGCATGGAGAGAAGTGACAGCTGCAAGTCTTCCCTAGAATCTTGCCCAGACTTGTGTCCAGATATAGACAGGGTCTCATAAAAGTAATGGATGCCACTATATTTGAATTACATGAGTACAAATGACTGTTTTATGACTATAAATTCTATCAAATGGCAGCACATGGTGTAATGGTTATCATCATAGGAAATTAGCTCAGCAACCCAAATTCAAATTCTGGGTGAGGGTATTTGTATTTCACATTGCACTAATACCCTTTGGAAAAGTATGCATCCAACTATTCTCCCTCCAGCTATGGGTAAATAGCATGGCCAACTGGTTTTTTTAACATTATGACATCTAGTCTAAGAGAAGAAAAACTCTGATTCATACCTGTTAAACTCCATGTAAGAAATTGTCATTGTGTCGCATCCTACTCGGGTGGAGGGATTGGCAAATATATATATAAATTCCATTAATTAAAAAAACAAAAAGAAACAGCCATCAATAAAAAAATTGTCAAGTGATTTTTTATTGTTTATTTATTTTCTGTATATTATAAAGTTTTTGTCTGAATTTCTGTGATGGCAACTTATTATACACTAATGAACTTGAACTGAATAAAGTGTTCATTTTGAAATGACCAACTGTGACAGACCCTTGAAGTAAGGTCAGAGATTATAACAAGTGAAATGATGTGACTATGATAATAACCAGGATAAGGACTTATATAGTCTGAGTGCATGACTATAGTTACATCTTGTACTTTTTAATACTTCAATTTAAATAATTGTAAGCTGAAGACATCATGGATAATATAAGTATCAAATTTAAACAGAAAAAAATCCTTTCTCCTTGTATCAAAACAGAATTTCTTTTTTTCTAAGATTAATTGGTGATAAGGAGTCTTACATGAACACTTTAGACTAATGGTTAATTGAAACAAAAAACATTGATGATTGAGAGATCAGTAAAACAGTGAAATGTTTCAATGTGCATTTGAGGTTTATCAAAAAGTATTGAGACAAAATCTTTAAATTTTATCATCTTTAAATTTAATTAAAGGTGTATGCACAGTTGAAAAACTTAGATGATAATAAGGTGATGATGTCTAGACATTTAGATGAGTCAGTGCCAATTTAAATAAAGATTATGGAGCCAATCTAGATGCTTCTTTTTAACAAAATGCATTTGGTGAAACACAGGATTGTGTAGGTGCAACACTCTCCATACTCACCAGAGCAAGCTCTGTGTGACCTAAATTGAAAATTCACCTCAATTGTAACACTTGTGGATGTGGAGAGTATTAAATGAATATGACAGCACAACCTCAAATCATATTAAAAGTGGGCGTTTCAGAGGTGCTTCAAACAATGGAAAACTTAACTGGAGTAGATATATTGAATGCACTGCTAATTATTTGAAGAAAATTAATATTTCATTTCTGTTTTGATGCTTTTTGAACACAACTAGTATATAAAGAAATTATGTAAAACTACTATTTTTACTTGATGCAATTTTTTTTCTTCCATTGTCAGTTTTCTACATGTAAAAGCCATAGTACTTAAATATTTAATGTCTGTGTATTTATTTGATATCAATCAAGCTTGTTATGTTTTACCTTTCAATACCTTACGTATACACTTCTCTGATCACCAGTCCTAATGAAAAAGTTGTAGATGGCTGGTGGCAAATAGAGGTTCATCTGCCCTTTAACAGGTCTTGTTTCTTTTTCTTTCTTTTTTTAATGCTGCTGGGTATCTATGCAACTCTAGCAGGAAAAAAATAGAGGCGGGAAAAATAAATATTCAACTCAACAGGTCCTTGTTGGGGGTGTGTGCAAAAAGAAGCATGTCAAACGCCTTCTCAACAATTTCATCTACAATAATGTTGTCGTCGTCAAAAGTTTTAGCAGCTGAAAATTGCAATTCACCTCCTGCCGTCACCCCATTTCTATTTATACTACTGTTTCCCCTTAAAATCCGGGCCAATCCCGGCTGCCGGAATCCTCGCAGATATCATCCAGGCACCTGGTGCTTACATATGGGACTGTAGCATCTCGACTTCAGTGCCAATGTGTTGCCCGTTCGCATTCTGAAGGATATGGGTTCAATTCTACAGTCTTACATGCCAGGCAAAGCCTAGCCCGCTTCCTTTGAGAATATGACAGGCCTTCACCTCATGATGACACAATGTGCTGGGTGGGGGTGGCCTTTTTGTTCTCGCGCTCCTTTGAAGCGGTACATGCACCACAGTTTCCGCCTCTGAATTGTCTGATGGGCTAGCAGTTGTGTCTTCGGGGGGACCATTAGCGACATTCAATAACAACTCGTCGCCGGATGGCTCTTCGTCTTCATCAGTAGATGAATAATCCACCTCTACAGCAGGGCGGAGATCACGTATGTCGACCAGGACAGATTGCTGACTGACCACACCAGTCACTCGCCCCCACTTAAATCAGGTGGTACATCGACTGCCTGGGGGTTTCACCCAAACGGGATCCCCCACAGCATATGGCTCACAAACCACTTTGTCGACAGATGACTGCGCAACGTCAATTCCTTTTACCCACACCTGGTACATGTGGATGGCATTCACAGGTGCGGTTACCAGGGACACCCCGTCCTTCGGCGTCACATTCAAGCCGAAGCCCAGCCTAGTCAGGCAGTACCGTTTGCCATGAAACATCACTGTCTGAAATGGTCATAAAGTTTCGTCGACCCTCACCTGCAGATAGGCCTTTCTCAGATCCAGCAACAACACATTTGATCCTTTCTGGCGCAACTCTCACAACTTACTTACACATACATCGGCATCAGCCGTGTAAGCCTCAATGTATTTGTTGAGCTCACGGTAGTCCAGGACTGGTCGCACCTTTGACTTGTTCTGCTGCACTATTGCCATTAAAGGGATTAGACCTTTAGGAGGCCCAAGCTTTTGGTTGGGGTACGGGATCAACCAGCCATCTTTGATCCAGGCATCAAGCTCCTGTTCGTATGCGATCCTAACGTTCGTGGATACGGGGTACTCTGCGACGCTATTCCATAGCTTGGTTGGCACCTCCTCTAGAAGGAAAAAAAATAGAGGGGGGGGAATAAATATTCGACTCAACAGGTCCTTGTTTAGAGGGGGGGTGCAAAAAGAAGCGAGTCAAATGCCTTCTCAACAATTTCGTCTACAACAATATCAGAAATTAAGCCTGATGGGAGGGTTGAATTTTGGGTTTTTCATTTTCTAAGACTAGCGAGCCCAGTCTGATTTACTCAAATATATAGCCTTAAGAAAATGATGCAATTCAGTATATTTTATGGAATGTACTTGTTGAACTATGTAAAGTGTCTGACTGTAAGTCGTATTCCGCCAGGCTTCGAGGAAGCTTGCTTATATCTGTTCTCCCCCATGCCTCGCCCGTGCATGGTTGATTTTACTATTGCTGGTGAGTGTCCAAGGGCGTCCCCCTCCAATACATGTTCTGTCATACTACTCTACAAACTATAAGCACTTAACTCTTTGTGTACCAAATTTCCTCCATGACTACTAAATTTTCTTTGTTTGCCAACTGGCACTGGTTCAATGATGCCCAGCGCCATATCCTGGTCGGTGTCCTGTTTAAATTTTTTCTTCTAATGATGAGGAACCAGGATTGGTGCATGAACAGCTGTTGGTTTTGTCCATGGAATGAAAGTAATATCCAGCAGTTTTCCCTTCATCGTCTGTAGTTATTGATGTGAGCATGTATTGAAATGCTGGATCTGAAGTGCTCCAATATCCATTGTTTTAGGTGAGGTTTATTCTCTTCCATAAGAGCAAATGGAATATTGGCCGGCTTTGTTGGAACAGCTGTCCTTCAGGGACATCCACACTTTGGAACCGGTTTCCGTTCCAAATGAGATGAGAACAGCATTCGCCTGTGCCGAGTTGACTTTACCCCTCTGTTTCCTTTGTATATTTTGACACGCCATCCCGCTGAAACTATCTGTGTGTCCCTTAGTGGAAAGGATCCAAGATTCTTCTTTTGACTTGTGTCGTTGTTGCCCTGTTCGCAGACCCCTTTTTTAGTTGCTGACATACCCTCTTCGCGTGTCTGATCTGCCTGCAATAAAAGCATACCATCTTGGCTGCAGGGCAGTCATTCCAATCCATTGACCCATTAGGATGTGAAGTCCTTCCACATGCCTTATACTGCCCGTTATTTCATGGGGTCTGAATGGTATTAATGTTCTGTAATTGTCGCTTATAGCCAGGCTTCTGCACACCGGATACTGTAACAGGATGCATGGTGATATATAGATGGGGTGTTGACTTGTCTGTTGCTTCTAGGCTGACCAGCCTGTCGAACTTTCGTTCCAGAGATGTAAGATTCAAGGCTTCTGCTAATATCTTACTCTGGTATTCGACGTAAGCAAGCCCTGCCACCATCTGTCCAGCTACCATGTCACAAAATAATTTACTTGCCAACCACAATTTATTCCGTTGGGGCAAGTGACTACAAGCTTGCAAAACCTCGCTACTGCTCACAGTCAGGCTAAAAAGTGTGTAATCGTTTTGCCCTCCTCTTGCCTCATTGAATGAAATTTCTGCATGTACACTCCTTATGCAGGCCTCTGACTGTTATCAGCTTTATCTGTTGTAACATCTGTTCCTCTGTAGCAGCATTGAGTGTTTCTGTACCAATGAGATCGAATAACAACCTGTTTACTTCTGGGGTACATGTTACTCTAAGCTCATTTCAGATTACCACCGGGTCTGTCAGCTTGCACATTTCTTTGTACCAGTTCCATGTGTCTATGAACACCACCCAGTCACTGTCGGTTGAGTGAAGCACTATTACGGGTTGTTCTGGGTTTTTTTACTGTAAGACTTGTTTGGATGTTTATAAAGTAATTCCTTACATAGTGCATTATTTTTTTTTGCAATTCCACCAGCTGCTGCGTGAACTGTAGACACTGTTGGTTCATGACTTCTTTAGTCTCCATGCCTTGAGTTGAGTGTCAATAATTCCTTGCAAAAGAAAATCCTATCGGCGATGCCATGTAAAGTGTCTAACTGTAAGTAGTACTCCACCAGGCTTCGAGGAAGCCTGCTTATATTGGTTCTCCCCCATGCCTCACCGTGCATGGTTGATTTTACTATTGCTGGTGAGTGTCCAAGGGTGTCCTCCCTCCAATATATTTTCCGTCATACTACTCTACAAACTATAAGCACTTAACTCTTTGTGTACCAAATTTCCTCCATGACTGTACTGAATTTTCTTGGTATTTTTTACCTGTATGATGGGATATTTCAAAGTTCACTATCCATTCACCTCAGAACTCATTCTATTTTAATAAAGTCCTATTATTATTATAATCTGAGTCCTTCTCAATTATAATGAACTAACAACCAGCAGCTTATGGTAGGATCACAGTGGTGGAAGAGCCGCTGTGAGTGGTTTAAAGTAGGCAAAGACTCAAATACAAATATCAGCAAACCCTAAACCAGCCATATAAGTATTACTCACAAATCCATTACTACTGAATTGTGATTTTGATCCTTGCTAGATGTCCCATACTTGTGTCACATCCTACCCATAGTGAACAGGTGCTTTTAATTCTATTATTATTTGTGGTGTTACTTGACAGATGGAATTTACCTACTTCTCACCTGTACCAGGTAAAATGCCAGGATTTTGTATGCTAGTTTTCAAGGTGGGCCCACCCTTGTTGGAAGATTGGTGCACCCTGATCTTCCTAATCCTATTTCCTTCTCTGGGTACCCTAAGCTTGGCAAATATCCATAATCCATCAGCAGCATTCATTGATTTTTATCATGTGCCTTTAATTTCTTTTATGAAAGATGTATGCTGAGCATATTCTATGATGCTAATCAAATTTTGATACAAAAAAAAAACAACAACCTAAAAGTGATTGTTCTATTGTTGTTGTTTTTTATTCCAATACTTTGCAAATAACTAGCAGCGTTTTTAGCTGAAATATTTATTGCACTTGGAATTCTTAGCAATAGTCGCAGTTGTTGTATGTAATATTACTTAATTTGAATAAAGACACAAAATATATAGTAATACATAAAGGTTTTCAACTGCAAAGCAAATCAACAATTTATACTTGAAAAAGAGTATAAATATATGTTACAAAAGAATGTTCTTTACTTACTTGAAAATAAATATACATACTAGTTCAGTTCATTTATTTGAAACAAAGTAATTAACTATATTCTTTTCATTAGTTATAATTCTAGGCCCTGGAGATATGACTAAGCAAAATAACATTTTAGTTTTTGTTCTGCTGTAATGAATTGTTTGCTTGTCGTGTTTTTCCTTATTTAAAGTATTACTTCTGATCAATGAGGATTTTGAATGATTTGAAACAAAAGACAACAAAAAAAAGACTTAATCAAAATTGTATTGAAATATTCATTTCATATACTTTGAAATAAAGAGAATGATATGATGAATAAAACCTTTTGAAATAGGTTGCTGTATTGATTCTTGATTAATTGTCTATCAATTTCTCTTCTGCATGAAAGAAGAACTGTTTGTTAAATTAGTTTTACTATTAAAAGCTTGCTCTTTTATGATGAGCATAAAACATTTGTTATGTAAAATTTTCCTTGAAATTTATTGATTTTAGACATTATTTCAAACATCCTATAATGTAGAAATTTAAATGCTGAAAAATCATCAACTCTTTTTTTAACTTGCGCCAGATAATAAGATGTAGTATTCTGGGTATAATATTGATATAGGATTTTACCTCAAAGACATTGGTGGAAGTGAACACCACCTCTTGTATGATTAATACTAATAAAGGAGTATTAGATCTGCCATCTTGTGGTTTACACGTGTTGTTATTGGGTGAGCTTTAAAAGTTAATTTGTAGCCATCCTAGAGATTAATACACAATGTTACAGAAGAGATATTACTGATGACCATAAGGGTAAGATGGGAAATGGTTTAATAAACTTTAAATGTAGTGTAGGGAAATAGATCACTAATTAGGACTCAGCCTATACTAGTAGTGACCACCCAAAGTGAATTTTAGCACATTTGAATTTTCCTTCTCCTAGACTGGTTGTCATAAGTGGTAGCAATGTTTTAAAACAGAATATCAACAAAGGATGATCCCAAATCTGGATAACTTTTTATGTCAACAAACAATGAAAACATTTAGAATGTTTGGTTTGTTTGTTGCCTGTCAGATTTTATGGCTGATCAACTACTATCAAGTCATTTTATACTGAAATTGTATTTTTTGTTACTTGTATGATTATAGAATGGTTGTTAATTGCGTTTTGAGATTTTTTTTATTTTTCAAGATTTTCCTTGTAGGTGTTGAATTATTGGTGAAGTATGAGTTAAATCTTGTCCCAAATCCTCCCTACTCCTCCTATCTATTGGTATGGGGTTAAAATGTATTAACTGTATCCCTTGCAGAGGAGTAAGATACCCCCCCCCAAAAAAAAGAAAGATGTCCTGGGTATGACTCTAAACTGCATCTGGTGGTGAGGCTCCAATTCTGAAGTTTCTGGGGACTATGGAGTACTCCTTCATTGCTATTACTCCTAGGTCTTCTCTGATGAAATACGAAAGCAATCCCAAAAGTAATATCTCCAAAATATTTAGAAATCATAGAAACATTTATTGTTTATTGTCAATGATGTTTACATCATTTTAAATGTTGAACATACATATATATATATATATATAATTTTTTTTCTACGTAAACATAATCACCAATTTGGTCAATGCATTTTTGCTAGCTGTTGTAGTAGTTTTTCATGTCCATGTCATACCAGCTCACTGTCATGTTGTTGAGGAAGCGGGGAATGTCTTTGTCATTGCAAACTCTTTACACCTCTTGTGGACGCTATATTTCAGGAATTCTCTCCCCTTCAACTGGTGATGAAAATGAAATGTTGTATTCTTTTCAATAGGATATTGGTGTTAGATGATAGCAGAGATAGAAAATGTGCTGAGATTTACACAGTCTCCCTCAAAACTAGTTACAGAATGAATTCCAGAAATGAAAAAAAAAAAATGCTGGGGAACAACATACTAATGGTGAAGGGAACTATTTAGAAGGAGATAGGTCTCATTAACTTGTAGGTAAAGCAATGAATTTGTTCTTGAAAAAGTTTTGTTTTGTTTGTAGAAACACTTCATTTATATATAACTCATAAATATGTATGTAGAAACACATAGATACTGCACTACCTAAGGCAGTTGAGAATTCATTGATCCTAATCTTATGTTCTTGAAATAGAAAATGGGTGTAGCAGTCTAGATGAACAAAACTCTATTATTGATTGATGTTTACGAGTTTCCATTGTCATTCTAATCAAATACTGATTATGTATCCTCAAGAAAACTAGTTGAAAAAAAAAAAGAAGTTTGTTCACCTTGTGTTTATTTTGGGTGCTATGTCATTGTGATTACAAAATGAATTTTCAAAAGGGTGTTTAATTAATCGCATGAAAGAATCAATTCTAAGGGAAGACAATCTCAGATAAGATAAATTTTCTTCAAAACAACAAACTTTTGTCATTTCACAAATTTTAATGTATTTTTACTGATCTTTTTTAATTTATTTTTTTCTTTGTTTTTTGCTACATACTTAATGTTTGTCTCTTGATAAAAGATAATTGTTTAAAAAATGCTTAGAATTGTCAATGAACTTTTATAACATGTTTTGTTTGCTAAACATTATTTAAAAGAAAAATAAATTTTATTTTAAATGTCCAAATATTTCCTCAGAATAAATAAAGATTTGATAAATTTATATCTTTGTGACTATTATCTATCTGTCTTGGAATTCTCTAAAACTGACATTAATACTCATTCATTTCACCTATGTTAGAAACTGTATAGAAATTTACACTTTGATTCATAACATTTTTATAACCAATTGTAGTAATTGTGCATTAGGTATGTGACAGTATGTCAAGAATAAAGATATAGTTGTAGACTTACTAGAAATAGTTTCGGTGGTCCTCACTTGAAGATAATGATATTTGTCAGTAAGAAAGACTAAGCATAAACCTCAATAAAGTACTTGATCATTGTCAAAGATAATGCACCAATATGTCAAGTTTTCATATGTCTAATGTTTTCCTTTTCTTTCTTTTTTCTCCATTTTCTTTTTTAATTGTTTGTTGGGACAAAGATATATTGTTATTTTTATTATTATTATTATTCAGATAAATACTTATTTTCTTCTCTTACTTTAAACAAATAAACACACATATGCCAAACATAAAAAAGTGCATTTGAGTGAATGACAGTGTGTGAAAATTGCAAAACTCCTTTGAGAAAAATAAAAGAAAGGAATTAAAAAAGAAAAATCTTGAGGCTTATGAACAAAGAATCGGCTTCAAAAGACAAAAAAATTCTAGCATGTAGAAAAACGTTTTTGAAATGTTCTTTCTTGTTATTAAAATATCTCCACTTAAAATTAAGTGTTTTGTTATATGTGAATATTGATAAATTTTGACTAGCTGTGAAAGAACTGCCTTGAAAACAAAATAACAAAAAGAGAGTCTATGCATGAATTTAGATTATACATTTCAATAACATATAAAAGCAGCCGAACTTATTTGAATATAACAAAAGGTAAAAAGCAAAGGATGAAAGTAGAATCAATTGTACCAATAAAAAGTGAGACTGTTCTGAAAATTCCAAACTTGTCAAGTATACTTCAGTCTTATAAAAAGGAAAATTTTACTTTTGACATTTTGCTATTTTTAAAAATGATCATAGATACATGGACTTATTTTAGTAGGGAATATTTAGGCAGTAATTTTTCTTGTATACATGTTTTATTAAAGATGAAAGATAACTTAGGTCTATTACACTTTGATATAATGTGATGTCTGTGTGTGTTGATATATATATATATATATATAGATATAGATATATTGGTAATTTTTCCGAGATGAAATAAAGGAAAATAAAGTGCTCAATTACAAATGTAAGAGCTGTATTTATTAAATATAACTGTTTATACAAAGGTTTTATGGAGCATTTACCTAAGGTTTCTGGCTTTTGCCTTCTTCATAATGTTTCTTAGGTAAATGCTCCATAAAACCTCTGTATAAACAGTTATATTTAATAAATACAGCTCTTACATTTGTAATTGAGCACTTTATTTTCCTTTATTTCATCTTGGAAAAATTACCAATATATCTATATCTATCTATCTATCTATCTATCTATCTATATATATATATATATATATTTAATGCCTCTGCACAAGTAGGATGTGACAGAAAGTCAATTTCTTAAGCGGTGTTTAACAGGTTTGAATTCAGAGTTTTCCTTCTCTTAGACTGATTACCTAATTAAAGTTAAAGAACCCACTGTTTCCTACTATTCAGCCATAGCTGGAGGAAGAATAATTTAATGCATACCTTTCCCAAGGGTATTAGTGTTATGTGAAATGCAAACAGACTCACCCAGGATTTGAACTTGGGTCACTGAGTCTATTTCTTATAATAACAGTTACATAATGATGTCTCTGTATAAGATAGAAATTATGTTAGGTTTATCTGAAGTTCAGAATGTTTATATATATGTACTCCTGTTGTGTAATAGTTATCATTGTAGGAAATCTACACAGTCACCTGAGTTAAAATCCTGGATGAGATTGTTTGCATTTCACTTTGTACTAATGCCTTTGGGAACGGTATGAATTCATCTCTTTTTCCCCCTAGATATGGGTAAATTGTAGGGCAGATTAGGTGCTTTAGTTTTGGTATGACACCCAGTCTAGGAGAATGAATACTCTGAATTCATACCAGCAGTATGCTGCTTAAAAATTGACCTTATGCTGCAACTTGCCTGTGGCAGAGAGGTTGGGTAAATATCTAGGAGAAGAAAAACAGAATTCTGACCTGTTAAACTCCACTTAAGAAATTGACTTTGTGTCACATCCTCATGTGGAAGTGGGGGTGTAAATAAATAAACACTGTGAAATAGGCCTGGATGTAGATGACTATATATATATATATATATATAGTCATCCACATGCAGGCAATATATATGTATATATATTATTGATATGGCTATGAGGTTCACATATTTTATGATTGTATTTATGTGTGTAGACAGCAGATATAGCAAATGATAAAAAAACAAACTTAGCCAAGAGTTATCTGCCCATTCCCAGGTTCAAAACTGAACCAATTACATTTCTGATATGTCTTCCTTAGAAAATCCTTCCTTATTGCTGACAATCCCATCTGCTGTGTAAAAAGAAGCCTTCATAATTTATATTGTTTCTTTCTGAGTCATCTCTTACTTTCACTTTAGTCAGCTCCTATGGTGTATTTACCTGCTATTGATTAGAAAGCAACACACACACCACACACACACACACACATTTAAAGTCTTTGTCAATTCTGATTCACTGATTAGATTTTTTTTGTTTGAAATATTCCTTTTTATATCAGAAAGTTATTAGCTAATCAGCTTTTTGTCTGTTAGAATAAACAATGTGAAATAAGAATAAAAAAAAGTAGCTTGAACATATAACGTTTATTTCAAAAGTCCATCTAATGTGGACTTTCTTGATCTGAGAAAACTCTAAAAACCAACTGATTAATTTGTACTATTTATAGGCAGCTGCTCCTTTATGATTCATTTGTCAGATGGAGATTTTCATATAAAATACTTTGCATTTAGAATAAATGTATTTTCAGTGATGATAGCCAGTTTTCTTATTTCATTTTTTGATGTAAAGTAACAGATAAAGATAATCTCTATATGACTAGGATTCTCATTATATATGTATACACACATTTACCAACCCCTACACACAAGCAGGATTTGTCACAAGGTCAATTTTTAAGCAAATTTTGACAGGTTTGAATTCAGTTTTCCTTCTCCTAGATAGATTGCCATACCAAGGTTAAAGAACCCAGTTTGCCTCATTATTTACCCATAGCTGGAGGGAGAATAGTTGGATGCATATCTTTACCAAGGGTATTATTATTGTATGTATGTCTGTACCCAACAAAAATGGCACATCATAGCAAGTTGTTTTTAGCAGAGCAATACATTTAGAAAGTGATTAATGCAATATACAGTCCAATTCAAAACTCTATGAGAATTATGTGGGATTTGTGTTTGTATTGAATGTCATTTTTTAATCATCCAAATTCTTTATATTGTGAAGATAACTATGAAATACTGATCAGAATTAGTCACTCCTTCCTAAATAGAAGTATTAATATCATCATTGACTGCTGTTACTGAATGGGATTACTAGTCCTATATAATTATGAACTTCTGTTTCTTTACTTCTCTACTGATAAGAATAGAATTTCTCATCAAATAATGATTAGAAATCTGGTCTCACTATTGAGTAATGAGAAAATCTGATTTTGTGGTAACATGAAACATGCACAGACCCATTTGAAGTGAACAAAACAATGCTATTTACAAAAGTAAAAGATGAAACATGGAAAATGATATTAAATTATACAATTTCTTTGGGTAACCTGAGGCATCTTCAGTACTACTTAAAGTGTGCAGGCATCATGTTACTATAACAATATAAATTCAAATATATATCAAATGATTACATTGTTTTTAGCTTTATGATTTAGTTAAAAATGAGTAAACAAAAGTTTTTGTGGTTTTTGTTGTTTTCATTCAGATTTTTTACTCTATGGGGTTTACTTCAGTATGTGGAAGGGGTACAAAATAGAAAAAAAAACACTTACTTAATAAGGCTAAGTGAAATAGGCATGTGGGGATTATCTTCCCTGGAAGAGTTATCTTCCCACTGGGGTTACGTCCCAGCCACCTGGAGGTCTAGTATATAAGCGGCTATTTCAAACTTCTCTTCCTCTTTTCTACCTCTCCTGGTAGGTACCCACATGGGTTAGACAAGTGTCATTCCCTTCTCGTTGGGGCTTCGGCCCTCAACCCCGGCTACTAGTCACTGTAAGCATGGACTATTCTTAGTCTCATGTCTGTACCTATTATGTGTACTTTTATATTATCTTGTCTGTGACTTTTATGTATGTATGTTTATGTACACTATTCTATTCTATCTTGTATTTTATGTATCATTTCCATGTGCTGTTATCTATATAAAATGTTTTGTCTCTCAACCCGTGTCGGAGTTGTATGTTCAGTATTAACTTTGAATCTTACAGGCATGTGGTCTTACTGTTCTCTAGTAGCAGGGGTTAGAGACAATGTCTCTACTGTTCAAAGAACCAAGGTGACAAAAAATCAAGAATGTTTTTGGGGGGATTGTCATGAGACAGTCCATATGAGGCCCCTAATGGACATGCAAATTATGTAAGGGAGATAATTATCTATTGTTTTCCTGCAATTATTCATTTCTCTATCAAATGCACACAGTATTATCCAGGATTTGAACTCCCTGAATCTATTTATGTTGATAACCATTACACCACATACATTTCAATGCATATTATATATGAACTTATAGGACTTCTGAGTTTCAAAGAATTGGATGGAAAATTTATATGAAATAAAATTGTTTCATTTTATAATTTATTTGTTATCCATTTCAGTTGAATATATTTTACCTTTATTCCTGTTATCAAGAGATACATAAAGATTTTATTTTTTAATTCTCTTTTGAGTACTCACTTACTCTTAGTAAATTCTATTACATTTTTTTTTACTGTAAATATTGGTGTCTGTTTTTCTAAGACACTGTCGATGTCATTGTTGAATATATCTATAGTGAAATTAGATGTAAACAATAACTAACAGTGATGAAATTAAGTCCAATGAAGCAATAATGTGATCTAAATATTATTTTATATTTTAAAAAAATCCATCAAGAAATAAAAAAAACTGAAGAAGAAATTGAAAAAATCACTCATGTGTTATACTTTTTAAGATGCTATCAGCATTCTCTGAACATAGTCAATTGCAGCAGGTGGCACTTTCTTAATAATTCAGTATTGTTAGTCTTGTTTTTTTTCTTTTTCATTGCTTTATGTATTATCTTTCCTGTCTGCTGCTGCTGCTTCTTCTTCTATGCTCCTGGCACAGTCTGGTATCATTAACAGTCATAATAGATTCAAGATTCTGTTTTTTTTATATACTGTCAATGCTTTGGGTCAATCAAGATCTCTTCATCATTTTCCATGTCCTCTTTATTATTGTATTTTACCTCCAGTTGTGTGAAAACAATGCAGACATTTCTATCAGGTCATAACTGGAATATGTGTTTATTTATAAGCAAAATCAAGTGAAAACATATTTGAAAAATAAATGTCATTTATGGAAATGAATATATTTTCTTTTTATTCCTTTCATTTTTTGACTGAGTGCTACTTAAAAGTATTGAAAATAAACTGATCTTATGAGAATTTTTAAACAAATAAGGTGAAGCAGTTAATTGTAAAATGAAATAAAAATACATTTAATTAAAATCTTCATATAATTACATGTGCTTTATAGCCATGTCTACTTATGTGTCCATACACACATGCACATATATGAAGACAGATAGCAAGAAATATATGAAATGTTTTTATAAAGAATGCAACCCTAAGAATAAGAGGGTAACATTTATGTGCATATCAATTTTTTGTTATAATATTAATCATATGGCAACATTTTACTTGGAGACAACAACAATACTTAGCAATTAAAATGATTGCCTCATGCACTAGCTTCATTCAAACATCCTTTCCTTTGTATTCTTAGTTATGTCATTTTCAAAAGATAAATATATGCTTGAGAGCTATTTTGTGCATAAATCTTACAAATGTGTAAGAGATGACCAACATTTTGACATAGTTTTACCAAATGTCCTATTAACTGAGGAGAAAGTTCCAGTATATTTTTTAATACCATTTTTTGAGAAGATGGCATCCTTTTTGAAACACCCTATTTCAAGATAACTAAACTAATTGATAGAGTGGAAATAAACTTAGATAGTTCTTTAATTTTAAATTTTACCAATTACAAATGCATGTGTACATATTTACCAAACCCTCTGCATGAATAGGATGTGACTGAAGGTTAATTTCTTCAGTGGATTTTAACAGGTTTGAATTCAAAGTTTTCCTTCTCTTAGATTGGTTTACCTTACATGGTCTGCCCTACTATTTACCCATAGTAGGAGCTGGTAGGAGAATAATCATACCTTTGCCAAGGGTATTAGCACTATCTGAAATGCAGTCTAATAGCTGAGTCCATTTCCCATGGCGATAATTACACCACTCACCTCCAGAAATGTATATATTGTATAATCATGTCTGAGTGATAGCACCTAGCAGGGCCCATCTATCGGTTAAATAGATCTGTTTAAAATTATTCATATTTGATAAAACTGTGCGCAGAAAAAATCCTCTTAAAAAATGTAAATATGAATATGCAATGCATGTGATTCTGTAAATTCTAGACATAAAATAACCCTAGACAGGTTGACATACTGTTAAAAGAAATCAATCAAGTTGTGCTTAAATCTCTGGGACCTGTCAGTTTACTAAACATAAACAGCAATGAACCTGTTCAGTACTTAGATGAAAGCAACCAGCAATCTGTGTACCAGACTAAGCCAAACTTGTTAAATAATGATTCTATTAAGTATTAGGATTTTATTTCTGAATTCTGAGTTACATGGAGCAGCCATGCATACAATGTAATTGAACTATATTTAATGCAAATTAGCTGTTGAGTGTGGCAATGAGTTGGCATGCAGAATTGTTGATCTTATATTTTATTATCAGCAGTAATTATTATTAAACTTTACTTAAAAGAAATTTTCAGATGTATATTTACACCTATCTACACCAAGTTCAGTACAGTAGGTTGAAGGTGTTTCAAAAAATAGTTTTAAAGGAATTCAAAAAAGATTTTTTATCTGATTTGAATATACATTCCGGAACATTTTGTTTATCCTGGATTAGATTTATATGTTTCTTCTATATCTAATATTTTACTAAAAATGTGTATTTTTATACAAAGTACTTATCAATTCAAATGCTAGTTAAAGAAGTTTGCATTAATAATGACATAAACCCATCACTGCAAATACTCTCTATTGCAGGTGCTATATAACCCAATACAACCTGCCACATGCTGCACAGATTGAAGAGGAATACTGCCAAGTAACCTCCTTGTACACAAAACTGATTTCATGTTACTTTTATTATCTATTAGATTTAAAGATACAAATGGTCTGATTGATGAATAAATATGTGCATACATTAGAACAAAAATAAATTACTGACATTTATAACAACTAAAAGATAACCTTCTGAATAAGCTGACCTTTTTAACCAGAAAATCAAATCTTAATATTTACATAGGAAATGTTTATATTATATTCTGTCTATCTGACAAAGCAATATATATATGCACACACACACACACACACACACTATATATATATATATATATATATATATATATATATATATATATATATATATATATATATGGTAATGCCATGGTGTAGGGAAAGAGAGGAAGAGGAAAGACTTGATAAGATAAATAATGAAAGAAATGATAACGGACAAATAAGTTAATGAGGAAGTGTATATTTATAAGTGGAATATACAAGACAATCTTGTATTGTCAATTTCTGTGTGGCAAAACTCAAGTTTTCTTTTTCAGAGTATGAGGAGTGAACCTCTGGTTCCAGTCTGTATATTTGGTTGTTGCTTGTGTATAAGATGTGTAGTCTCAAAGTGTATATAACCTTTGTTATGTGAAAAGGAAGGTTGATGCTTGTACTTAGACTTACTCATTATTCCTGTTTTGCTGTAGAAATAGAAATAGAAAGTTTGTGTTCAGAGCATGGACTTGTAACAGATCTTATTTGATGTTGTTTTTTGTAGATGGCTGTGCATTCTTTATACGGTTGATCACAGATATAGCCATGATGGAAATCCAATGTAATCATGTGTGTCAGCATGGGGAGAAACATAGGGGGGCTTTTCACAACATTTGTTGAAGCGAGTAGGAGAGTTAGATGGAATCACTGTGCGGTATGCATGAGTGCATGGATAAGACCATTGCGTAGTTCACTTTACAACATGTAAATCACATGGGTAGACCTGTTAGTAAAGGCCCAATGTGGGTTATGCATGTCAGCATAGAAGGAAACATTAGTTGAGAAGTCTCTATGCAGCACTTGTTGAAGTGGGTAGAACAGGTAAACGAGGTTGCTATGTGGCATGAATGTTGGCATGGGTAGGGCAATTGTGAGATTGAGAATGGAACTTCTATGTATGAATAACTTGTGAAGTCAAGAAAAATGGCTGTGTATATTATCTGGCAATGTCACAAAGAGTTCATAAGTGGCTAAGTTAAGGGTCTTCCATGTGTGTTTATGGTCCATCAAGCCAGAAAGAAAAGGATATTACATATGGTTTAGTTGAGCATCTGCCATATTGCCATAAGCCTAACCATTTTAGTTAGCAATATATTAGTTTGAGTGGGAGAAAAAGAAAATTTATGGTGTATTTATGTTTTCAGTAGCATTGGTCATGGTGCCTTGCAAATGCTCCCAAAATATTCGCATGACCATCACATTTTTGCAGTAATCAGTCAGTTGGTGAATCTGTGTGGTTCACTGACCTTACTACTTTTGACCACTATAAAAAGATCATGAATCATAACAGGGTCTGACTTTAAGTGTAAGATATATATATATATATATATATATATATTTGAAAGATCAAACTATCTTGTTGATTTGTGGGGGAAATATATTCTTTAGAATACTTTAATAAAACTATTTTGTATACCTACTATAACTAGCTAAGCAACCTCATTTGATTTGTAACCCAAATTTTCCTGATAAAAATTAATTCTAGAGAATCTTTATGCAAAGCATAAACAGAGAGAAAAAAAAGAACATATGCACATGTTATTATTTACATTATTGCTATTTCATAATCTTTTATATGTGATTCCCTTCCTCTGAGGATTTGGGGTATCTGGTGAAGAAACCACTGAAATAAACATGGCTCATAGTTGAAATCACATTCTCTTCAGGAGCCAAGTTACAATGACTGGCATAGAGCCACAAATATAAAAAATGCAAAAGCTGATGAAGTCAGCAGGTGTTGTACTTGTAAACTCGCCGTCCTTATTGTAGTCTGGCACAGTGTTAAATTTATGATACAAACTCATTGACAATGTTTCGTGGAATTAACTAGCTTGGTAAACATCAGTCTACTGCTTGTTCACCAACCTCATACATAAGTATGTACTATATAGTATTAAGTACCTAACAAGATCAAGTGACAAAGAATGCTACAAATTAGTCATAAATCACTAGATTAGTTATATATATATATATATATATATATATATGTATATATGTATATATATATATATTGATAATGTAGTTTGCTATATTTATAAGTAACTAACAAAAGTACCCAGTCCATGACCAGACGAAAAAAAATGTTTAAGAACACCAGGGAGTGAGTGGGTAAGAGAGAAAATAAGAGGAAAATAATTTATAGAATTGAAAAAAAAATGTAATTCTTAACTTTAGAGTGTTTTGAAACATAATTCTCTTTTTTATAAAAACTGTTTTTTACATATGACAAAAACTTTACATTCAGTTCTTAATTGCTTGTTGTGTTAAAGCGATAAAAAATATTAATTTATTTTATTTTTTACCCCTAAAAAGTAACAATTAAAAGGAGCTAAGTATTAAACATGTGTCCTTATTTATTTAGGTCTATCAGCTGAGGCTGTAGAATATGCTGACAGCACCTCTGCTGTGTAAAACCTCCTTCCAATTGGGCCACTCCAAAAGCAGTTTTATTAATTAATAAGAATCTTGGCTAAACTTAGTAAAAATAACCATTTTAATTTTACTCTTGTTAGTTTACTCAATAACAGTTATCACTAAATGTAAAGATCTTACATGACTGAAATGATTTCCTTGAGTAGAAATTTTGTAACAATTTTTAAAAAACTTTGTATCTTTTTAAGCTAAAACAGAAATTAAAAGCTTCTAAGTAGCTAAATATATGAGATGTTCTATCATAGTGTAATAGTTAGCAAGCTTGTATATCACTTATTACTGAGTAGTGAGTTTGATTCTAACTGGGTGCCTCAATGATCTTGTGACAAGTCTATGTTTTAGTTGGTAAATAATTATAGCTATATATTCTTAAATCTGGTCTCTAAACAATTGTAACTTTTCGATCAAGATTAAGGCTTATGGATACTTTGAAAGTGGGCTAAAAAGTTGATATGATGACGCTATCTCTGTGGTTGATGACATTTTTACTAATTGTATCCAAGCACTGCAACAGCAATGGAATAAATGACAACAAGGGAGACTGTGCTGAAAAATAAACCTCATTTGGTCAAATTCCAAGAGAGAGTATCTTAGTCAGCCTATGAATTTTTAAACCGACCCTCATATTACATAAATACTAATATGAAAAAAGAAAGCAACAGTAATATTTTATAAAAGTTAAAGTAAAACTCCCAATATTAAATAGCTCAGTGCTTAACTTGAGACTAGATCAGGGTTTTTTTTTTTTTCATAATTGCCTGGTGTGTTTTTATGCTGTAAATAAATCTCTAGTAGTTGCCATTTTCTCTAGCAGTTTCCTTTTACTAGCTGGCTGTCACAGAATTTGTCAATACAAAACTGACTGCACTATGAATATGAAAAAATAAATTGTTTGTCAAGTAGTTTTTACGTTAATCATAAAGATATCCATCAGGGATGTTAGAAGGAATGAGTATTGAAAAGAAAATACCAAAAAAATAGATTCCCTGTCAGATTCATGTTGAAATAGAAAAAAAAATCAGGGAAAAAAAATCAAAAAACAGATCAAAGTTAAAAGAAATCATTTAAATGCAACCAAGAATCATGTGAAAAGAAAAGATGAATAAAAAGAAAAGAAAAAAATTAAAAAAAAAAAGAAACATGAAATAGGAGCTGAGATGAAGTGATTGATGGGTCCCTGAACAGGGATGTCAATTTGCTAGGCATGGAGAAATAGAGTTGGATAGTTCCATTTCATAATTTCTATGGCAGTCAATTATTCTTATAACAAAGACTGGAAAGAATCTGTTGCCGTCTATAAAGAAGCAGCTTCCTTAGCAAAAGTACAATTCAATATATTGCTGATAAAAAGTGACATCTCTAACAAAAACAAATAATTAAAAATTAAAAGATTAAAACAGAATACGTCGAAATTAATAATAAAAATTCTTTGACAATGCTTTATCAAAAAATAAGAATTAGTAAAAAATGCCATTAATACTACTAGGGTAAAAAAAAAAAACCCAAAAAACCAATACCAGCAAATATGATACCAAGAAGATTGAAAAACAAAATCAGAGATGAGTTTATAGGTTTAATTTTAGTTGGTAGAGTAACTGTATGTATTTACCAACACTTACACATGAGAAGGATGTGACACAAGGTCATTATTTTAGTATAGTTTAATAATTTTGAATCCAGAGTTTTTCTTTTCTTTGACCAGTTGCTATACCAAGGTTAAAGAGCTCAGCCTACCTTAATATTTACCTATAGCTGAAGGGAGAATAGTTGGATTCATACATTTCCCAAGATTTTTAATGCTATGGGAAATACAACCCGTCTTGTCCAGCATTCAAACTTGTTGCCATTTCCATTGCCTATGATGATAACCATTGCACCACTTGCACTGTAGTAAACTAATGCATTTCCTTATTGAAAATGTAAATCTACACAAAAAAAAAAAAAAAAAAAAAAATTCTATCCAATGACAATGCAAAATTTATGAATTATTCAATGACCAGAGGATGTAACTCTTGCTTTTAAAAATGAAGGGCCAAAATCTTAACTAAATTTTAAGTCTTTTCTCTCTTTAATTTAAAAATAAAAGTTAGAAAAATATTTTGTAACCAATAAAAGAATTTTTAAAATATTTTGTAACCAATAAAAAATGTTTGAAAAAAATATTTAGTAGCCAATAAAAAAGTTTGAAACAATATTTTGTAAACACTAAAATCCTTCAAGAGAAAAATAATTCCAAAACTTTTTTTTACTCTTTTTGGGGCCAATTATTTCTTATATAAACAAGTAAATTTCTTGATTTTCTCAATTTTTTGGAATCTGTTCATCAATTTCATATTTATTGAATTCTCAACTTTATAATTTCAACTTCTGCTAAAGTAAGCTTTATCATTTTCTAACTAACTATGCTTATTCTTGCCATCATAGACCCAGGTGAGTTGAAAAAAGTAAACTAATACCAAAATAAAATACTAGTCAGAATTGATAATAATAATGATAAAGTTCACACAGTTGTGTTGTATTGATTTTTTTGTGATGTATTGACTGGCAGATTTTTGTGGTAAAAAGAAACTTGTTAGTCGTCACTTATTGAAAGAAGAAACATTTTGATTTGAAAATGAGGCAAAAATATCTCCTCTCTTGAGATCCTAATATAATTCTTATATCTTTTGAACATTCTCAGACATAAGTAATAACTACCTATAAGTAGGTTTTAATAAAAGGCTGAAAACAGAATTGTACTGTTATTAATGATTTTCTAGCTGATTCTTTCGGGGCTGCAGGAAACAAGTTTTTGTTGGATGTCCCTAAAGTTTACAATAAATGAATGCATTAGAATTATCTTAATTATTTTTTCTTGTTTTATGCTGAATGTTTTTAGTTAATAACATGATTATTTTGAAAAAGAAATCTTTATAAATGTGAAATAATCTTTAGTGAATGACCAATCAGGATTGCTGTATGTTCTGTAAAAATAGGTGTATCTCAGGTCATGTGTATCCACTGCCATTTTTACCAATAGGGAAACAACAAGATATATTCAGATTATCTTACAACACAATTACATCAAAAGCATTTCACTTGTGTAAAAGATGTTTTATTCACTGCTCTATGTAGTGCAAAACAGCCCACTGGATAATCCCTCACCTTTGATAGGAAGGTATGACCAGATGGGTCAAAATGGCCTGTTTTTCCTCTATCACTACCACAACAGATGCCTATGTCTCCATCTTACATCTATAGCATTACTGATGAATTTAAATTAGATACATAAACAGGTTTATATAACCCTTTATTTGTCATGAAGCTAACTTAGATTGGGGACAGTGAATTTAGGAATTTTACTTATTTTTCATAGGTGCATTTTCAAGATAATGTTTTCCTGATAATTACTGCTAAATAGACCCATGGAATCAATTTTAAATTGAAAGTATATTGAGTTCTAGTCTGACTAAATCCACCACAGCAATCTGCAATAATAGTACAGCATTCTTTTAGGATACCCATACAATACTGAGTTTGAAAAACACCTACTTGCTCTGTCATTCATGCTTTCTTTTATTGTGTGGTTCTTGGGGAACCATTCACAGATTTTTTTTCTTAATGAGGTGATGAAAAAACTTTAAATAAAGAAATCTGTACCTTTGATCCATATTTAATGTATTGTGTAAGATTTTGAGGGTGAATTTTTGGAGTGTTGTATAAGGGATGATGACTGGAAACTGTCATGCACTTAAAGAAAGATAAATTAAAATAAACCTTGTATCCAATCTAAAACAAAAATCACAGACAACAGGTTGGAGGAAAAATCTAATTTTTGCAGAAATAGTTGTAAACTAACCATATTATTCCAAAATCAAAGTTATTTTTCATCCATGTTTCTCAAAACTTTTCTCTTATGTCCTTTTTAAATCTCTCCTGTTAGCATGTTCCTACATCAAATTTCTGAATGTATATTTTCGATCAAATTTTCTCTTTCCTTTCTCCATTCCCAAAACGCTTCTTATTATTTCTGGTTTGCTGTGATATCTTTCTATAAAAGAAATCGTTTATCAGTGTCACTTCTTCTCCTCCCACCACAAGGTAAATGACATTCCATTTTTTCTTCTTCCTTTCAAACTACACAACAATCTTATGAAGAAAAGATAAGCCAAAAATGTATAATCCGGAAATAGGCAGATAGACAATTTTTAAGAAAATTACATTTCAAACCTTATTTTCTCTCTTGTACTTTGAGTACAGTCAGAATTTTAAATAACTTAGATCTTTCTGTATCTCTTTTACTGATTATACTATCTTAGTTTGACCTAATCTAGGAGGACCAACAATAAACTAAGAAATGAGAAAAAGGCTCAAATCATGATACATCATTCATGTATTAGTTTCCTTTGAATATTTTTACAAGATAAATTTGGAATTGAAATATTTTTTTCTAACCTTTGACTTTTTGGCAGATACCAAATTACAATATGTGATTTAATCTTCTGAAATGTTGATGTCGGCACACAAATCTAGGAAACAAGGATCTATAAAATATTCAAGTACCTGCGCACACATTATTTATATAGATATTTATGTGAATATCTGTATATTTTGGCCAAAGCACATTATGGCTTTATTATATACGTATATTGACCAACTCTGCAAGGATACTGGATGCTGTGCAGAGGCCCTCCCGGGGGCAATGAATGATAGAGAAGGTTGGCAAGAGATTGTCATGGATATCCGTGCTAATTGCGCGACATGATGATAATGATATATGCAAACACTTACACAAATTTATTAGGTATTTAAATATACAGTCAGGTCATGATTGGATACATATAGTAATCGACTGTTCATTGTATGATACATATTACAAAATTTGGGTGCTGCCACCAAAAGTTAGATGATTCAAAAATTGTAAGAAAAATTTGTGTGCTGCAAGAATAAGTTGAGTGTGACAAGTAAAATTTGGGTAACATGAGCAATATTTAGGTAATGCATCAAAATTTTGGCGTTTTAAGCAAGATTTGGATTTTACAAGCAAAATATAAGTGCTACAGGTAGAATTTGGGTGCTATAGGCTAAAATGTGGGTGCTGAAAGCAGAATTTTGGTGATTTGGGTAATACAAGCAAAACTTTGGTGATTTGTGCGCTGCAAGAAAAATTTGGATGATTCAAATGTTGCAAGTAAAAGTTTTGAACAATGTAAGCAGAATTTAACATCCTCTATTGTTGTAAATTTTTCACTTTTATCATCTACCAAATTAACAGAATATTAAATGTTTTTATGCTTAACTTATATGGAAGTTACACATGAAAATTACTAATATGACCAAGCTCATCATTCAAAGGATTTTCTGTGCCTCATTTAAGTATTTTGATTATGTTGGTGGTCTCCTGTCTCACATAAAGTTGATGGTAATTTTCACCTTTAGTTGGCTAAATTCCTAGCATAAAATTGTGCATGCGCATTATCTGAAATGAACTTAATTGTTATTAAGAACACATTTTATGATATTTTTGTGTTAAAGCATGCAGTTGTATTGGTTTTGAAAAAGTTTCTAAGATTTGTTTATTTCGCATGGAGACTTTCAAAATAGCTACCGGCTTGTTTCAAAGTAAAAGTCAATGGAGGTTACTCTAATTGCTTTATTTGCTAGGAATTTAGCCAACTAAAAGTGAAAATTATCAAGTTGATTATACTCAACTAATAGCTTGATTTAAATGCTATCAATCTTAGCTATTTTTAATAACCATGAAGAATTGTTCAGTAAGAAATTTCCACTTTAACATGTTTGATCATTAACAGACCCTCTTTGTTAACTGCACAAATCTTTTTTGTTTATATTTCAGTTACATTTTTACCGTTTGTAAATTGAAAAAGCATAATATGCTAAAAATTGTTTACTTCTACTTTGTTATTAGGATCAATAAGCAGAATTATCTCATCTGAAAATTTATAAAAAAAATCATATTGATATAACAGCTGTCACAATACTATCAAAATTGATATTTTTGCATTGAGTTAGCTAAATTTAAATGCTCCTAATGCCATCTAATGACAAACATTACACCATCCTTTTTGTTAAATAACTGATAGGTTGCCTATAAATTATGTATGGTAGTTTAGAAATTTAAAAACAACAGTAATTCTGAATCATGGGGAAAAAAAAACTATATAAGTAATTGACAGGATTTAACCTTTTACTAACTTTGTAGTTGGTCTCTGATTTGCCAGAGGCAAGGATGAGAACAGCAAGATAGTTAAAAAGCCAGTTTTGGCTGGGTGATTGAACAGAACAGATGCAAATGGTGTCTGCCGTCCATAGGCCATTTCTCCAATCATGTTGTTATTACTTGGCTTGAATAAAGATGTCTGAAAAAACAATACCAAATCTTGAGTTCATTACTAAAATCAGCAAAAGACACAAAGATCAAAAATCTTAAGAAATCCCAAGAAGGAAGATAAGAAGAATGGATAGAAGGCAGACCAGATCATCCAGCATAGTAGCAGTACAACAATACGGTAAGATGGTGAAAAACAAAAGGCCTGTGTAACATTTTTATCTAATCTAATATAGATATTTTTCAGCTTTACACATTTGTAAATAGTATGCTATGACTGTTTTTCTTTATTATAGTTTCTTTTAAAACATTGCCTTTATGATTTACAAATAATTATTCTGACTGCATCATTGAACTGTTTCTCTCTGGTACAGCTATTTATGCACACACACACTGGCTTATATATGTCTTCCTTTCAGTGCTACTGAAAGCATACCTTGATATTACAATTATATTTCCAAATCATGGAAAAATCAGCAAAGAAACTACATTTATGCATACTGAACAAGCCTCAGTCCATCAGTCAGCTGTGCACATGATTTGATTGCAATCAGTTAACAACTTTCATTGTCACAAACCAGATTATGTCACGTATAAGAATGTAAGTGGCCGAGATGACAATTCCCCTGTGTAATATCGCTCACAATTTAGTGTTAATACGTGAACATTAATATGCTTCTTAAACCAGAATAAGAGCAGGAAATTCTTGTAAAGCTGGCTCTGTTTGCTATTCATTTCAAACACTTCTCAAGAGATTTTTATATAATAACAACAAGTCGGTTTTTCACTTCTCTCAACAAATGATGGATGGAGAAAAGTGACATGGATGCAAAGACTTATTGATAACTCTTTGCCAGCGTGATTACTTTTCTGATGCACAGTAATCTCTATTTATCCATGTAATACAGTTATTGATCTATCAGGTTGATAATATTCTATTGGAATCTCATATCCAAAGCAATATCAATTTCTAAGTGAAGTCAAGGATTCATTAAATATTGAAATGTTCACATTCCATTTCCCAAAGGCATGTTGAAATCTATTGCATTATATATATGATTGTTATACTTGGCAGATTGTTTGATGGACAAGGTTTTAGCATTACACAATGAATTCATGTGGCCTCATCTCAGTGTCTTTGTGAAATGTGCTAATGTTGATCAGGAAATGTCTCTTGTTATTTACATTAGAAACTAAAATGGCCATTACATTACTGATTTATAATATCTGTCAGAATAGATAAAAACTAATCTTGTTTATGATTCTGCTTAAACACACACACATGCACAATTTCATATATTATAATGTTTTTAATTATCATTTAATGATAAATAAAATATAATAATAAAGCACCTCATAACTTTTGAGATTTATCAAAGAATAATGAATGAATTGTATATGTGTCATAACTAATTGTTTCACAATAGATGGGAAAATGTGTTAATATTATATGCTTAAAGGCAGCTTTCAGTGGCCATTAAGCTCAATGTCAGATCACATTCTATTTATAAAATTTATGTAATAGGATTATAAACAATTAGATAAATAAGGACCCCCCTCCTCCTCCTCTAAGAAAAATATTTCTTATTTATTTATTAGTTTTTTAAAAAAATAATTCTCTTTTGATATAGCATTATAATGGGACAAACAAGTATTTAATAATTATCTTCTTTTAGAATTTATAATGATTAGGGTGAGCCCAAACAGTGCCCTCCTCATATTAATTTTGCAAGTTGGTAATAGGATTTAAAAAAAATTTTATGAGCATACTTTCACTATTGTACTAAAGAAAATGTTACTACAAAGTGTCATCACTGCTGTGTTAATATAATATACAAACATATACAAACTGTTTTAGAATATCCCATCATGGTGTAATGGTTAGCATGCTAGTTTTACAGATCATTACTACTGAATAATGAGTTCAATACTTGCTAGATGCCCCATACTTGAAACCTTGTGTCACATCCTACCAGTAGTAAACGGAGTGGGTAAATACCTACACAAATTGGTTTATTATAATTTAGTTGTTCAAATACTTTATTATTCATGGTTATTAATTGTTACAAACTTTGTAGAAAGGTTGTCTATTAGATTGTAACCAACCATATCACTTATTCAAAAGATTTGTACACAGAAAACTTACATAGACCCTTAGTCTTGGCTAAAGAGAGGTGTTTCAGTGTAACCTACCTTAATGATTTTTACTGATAGAAGACCTAGAGGATAACCCATAAAGTAATGGAGTGACTTAATAAGAGAGAATACAAAACAGCCACTGTTAACAGTGGAAGGACTGGCAAAAAAAACAGAACAAAATGGTTGTCTTGTATGGACAAATATTTGCAAGGAAGCTTTGTGTGTTTATGCAGATAATGAATAAATTAATAATTGTTGCTTTATAACAAAAACATGAAATCATGAAAAAATATTATAAACATCTGCTTATCAAAAACTATGGAATTAATTAACTTATCTTATTATAATGGAGATTGTGTGTTTTTCTGTCTGTAACCGAAACTATATTACTATTCAAGTCACAATTCCATTAGTTATTGACATCACATTCTCTATGATTTTATTTTTATTTAAACCTCAATTATTAATAAAATTATTTTACATTATTAATACTGTTAACCATGTCTACATTCTGACAACATGCTATTATATTTTATATATACAACAAAATAGTGGTTTACAGTGTGAATGGGAAGGCTAATTTGCATATTAATATTAAAAAATCGAATTTAATAAATATGTGCTTAGTATTATTGATTTCTAACTGTTTGGTTTTATTTTAATGAATATAAGCAAACATCTCTTCAATGAATCTTAAATGAGATCCATTAACAAGATGAAATAACTGTCATTTTATTATTCACTTCCTCTTTTAACTAAATACTTAAATTAGAAAAAAATAACAATGAAAGACGAGAGTGATGGAAGAGTAAGTTTCAGTTGTTATTTTTTATTTAACTCCCTCTGTTTCAAATCTTTTTATCTGCATTCTTATTTAGTTTCATTAGCCTTTCTGATTTAATACAATATTTTATTACATTAAAACTTAAATACTTGCACCCGGAGGGTGCATATATTTGCTAGTAACTAATAATGATAATTTCTAGAATCAAAAATACATACAGAATATCAATATCAATTTTTAAAAATATTTATTCAATTTTTCTAAAATCTTGTTCAAAACAACATTTGCTTTTCTTTCAGATTATTATGTTTATATTTAAAGATTCACATTTTTCTATTTTTTAGCTGATAAATTTTGATTGAATTATGTTAATGTAAATTGATATTATTGCTGTATATAATAAGCACCCTATTTACTAATGATAATTCTTGTATCCATCAAAAGCATTTGCTTTCATCATCATCAGGTCATGCTGACAGCACGGATATCCATGACTAGCTCTTTCCTACCATCCCTATTGAGAGGTCCTCCGTGCAAAATCCAGAATTCACACAGATGATTGATATAGGTTTTTCATGGTCAGCCTACAAAGTGTGTCCATGTGTAGTTGTCCACAAGAGAATGTCACTTATGAGTTTGTCCTTGCTTATCTTACATAGAAGATAATTTGTGCAAAGCTTGTAATTTGATTAATTGGGAAAAATTATATTGTATCAATCTGAAATGTGTGTTGTTTTTTTAATTATTTTTTATTCAATTTCCTGCTAACTTTTTCTGCTGCTACTTTCTCATTGCATTGGCCAGCACTTTGCTTAAACAAAGGATCATTTGACAACAACAAATGATTTAGGCAGAAAACACAGCTTTCAATTTCCCCAAACCTTTGACTCAATGAGAATGGCAAATATTGAAGAAAAGGCAGCATCACTTTATTGGCATCCTCCTTTTGGTGTAGCCAAAGAGTAATTATTTTCTTAGCTTCCTCCTCTCTTACTGCCCTAAATCCTGTATTTCTCTAGTCTGTTTCTTCAGGCTTTTTTTTTTTTTTTTTTTTTTTCATTTCCTTACATGACAAACCCTTTTGTTTCATGGCTTCTTTCAAAATTAACTCAATTCTATTAGTAAGAGTTTGGACAATGGCTTCTATTATTAAATCTTTTTTTTTTTCATTAATTAATATCCAGGTTTACTCAATGAAAATATCTCCCCACTTTTTTTTTCTTTCATTCATTATTATTATTACTGTTATCAAAATTATTTTCAGTATTATTTTTCTTATTTATTTACTCATTATTGTTTTTATTATTTCTATTTTGATAGAGAATTGTAATGAGACAAACAAGATCTGACCATATAATCAACCAGCTTTATGCTGAACATTTGCTAGCATTTTAAAGATGTGATAAATGATCCAATTTTTACAAGTAAAAGATATTGTGCACATGGGTCGAATGATTTACAGTAAGCCATCTCATTATATATGATCAACTCTTAAAATGTTATAAAACCATGAACATTTAGGTATTAAAAAAAATTATATATCTTTGATCAGAAACATTTTTCAAGTTTTACTTTTTATTTATAAATATTCAATCTTTCTTGTTTTATTGTAGAATTTTGATATAATTTGAATTATTTTGGTCACAAGAAGGTTGATTAAAAATCTCTACAAGTAAAACAGATTTATTCTCCTTCACAGCTTCTTATAACAAGCTGGTATTTAAAAAATGGTTGATTTTCTTCTGATAATGCTCACTTCAAATCTATTCATCTATATTATAATGATGTGCTTTTCATATGATTCTATGATAATGTAATATAGGCAGATGTTGCTGGGGTAATGGTTATTGTCACAGAAAATCTACTTTGAATTCTGGATGAGGCTGTTTGTTTCACTAAGTGCTAATACCCTTAGGAAAGGCCTAAATTAATCTCTTCACCTAACAGCTATGGTTGAATAGTCAGGTAAACTATCTTTAGTCAGAACAACCAATCTGGGAGAAGGAAAACTCTGAAATCAAGCCTCCTACTAGTGTTACAGATTAACTTGCCATAGTAGAGTAGCAAAGCCAGCAGCTGGAGTCCCGAAAACAGTCTGAAATTGTGTTCAGCCTCATTCTGATAAATCCTGCATAATACTGATACCAAACTATACAGCACTTTGCCTTTGAAGAACATTGCTGTCATAAAAAGGTAATGTGTAGCATAGGCAACTGCCAATCATCCATATAACCTTTGTTCAGGCCTGATCCAGGCACAGATCCATAATCTTGCAAGACTGATGTTTGCTAGAAAGAACATAGCAAAAATGGCAGATCAAGCAAGACAAGGTTTTGTTAGCTACAGTAGTGTTAAAATTCTATAATTTGGAGCATAAAGCAATTTGATATTTAGTTTGCAACTTAACTGTGACAATGTACAGTAATCATTTACACTCACCTTGATTTTTATAATTTATCAAGGAAGATAACTACTACATGCTTATTATAGAGTATTTTCCTTTATTTGCATTAACTATAATACTAGAGTGAGTCAAAAGTTTTATGTCACTTACATCATGAGACCAAAGCAGTTCCAGCCATGAGAGGTACCTGCTGTGAGTATCATGTGTGCAGACCCATTGGGCATTGTTTCACTCTGTGTGATTTGAAGGCCACACAGATGAACTTGTAATCTAGTCTAATTCAAGAAATGTTGCTTGGGTTGCAAGAATTTCAACAATTAGGCAAGGTCAGGTAGGTCTAAAGGTGGTGCTCCAAAACATAGAGGCAAATCCAGTGAGTTTCACTCGGACAGTATCTAGCAAACTTGGCATTTCACAGTCCAGTGTGGTTTGTCGCCTTCACAAATTCGGTAAAGGCATCTGAAGTTGCTGAATTGTTTCACATTACTAAAATATTGCAAAACTGTTAACTCATCATACATTGAAAGATTGGAAAAAGATCTTATACTCTCTCTCTCTCTCTCTCTCTCTCTCTCTCTAAAATGGTTTCTCCTATTCTATTCTTTGGGAGATTCTATACTCAAAATTACTTCCAAGAAACCATTTTAGGATTATAGTACATTCTCACATGACCCAAATATGTTATACAAAAGATTCTTTAATAATTAATATTTATATTCATTTAATATTGAAAAAGCAAAAATAGATTGATGAAAGCTGTTATAAAAATTCATTTTTGTCTTAAATTCTAAAGTAGTATTTTCAATACTTAAGAAAAAAATAATTCCATTATTATATATAAATCTTAGGTGTAAAACTGATGTAAATTAACAAGTTTAAATGTATCAAGGGGCCAGGTTAGCTCAGTCGGTAGAGCGTTTGGCTAGAAACCACAAGGTTCCTAGTTCGATACCCGCCCTTGCCAACTCAGCATATGAGTAGCACAGGGATCTGTGCAGTAAAGTAAGGAGCTGATGGTAGGTGTGGCACTCCACCTCAGATGCAGAAATAATCTCCTTGATCTAGCGCTAGTGAAAAGGGGATAGATTCCCTTGCTGCATAGCTGATACCGACATTAGGCCGCCCCGACGACTTTTTTATATCTTTGAAGCCTATTTCAACTCTTTCCTACTGAATTGACTGTATGCTTTCCCACCTTAATCAATTCTTAATGTTTGTTGATAGAATTATAACTTCTTTCTTATTACACTTAACATTAAAAGGATTCCTGTCATTCAAATTTCTAGTTCACCTTAAACATATGAATGTTTTTGAAGTGTGTGGCACTTATAATTGGCTTTGTCTACTTGTTTCTTCTTTTGTCTTTTATAGTGATTTAAACATTAATAAGCTCTCATTTCAATTTGTATAAAAATTACAATATTTCAAAGCAAATTGAAATATTGTTAAAGATACAATTAAGGCTTAATTATTTTATATTGTATAATGGGTATTTTATCATTAGGCTTTATTTGACTTATAAATTCTTTAAATTGGATGTAACTTGACGAAGTTAATTGTTGTAAAAGGTGGCCTTTGAGAAAGTACATTCAAAATAAGTCTGAAAGATTGTACTAGAAGTGTTTCATCAATGCCAAAGAATAAGAAAATTAGTAATTAGAACAACCAGTGGTAAAACTTTCCAAATTAACATTTACTAAACGATGTCATGGCAAAATATTTTGATTATTTTCTGATTACTTTGTATTAACTTCTTGAAGATTATTTTCCTTTTTGCGATTTTGTTTCATTCATTTATATAGTATCAAGTATTCCTAACAAATATAAATAATTTTCACACAGTTGTATAATTTCAAATATACTGATAATTTATATACACTTATATGATTTCAAGCAACTATTCCTATTTGATAATACTGGTCTTTTGGAATGGGCTATAGAATAAGCCAACTGCACATCTGAAGAGGGGTAAGACCACTACCCCAAGGGAGGGGGCACCTGTTGGTGCTGGTGGTTGAGCAGTCCATCACATGTAACATTCCACTTTAGCCCTTACTTGTGTTAGACAAGTGGTTGGGGAGGGCTTCTCTTATCAATTGGTTGGTCATGTCAAACCCGAGTACCTAAGGATTTTCCCAATCCTATTGCTCTTATGGCAAACCCCAACTCTTTTTAGCATATGTGCTTGAAGGTGGTGGCTGAGGGTCTTAGTGTCCTGGGTAGGACGTTAAACTGCATCTAGTGGTGAGGTTCCAATTATGGAGCTTTGGGGAGTGCAGAGTACACCTTCATGGCCATTACTCCCAGGTCCACTATGACCCAGAGTGGTAGTACCTGTTAGGGTCTCATCTATGGTTAAATAGATAAAAAAATGTGTTTGAAAAATTAGTTTTTAAAAGAATTGAATATCCAAGAAGAATGAATAAAACAAAAACATTTTTGCCATAAAATCTACACAAGCCCAAACTATTTAATAATAATCCTTTGTTTGCACACAGTTATAGGGTATCAAGTATTTCGATCTAATACATTTACACACAGTCAAAAATGAGAAAATTAGAAAATACAACAACTGCTGGTAAAACTCTCTAAATTAACATTTAAGAAAGGATATCATGACAAAATATAAACATTATTTTATGAGAAATAAAAAATCCTTATTTTGTATTAAAGAATTAATTTCTTTTTGTGATCTCATAAAGTTTCTCTTTTTGCTTCATTCAATGTAATTTCTGTCTAAGCGTATGTGTAAATAGGCTAATAAATTATCTAAGATTTTCTTAATAGATCATGTTACTTATTATATAAGCATCACATTATCAGACCTTATAAAATGCTTTATAAATGCAAACTTATAAGTGACGTTTTTCATGTGAACAACTACACATGGACACACCATAGTAGGTTGACCAGCAAAAACCTACATCAATCAGCTCTGTTCGGATTCTGAATGCTGTGTGGAGGACCTCCTAGGGGCAATGTCAGATAGGAATGTTTAGCAAGAGAGAGTCATGAATATCCATGCTGTAAGCACGATCTGATGATGAAGTCATATCATATATTGTACAATTAAAAGCCTGGTTATTATATCTTGACCAACATAGTAGTTCTTCCTTAATGGGGATAATTAATATGTATATTCAGCTGTAAGAATTAAATTGTGACAAATAACTATGTTTTATCATTCTTTTCCAATCAGGTATTTTGTCATTTTTTTTAAAAATAAAGGATTGATTTATTTGTCAATAGTGTTTATAATTGTTTAGTTATTCAACTGAAGCAATTTTTCTCCTGATACTAAATCTTGACCAATTTTAGGTCACAACTTAGTTACTAAAAGGGAACAAAGGATCTTTTTTTTTTTTTATTTGTATATTTCAAAGAGAGAACAATTAAAATGTTATTTCTGAAATGTAGGTATTTACCTAACCTATTCACCATGAGTAGGATGTAACACAAGGTCTCAAGTATGGGGCATCCAGCATCTATTCAGTAATAATTGATCTATAAGGCTAGCCTGACAACAATTACTCCATGATGAGACACCCTTTATATATTTTTAATTATTGTTCATAAAAACAATAATCTAAATTATTTGATTTTTGTTTAGTAATTGGTTTATTTGTCTTTATTGAGTTTATTTAAGGATAAAAAATTTTTTTTATCATTAACAATTTTAATTCGATATTATTATCAGGTCCATGTATGTATTTACCCAGCCCCTCCATCATTGGCAGGATCTGACACAAGGTCAAATTTTGAATGAAGTCAAACTGGTTTGAATTCAGAGTTTTTCTTCTCCTACACTTGTTGCCTAACCAAGGCTAAATAACTCAGTATACCATACTATTTACCCACAACTGTGGGGAGAAGAGAGGAAAGCATACCTTTTCCTAAGGTAGTAGTATGAAATGCAAACAATCTAGTCCAGATTTTGAACTCAGGTTATCAATTCCATTTTCTACAACAATAACCATTATGAAAAATGTATTTTCTATCAAATCCATGTAAAGATGGTAATAATCCCAAGCCAGACGCCTGACTCTCTTTTATAATATCAATATTTTTTTTCGAAAGGACCCACTTCATTTCTACTAGGGGTGTAGGCTGTGGCAGTACAAGCCACCAGTTAAACTCTGTGGGAGGCTACTCAAACTTGCTGGGTTGTTTGGGTAGTCTTGAAAGCAACACCCCACAAAAAAGCAGCTCTACAGCCACTTACCTCCTATCACACAAACCATCCAAGTAAGACAGAAAAGACATGCTGGACAAGTAAGGATGAACTCATAAGTGAAATTCTCCTGTGGACACCTGCACAAGGATACACCAGTGTAAGCCGACCAGCAAAGACATTGATCAGCCCTATGTAGATACTGGATAGTGTGTGGAGTCCTTGCTAGGAGCAATTACTGATAGGTACAAGTGTGAGAGAGAGAGAGAGAGCCACAGTTCTGTCAGCACGTGATGATGATGATGATGATGATGATGGTGGTGGTGGTGGAGGGCACCATTGGTGGAGGAGGACATTGAGTGTATAGGCTCTGAGGAAAAATTAAATTTGTTTTTTGTACATATAAGTACTGTGCCACAGTTAATTTTACCTCTAATATTTTATCCCAGGCAACTCTGGGAACTATTGCTACTATATTGTTAAAGTTTTACAGAACCCTAAATTGGAATCAGTATTTTATTATGCATGCAAGTTTGAATCTCTGTTTAATCTTCTTTTTTTTTTAATAAGTAAGGAGACTTCCTTCAGGAACTTTGCTCATACACTCATAAATATTTTAATTTTATTTTCTGGTTTGATATCTTTCTTGTTGGGATGATAACCATTTTTTCTGTTTCAAAGTCTATCATACATAAAACTATTTCCATTCCCAGAGGACACTAAATCCAGTATATTAAAGATAGTTTCTACTTTTGTAATGTTATTTTGGTACAATATTCTCTGAAAATGTCCTGGTATCATATTCCATACCAGAATATACACAGTTGCAGTTATATATGAATGCACAAATACAAGATGTGTGTGTGTGTTTGTGTTTGTTTGTTAGTGAGACAACAATAAACATAGCAAGAAACTGAAAGTATATTTTTTTATGCCATGGTTATGGGCACTTGGACTTGCTATATTGTAAAATCTTCTTATAGCATTCTGAATTTATTGACAGTAGTCTATATTAAGAAAGGGATTACCAAAGTAATTCATAGAAAAGAGTCTGATACTAATTTGAAAAAGCATAAGCTAGCCATTTATTGACATATAGTAATAGCTCTGAAGACACACTAATATATTATAAGTTATAGCAATCATTATGTTATAAAATGAGGACAATGTCAGACTTAGTTAACTCTTGTCATCCAACTTCTGTATAAAATATTTTTTTTTAGTATCTTTTATATTATATGATTTAATGAGCTTGGCAATGGACTATACTCTTTAGATACAATATCTTTTTAAATATTGTGTCATTTTTTAGGAGTGGGACAAAAATGTTTCAAACATATTTAACAAATGACTGGAATTAAGAACTGGTATGATTAACAGACATTTTCTTAGCACACACATACATATATAATATTAGATATGAATACTTTATCCTATATTATTGTGTTCAAACAAATGATTATATATATATGTGTGTGTGTGTGTGCGTGTGTATTTGTATAATGTTCCATTAAATGAAAATGGTAAAGAGCTTAAATAATAGACAATGACAGATTGAAGAAAGATATTAGTGTTCATAAATCTCTGATAATGTTATTTTTGCTGATGAAAGTGTGAAGATATGATAAAAACTGTATGAGGTCAAAGGTTTTTACTGTCAGCATTGCAAATCTGATATTATATGATATGATTACATAAGGGATATTGCTGTTGTGAATATTAGACAATTGATGTTGATAAATCAACCTGAGATATTTGCACAATGCCAATGACTATGAGCATCTCTGTATGGCAAGAATATTGGCATTGGCAAAGGAATGCATTAGTCTGAATAAAACATAAATATATCAAAAACTAGAGTTATCCAGGAACAATTCCAAGAATATGATGGTTTAGTTCACTGGCTTTGCTTTCTGAAATTTAGAACTTTTATGCAGTCAATGAGCTGTTAAATATTCAAAACATTAGTTCATATGGTTAAAAGGTATACTTTGGGACAAGATGTAACTTTAATAAGATTCTGTCGGCTCTAAGAGTCTGAGTCTCTTTACAGAAACTAATAAATATTTTTATACAGTCAATGATCTATTAAATGCTGTGTAAATCATTTCTCTAAGTGGTAGAAAAATATACTTGAGGCAAGGTGTAACTCAATAAACTTTTGTCGGCCCTGAGATGGTGTCTGGGTTTTCTTTACACAAACTTAATTGATTTTGAAACCTTGATCTATTTGCATCAGTTAGGGGATATAATGTTGTAAATACCTTATAAGAAAATATCAACAACAACAAAAAGCAACACTGTTTTTAGCTCATCCTAAAGGTAAATGTCTGTTTGAACAAGAAAAAAAAAACAACAATTAGACAATAATGTTGATGAAATCAGCTGCTGTCTTAGACTTCAACATTGATGTATTCAGAGGGAATATCATTGTCATTATTTTTTTAAATGTTTTTTCCTGCCCCCTCATATTTATGTTCTTATTGTATTTCAGCATAGCATCATTCTATTATCAATTTAATTCTTAATATTTGAAAAAATGACAAGTTTATCAATAAAAATGCTGAAAATGTCTTACTGAAAATGACTAGTATTCTAAAACCTTTTATTCAAAGTTGAACTTTTAAATAAGTGGAGGTGTGTGGTGTAAGAATTGGACTTGACAACCAAAGTTCAATTCCTGGACAAGGCTGTTTGCATTTCACATAGCACTAATACACTTGGGAAAGGTATGAATCCAGAAAATCTCTGAATTCAAATGTTTAATTCCACTTAAGAAATTTACTGTGTCAGAATCTACTTGAGTGGAGGGGTTGGTGTGTGTGTGTGTGTGTGTGTGTGTGTATAATGTACAAACCCGCATTAATCATTAGGTCATTTTGAAAATAATGGTTGATTTTCATATTTGAATATGTAATAAAATGGTTATTATTTTAAAAAAAATATAATATAAATTTTTATGCAAATTAAATGAATATTGCAATAGTTAGAAATTAAATATTTCTCTGATGAAAAGGAACACTCTGAATTCAAACCAGCTTTACCTCACTTAAAAATTAGGCTTGTGTTACATCTTGCCTGTGGCAGAGTTGTTGGGTAAATACATATTTAAAATTCTGAAAAATCTAAACAACAAATACCCATAAACAAGGCTCAGATTATTTATATATGTATTGGTACTTCTGCCTTGGATAAGATTATCTATGTGGTCTGCCTAGGATCTGGAGGGAGTCTGTGGTCTGCCTAGGAGGATCTGGAGGGAGTCCTGTGGTCTGCCTAGGATCAGGAGGGAGTCCTGTGGCTAATATGCTGGACTGCGATATCATGGTAAATGAGTTCAAACTCTAGTCACATTATTATATTCCCTTTTGGACTAATACTTTTGGAAAAGATATGAACCCCATCATTCTCCCAGCTATGGATTAAATAGTACCACTATAGTTCTTCTACAAAGATTGCTTTGGCATTGAATAACCCATGAAGGTTGATATTCCATTAAACAAAGAAACCAAAACCAAACCAAAATAATTTGAAAGAATATAGTAAAGTTATCCCAAATTTGAACAGCTAAGATAACCTTGTTGACTTTGTAAACAAATAAAATACCTTTAGAAGAAAAAGCAATGCCACCTGCTCTGTAAATTAATGAAATAAAAAAAATCAATGTGGCTGTAGCCAAAATCACGTTTTTTAATAACAAACTGGAAGCAGACAAATCACAATCAAGAAGTGGCAACTTGTTTTCTTTCAGTTTGGTTCAGGTGTGGTTCACATAGTTTCATCAGCAATAGAAGCCACACCTGAAACTTGTAAGTGTTTAATTAATTAAGATGGAGTATAATAATTGCAATGTTTAACCCAAAGAGTCTGAAATATTTTTTTTCCTTTTTTTATGATTTTTACTCTATTAAATCAATCCACTGTGAAAGTGTCACTGCATACAACAGCTTTTAACTGTCTCGGTTTGTATACAGTAGATTTTGTTCATTTTTAGCTTTCAAGTGGTATTTGTATTGGATCTCTTATAAACTCATATAGTTAGTGAAGAGATCTTGTGCAATTACCCTCCCTTGTCTGACAAATAATTACGACTAATGATTGATTGATGGCATTGTCAAAGCAGTATATCAGGAGAGTGTGTGAAAATCTCATTCTCTTTCTTTTCCAAATAGCCTAGATGCAAGGAACTGTTCTTGTCTCCTTCTGAAGGATCGAACACAACACTACAGAATGATACAGCATACAATTTCCTAAGCTTATTTGCTTATACACACTCATATTTCATTCTACACATCCAGCAACTATGGAATACTTATTAAAAATGTAAGTCTTGCTCCAAAACTTACATTTCTCTAAAAATCGACACACACACACACACACATATATATATATATATATATATATATATATATATATATATATATATATATATACTAACCCCTCCTTATGAGCAAGATATGACACATGGTTAATTTTATTCCACACCTCCAGCAACTAAGGAATACTTATTAGAAATGTAATTCTCTTCCCAAAACATACATTTCTCTTAAAATAGACACCCACACATGCACGCGCACACACACACACATATATATATGTATATGTATATGTATATGTATATATTTACTAACCTCTCCTCATGAGCAAGATGTGACACATCGTCAATTTCTTAAGTTGAACAGGCTTGAATTCAGAGTTTTCTTTCTGGTTGCCTAACCGAGGTTAAAGAACCCAAACTTTTCTACGATTTAACCTAGATGGAAGGAGAATAGTTGGATGCATATCTTTCTCAAGTGTATTAGCATTATGTGAAATGCAAACAGCCTTGTCTAGGATTTGAGTTCAGTTCACCATATTCATTTCTTACAGTGATAACCATTACAGCACACACTTTGTAATTCACTTACACATATATAGAGTAAAAACATTTCTACATACAGGTTCAAAACTCTTGTCACTCCTACATATTGTTTTAACTTTCATTATTTTTTGTTTTAATAATATAATAAATAATATCATTAATGATAATAATAATAATAATAATAATAATAATAATATAATTTTTAATTTCATTTCAGGTAGCTTATTTCATATAATTATAGTTTATTAATTAGGAGTAATATTTTGGTTCCAAGACTTTTCGGACCACCCTGCACCTCGCCTTATTCACTCTTTTCAGTAGTTCATTTCTTTTTGTATTCTTTCTACTAGATTTGCTCAGGCAATAAATATGTTGCTGACAATCTGGCATAATTCTTGTTGTATTTATTCTTTATGAGAAAACCATATTTCTCATTTTGATATCCTACCAACCAATATTCTTCTACAAAATATATGAAAACTTTTAACATGTCCATTTCTTTACATATTAGTGACAACCTGACGTACAGTCACATAACCAAATAATTATTTCTAACACTCTGTAGATAAAGCTATAGGTGCAAATATAGATATGAAAATGTGTGCTAGTACAAGGAATGATGTCTGCAAGGTCTTGAGAAGGAGATCCACTCTAAGCTCTCTTCAAATGTGACATTGTGCCAAAATTAGCTTCGTGGAACAATTATTTGGATTTTGTACATAAAATCATGATTATCTAGAAGAAACAAACAAACAACCAAAACAAAGTTGGTGGAAATCTGATTCAAACATGAAAGTGTCAATCATTGTTGGAAAGGGTTAATTAAAAATTACACTTTATTTTTTTTTTTATTTTAAATTTTCTGAGCCATTGATGGTGAGATGATAGTAAAGTGCTATTGATTAATCTCAGTGTATACAAGTCCATTTCAATCATGCCCTGAAACTGGATATCAGTTTTCTAATCTAAATTGTCTCGTTTTAGAATCTCCACAGACTGGCAGCTGTTTGGGCAGCTGAAATTTCTAATGCAAAAACATTATTTTTCTACTGAAGAGTAATGTTATCAATTTCCCTAAAAACTGCATCTAATTGAAAATTCTTTTACTTGAGAAACCCTTTATTGAACACTTTTAAAAATGGAAATAGAAAGAAAAAGAAATAGAAAAATGGATTTTCTTGTCATGAAAAGATCTATTAAAAAAGGTAGAAAACATTTGAAAGAAAAAGTTGTATAAGTCCTTGATCTTTCTTTTATATTTGATTTCAATTTCCTTTATCCTATTCTAGTATCTCACCACCTACTACCATTTCCTAAATGATTGATGAACTTATACAAAAATCTCATCCCTGGAGATTCCACGGCATATAACAAAACAGCAAATAAGCTTTGCAAGTGAGAAACTCACAATGATAATATCTATACCCCCTTACCATATTTGTGTTATTTTTCTCTTTCAAAGTAAATTTTTATCTTCCTATGGCAACTAGATTTTATCTTTTCAGATTTTTTCCCCTTTGTCTATTTCTTTTCCTACATTTTTATATAACAGTTTCACAACTTAGTTTTTGAAATATAATCATCAAATCTTTATTTCTCTATGGCACTTGGCTTTAAACGGGTGTTTAGAACTTAAACTTGTTTGAACTGCATTAAGATTTTAAATCTTATAGATTTAAATAAATTCCAATCTTACCACCATGTATATACAGTGCAGTGTTAAAGTTCTTACTTAATATATCCAAAAGGTACATTTAGATTAATAACCATATGTGTATATTACTTAGATGTTCATAACTTCACATATATACTTATGCTTGTACATATTAAACTAAATCATTAGTAACTTTCAGAAGAGTATTAAATGGATCATACAATTTTTTAAAGTTCATTTGCTTTTAGTGCAGTAGTTTTTATGCTGGGTTCACAAGATAATGCATTTACTTTATAGACTTTGATGAGTATCATTTTTTTGTTTCTTATTTGAGTAAACTGCCATTAAAAATATTGAACACTTTTCAAGCATTTCTGTACTTAAAATTATATTTGCAAGTATAAAGTTCTATTTGTTTGTATAGTTCCAGTCAGGGGGAGAAAAAAAAAGCTGATTCATATATGGAGCATCACTCCTCCTTATCTATTGGTTCAAGATGATAAAAAGGCAAGAAAGTTGAAAGTAAAGAGAAGACTGAAATATAGAAATTATAGTGAGAGAGAAGAGAAGAATAGAATAAAGTTATAATGAGAGATAAGAAGAGTAAAATAGAGAAAGTTATTGTGAGAGAGACAATAGGAGTGATATAAAGAAAGTTACTGTGAGAGAGAAAGTTATTATGAGAGAGAAGTGAAGAGTGAAATAGAGAGAGTTATAGTGAGAGACAAGAGAGAGAGAGAGAGAGAAAGATTAAAATGTGTTTTCTGTGTATTTATTACTAGTGACAAAAATCACAGATATTTTTGAATTTCTAAGTTGCATTGTGTTACCATAACAATGGAATATCTCATTACTCTTTAGTGAGAGTAGGTTATGTGAGAAATTTTGTCAGAATGTAATTTGTGTCAATGGTCATTTTTCATGATTGATCAGATATCTTCGTCAGTTGACTAAGTAAACATAAATTTGAAAAATTCTAGCTTTGGATTGAAATTCAACTTGACTACTTGTGTAATACTACCCTTACCGCGGGAACCAAATGTAATACTACGGTGGTCGCAACAACAAATGTAATACTATGCTGTTCTGCAGGAAGGCACCAAATGTACCAATATGCTGTCACGGCGCCGAATCTAACACGATGGGTGTTATTTGACCCACAGGAAAGTTGGAGAGCTTGTTTTCGGGCTGTACCTGAAAGTGACCAAATTCACCAACGTTATTCCACAATTACAACGGACGTTTTTAATAATAAAAGACTTTTATTAGTTATACAGTGATAAAAATCATGTACAACCACAAAGGGGTGTCGATATCGAAGTTGAAGGGAAGTCGGAATTTGTGTGGATTGACTGGCGATATATGTTGAGTTCTGATTCAAATTCAGGACTTTGAGTAGCATGATGACAAAGCAAAGACAGCGACAAGGGCTGTGAGACAGAGCTATCAATCTGGTCAAGAACCAGCTCTCCGATCTACCTTGGAACCCTTTTGGGACCTCTTTTATGGGTTCCAAACGCCTGAATCCAGGGCTCTGATTGGCCAGCCAACGCCGGACCAATGGCCCTACAGTGTAAACATCAGGAGGCGTACAAAGACCCACCCATGCGGTCGCATTGGATTGGACGGCCAATCGAAATCATGGCCTTCGGTTACACATCTTGGAGAGGGGGCAACAAGTCTCCGCACCAGTTTCCTGATTGGTGAGGCACCTGATAATATTTTTGTTATTGTATAAATGGTCTTGTGCCAGACTTATCTGTCAGTTGCTATGATAATTCCCAGAAATTGGTCTGAAATTATCTGCCGACTGTTATTGTTAACTAAATCAACATTTTTAAGATTTAATCTTTAAACTGACTTTACTGAGTAAATTTTCTTATCTTGTGCAGTCTTCACAAAAATGACAATATATATGTATATGACAGCATTTATATAAAACAGTCATTCGTTTTATATCAACCGACTTTTAGCCTTTAAATTTTCTTTTGTTCGACTAAATTTTCTTATCTTGTGCAGTCTTCACAAGAATGACAATATATATGTATAAAACAGCCATTCGTTTTATATCAACCAACTTTTAGCCTTTAAACTTTCTTTTGTTCGTGTAATTTTTTTCTTATCTTGGGTTGACGTTACCCCCCCCCCGACTTGTACTCTGATATAAGTCGCTTGTACGATTCTAGACACCACTGTTATTTTTATATCCAAAATTAACCAAAATTGTTTTTTCAAGTATCTAATGAGATATCGCCAGTCAATCCATAACACCACTACAGTGTTATACTTGGATTACAGATTAATTTAAAAAAAAATGTTTTCCTAACTCATATGGTAAATAAGTTGAAATTATCATGATAATTTTATAGGGTCTACATTTGTGCTGAACATCATTTTAAATTGTTGTCATATTGTCTACATATTTATCAAACATATTAAACATTTGAGATAATCCATCATATAGAAATACATATAATGAAGATATATCTCTTCTTTAATACAACAATTTATTCCCCCTTGTAAAATGAGGCATACATGATATAATGATTATCATCTTAGAAAATGAACTTGTGACCTGAGTTCAAATCCCAGACAAGGTTATTTGTGTTTCACTTCCCATTGGAAAGGCATAAATCCATTTCTTTTCCACCACCCACCACGTGTAAATAGTAGGACAGACAGTGATCATTAGATTTGGTAGGGTAGTCCTTGTGGCATATTGGTTAACATTCTGGACTGTGGCATTGTAGTAAAAAAGTTCAAACTTCGGTCTCACTAATACAGACCCTTTCAGACTAGTACTCTTGGGAAAGGTATGAACCCCCCTCATCCCACAGCTATAGGTTAAATAGTACCACTACTATTCTTCTACAATGATGGCTTTGGCATTAAATAACCAAGAAGGTTGATATACCAATAACAAAAAAACAAACCATCATCTTTGGTATGGCAACTTGTCTAGGAGAAGGAGAACTAAAGTTAAACCTGTTGTAAGATGTCAGGGCGGCCTAATGTCGGTATCAGCCAATCAGTGAGGGAGTCTATCCCCTTTTCACTAGCGCTAGACCAAGGAGATTGTTTTTTGCATCTGAGGTGGAGCGCCACACCTACCATCAGCTCCTTATTTTACCGCACAGATCCATGTGCTACTCATAACACTGAGTTGGCGAGGACCAGTATCGAACTAGGAACCTTGTGGTTTTTAGCCGAACGCTCTACTGACTGAGCTAACCCGGCCCTGTTGTACTTCACTTAAAAATTGATTCTGTGTTGAATCCTGTCCTGAGGGGGTAATAGGATGAATATATTAAATGAATAAAGTTTTAATAATTGTTATTAAACTTTAAGTGTGAATATTTATTTGATCTGCCTTAAGATTTGAAATCAATTTTAATCATATAAGCAAGATGTCTGAATGAATGCGTATACCATTTTACTATGAAGTTTTTTGATTTTTAATCAACTTGGGGGTTCATAAGTAACCTCTTGGGAACTCATATCTTTTTTCTTTTAAATCTTATGTAATGCTCTATGTATTATATCTTTTGATAATCCTAATTCTTCTGAAAGTTTTTGTGCACCACTGGCTAGATTCTTTTCTAATTTTGTGTTAAAATTAAAAACTGATATTAGTCCATGACGGCTTTATTTCAAGGGACAAGTTAGCACCCTTGAATAAAAATGAAACCAATTTGAACAGTATGGTCAGACGCATTTTATTTCCTTCCATTCCATGAATTCTGCAAGTAGCTACAGATGCTTTGGGGCTCAATTTGAAATAATGCCACAAAAGTAACATCATTTCAATAGCTGTATCTAAAAAACAGAAACAAAAGTTACAGCCGAATAGTATTGATAATGATGTAATATAGAAATAATGTTGATAATACAGTGTAATCATAGAAGGTCTGTAGTCATGGAATAAACTTTGGACTAAAAGTATGTAAAAAAAAAAACATACTTCTGATAAACTCTAATAATTATCTTCAGATCTCCAAAAGCTATGCTCACTTTAGGTTTTAATCAATAATAATATCGCTTGACTTCATTGATTTTTATCCCAGATTCTATTTTTGTTATTCTAACAAAAGTGTTTACCCAATTCTAAGACCAGTTTTCACCAGTAAAAAATGACCCCTTCCTCAATAATATATATATATATATATATATATATATATATATATATATATATATATATATGCATATAGATTTTTTATTTGGTAGTGGGGAGGTACAGGCTGAAAGAGAACTCCCTGTATAAATGATCATTTATTCAATATCTTTTGGCATGCTTTTGTTTCTCTTCAGTTTCTAGGCTGACTGATAGGCTGAAGCTGTAACCTTTTTTCTTTCTTTTTTCCTTTTTGTAGGGGAACACGCCTCCATCTATTTTTGTTTGAAGTATGAAATAAATAAAAAAATTTCAACTTGCTCTAACTACAGTAGAAAATCTCCCAATTTTCTAAAGTCAGACATCTAATTTCCGATAATTTTATAGTAACTGCTACTTTTTGTGTCTTCTAGGAATCCATTTTTTTTTTTTTTTTATATCAGTCCATTTTTAGTCTCTGTTGCTAGCATAAAGGAAAACACTTTGGAAACATTTTTGCTTTAATATTTTAAAAAAATCCCTTAAAAAGCAATACATATGCTTTTAACCTGTAAATACTGATTTATATTTGAATGTATGAGTGAATGACTATGTGTACATATAAATGACTATGTATGTATGTACATACACTCACATGTATTTATTTATACACCGATGGAAAATAAAACTGCAACGCTCAGAAAAATGATACTAATTTTGACCTGTTATAATATGTGCATGGTGGTAATAGTAGATAATCTACAATCTGTCTCCAGCATGGAATAATGTATTGCCGGATGCTATTTGCTATCTGTATAATTATAAGCCCACAAGAGTAAAGTCCTTTGTTAATACCCAACAAGGTTATACAATATATTAATATAGGTTATAAGTGCTTTTGATAGATTCTCTTATTTTGCAATCTAAACATATACTGATTTGTATATGTGATTATTTATTTTGACTAGTATTTTCTTTCATCTTTATAATTTTAGTTTCATTTTATTATTGGTGTTATTTTTACAATAGCAAGGAACATTGAGTATCAATAGAAAAGGATATGATTTGGTGAGACTCAAACTAATGTCTGCTTTTGCCTTGGGGAAGCCTTGTTTTCTGTACCAGATATATTAACAACTATAATATGAGACCAATTTGTATTAAAAGTCTAAATTACACCTATAAACCCATCCAATATATTTTCTCTGATATTGTTGATCCTATGTTTGCTGTTAATATTTTCATATATTGGTATTGTTTAATAGCATATATATTTATTTTTCAATTTTATAATGATTTGTTATTTGACTGGTTAGTTTGTGTTTTATGGCATGTCAAACCTTGTTGGTTTATTTAATACTGAAGTTAGTCTTTTTTTGTAAGCAATTATATAGTTTCAAGTAACTAATGAAAATCATTAGCTTTAATTAACTCTTAATAAAAATAATTTGCATGCAGTTATATGGTTTCATGTATTCTTATCTAATACTAATAACTTTCAAACATATCTATTTGACCCATAGTTGGTCTTCTAATAATAACTACCACTCTGGGGCCGAGAGGGTCTGAGAATAGTGGCAATGAAAGGGTGACTCCCACTCCCAGGACTCTAGAAGTGGAACCTCCTCACTAGATGTATTTTAGTGTGATACCAGGACACTTCTATTTGATAGTCTTAGTCTATTGCGTCAGATGCAATTGGTATATTCTAAGCCACATCAAAAGGGCAAATAAAGATTTGTCATTCATTATTAATTTTGACTTGAATTTTCTTGCATCATTTTAATTTTCCTGTGATCATTTAATCCAGCTATATTATCTGTATATAAAATATTGAGAGAGAGAGAGAGAGAGAGAGAGAGAGGAGAGAGAGAAGAGAGAGAGAGAGAGAGAGAGAGTCTCAACAGCAAAGAGAACCAGAAAGAGGGAGAAAAGACAGCAGCCCCAGAAAGCATCACAGTTTGTGTGCATTCAGTGCACCAAAGACTGTTACTCAAGAATTGGCCTGCAGAATCACTTGCACAGATGCAGATAAAAAAAAAAAATTGGGGGGGGGGACACTACGCCATCGTCCTTAGTGGATGGAAAGGTGAAAAAAAAAAAAAGAAGATATTGAGTAACTTGAAACCTATCCAGGATGTTGCAATTTTATTTTCTGTCACTGTGTATGTATTTATTTACCAACCCCTCCGCATGAGTATGATGTGACACAGGGTAATTTCTAAACAGAGTTTGACAGGTTTGAATTTAAAGTTTTTTTTTTCCTACACCAGTTGCCACACCAAGAGCCCAGTTTTCCCTACTATTTACCCATAGTTGAAGGAAGAATAGTTGGATGCATACCTTTCCCAAAGGTATCAGCACTATGTGAAATGCAAACATTCTTGGCCAGGACTTGAACTTGTGTCATTGTGTTTCCTACAATGATAACCATTACACTACAGGCACAGTGTATATGTACTTGTGCTCAAATAAGTTTCTGAAAGCAAATATTCTACTGAACTTTAGAAATCCAGTTTATATGACCAGTACGAGATTGATAGTATTCATGTAATGCATTATTTATTCTATTACAGGAACTCTTCAAGTTGGTCATCACAAAGTTGCTCAAATGCAAAGTCAATCTGAAAGGTAATTATGATATTTTTGTTGGTTTTCTAGTAAAAATGTTTGATGTTTGTTTTTTGTTTTTTTTGCTTATTCCTCATATTTTACTCTCTAAACATCCTTATTGATGTGTTAATTTTGAAAAAAAATTAATGCAAAAACATTGATTTTAAAATTATGTTAGAGATCTTCTTTGTTGATGTGTCTTATAAAATACGCATTCGGAGTTTACAGTATTCTCAATTCTTATGTAAACTGTTACCATTAGTACATTCAGTATAAAATCTTTTCTGGCTCTTCAATGGTTTATTTTAATATTTTAAGTATGGGTAATTCCATGTCAAATCATCCATAAAAAAGTAAGATTGTCACCCACCCCCTTCAATTTTTCTAAAATATTTTTCCATGTGTGGACTATGTTAACATTAGACAATCCCCAAAATATGAGCTTCCAATCCCAAAAATTGGTGGAGTTGAATTTTGGGGATTGGTTAACTTTATCATAATCTACACTTGGACAAAATTTCAGAAAAAATGAAAAGGGTGGGTGACATGGCCTGGATGATTTAACATGGAATCTTTATGCCTGTTTTTTTTTTTGTGTGTGTGTGTGTGTAGGTATTTATCCAACTCATTCGCCATGGGTAGGATGTAATACAAGGTCCCAGGTATGAGGCATTCTGTGAGGATCGAACTTGCTATTCTGTAGTAATGGATCTGCAAGACTAGCTTGCTAACCATTACACCACAATGGGATTTCTTGTTTTTTATGTGTGTATTTAAGTATTGATTTGAGTATATTCACTGTGTGTATGAGTGTGCATGTATGTGAATGTACATTATCTTGTGATCATTTTGTGTATAATAATGTTATAGATTTGTAAATATTTTGATTCATTATATATATATGGGCCAAAATGTATGTATGTATATCGGTATATATGTAGAGAAATACTATAAACTAGTAGAAGAAATCAATTTTGACCGGAATAAAAATAATATACTAAAACACATTTGGTTAAACAAAAATTCCTTATATTTGCTTTTTGTATGAATAAGTCCTGTCTTATTAATTTTCTTTAAAAAAATCCTAGTCCCCACCAAGAGTGCATGGGTGGGAAAGACTCCTTCAAATAGTAATCTTATTTGCTTTCTGGATGATTTAGACCATTGTGATCAATTTTAAGATATAATGTTCTGGGCAACTTCAGGATAGGAGATCTACTGCACCCCCAGCCCGCACTTCATCCCTCCTCCTGTAGATACCTTTATAACACGCATTGGCTACAAGGAGATACCCCATGATAAGTTTCATCAAGACTTGCCTATTTTTCTAAGGAGTCTCTAGATAGAATGAGTCATTTTTGATTATTTTTTCTCCTAAAAGTTCCAGGTCCCTCTGTGAGAGTGGGGTACATTCCTGGAATAATTGGACCTTCTTCATCAATTCTAACCAAATTTCATCAGAATAACCTAGAAAGTGCTCCTCAAAGTGGTCTATACAGGCCTCTGGGAGTTAATGAAATTTGACCAGGTAAATAAAAGCATAAGGGTCCACAGGGGGTGAATTTACTAGTTTGAATTTATAAATAACAGGTGAACAAAAATCACTGAATCATGTAGACTAGTTCCCAAATATTGAAAGCTGTAGGAAAATATCCCATGTGCAACTATTGAGTTCATTTTACTAAACTTTCCAACTTCATATATGCTGGAATTTGTGTTTAGCTATTATTTACTTAGCAAGCAGAGAAGTAATGTTAACATAGAACATGCTGATTTGCAGCTCAAAGTCATGAACCTGCAACCTAATATTTGTGATATCAGTGCTAACCAAACCCATCCTTAGCATTAAAAAAAGGACCAAGTAACCAATAAGCACCCCAGCTGGGAACTGTTTTTAAAAGAACACCTATTGCTTTTCACTGTGAACTCCTGGTTGTTTGTTTACAAACAACAGACGATTTTTTTTGCAGTAGAATTTCACTGTAAGATTTTTAAAAGTTTGTTCATGTATATTTACAACCGAAAGCATGTTTTTATACTAAAATAGTTTTTGATTTTTATTAAAAAATTAGTTATTTCATGTTGTTAATTCAATAGGAATTTTTTAAAGTTTTAAAAACTTTAAACAAAATACACGTATTTATATTAGAGACACATTTTTATATTAAAATAGTTTTGATTTAATCAGAAGAGAAATGCAGATATGTTTATTTAAATGAAAATAGTTTTTATTTACAAAATATTTTTTATGTTTATTTAAATAAAAGGATGTTGGGATCAAGTAACCAATAAATAACTATTTTTTTAATATTAAAATCGCAAACTATTTTGGTATAAAAACGTGCCTTTGGGTTGAACAAACTTTTAAAAAATCTTACAGTGAAATACTAATGCAAAAAAATCGTCTATTGTTTGTAAACAAACAACTAGGGGTTTACGGTGAAAAGCAAAAGGTGTTCCTTTCAAAACAGCTCCCAGCTAGGGTGCTTATTGGTTACTTGATTCTAAATAAAAATAATTCAAGAATTAAGGTGCAATCGCATTTATAGTCTACTGATTTTCTCATTTAACTTGTATTAATAACTTATAAATTACTTATCTTTTGTAATTTGATATTCAATTAATTTATTTATTTGTGGGGGATGGAAATAAAATTTGATTAGAAATTTAAGTAAAAAGTTTGAGAATCCCTACCCTAGGAGTTTATTGGTTACAAGCACATAAAACATCAAATTGTATTGATAGATATTTGCATTTATGACCTGATAGAATTAGCAAACTTAGTTCAAACTTTAACCAGAACAAATTGCATTCATTTTGCTCTTATGCTATTCAGAAAGGCATGAATCCACTTCTACACTTAGCTATGCATAAATGTTTATAGCAGAGCAAGTGGGAACTTTTAGCCTTCTAAAAAAATCCATCATAGACATTAGATATGTTACTCAGGTCAAGTGTCTTTTCCTGCTGCTGCTGCTGGTACCATGTGACACAGTACACTATGTCACATGTTAGAGAAGAGATAGGCACCACCAAGTAATATCTATTGTCCTGAGAGATACCATGAAGGGAAATTTTAACAACCTGAAACTATTACAGATGCAGACTACCCAGGTGATCTAGCATTTCTCGCAAATAAACCTGTCCAAGCTGGATCTCTACTGCATAGCCTGAAGCAGGCAGCAAGAGGCATGCTATGTGAACTCAGTTAAAACAGTTTATGTCTTAAACAAGATGGAGACATCTCCACATTAAATAGCAAGCTTCTGAAATTATTAGACCATGTCACATACTTAGGTAGCAATATCTCATCTACAGAAATTGTCAATATAGGAAAGGCATGAACTGCTATTGACAGATTATGGAAATCAGTTCTCCCTGATTTCCACATGATCGATAAAATTGTAATTTTTTTCAAGCCATAGCCATATCAGTACTACTGTGTGGCTGCACCAATCAGACTCTAATGAAACACTTGGAAAAAAAGGTAGATGGGAACTACACAAGGATGCTGTGTGCTGTCTTGAACAAATTCAGGAAACAACACCTGACAAAAAAGCTGGCAAAAGAGCCATGGGAATCTGTGCAATCAGTACGACTTAATAATGATATATGTGTGTGGATGGGTGTCTGACAGACATACATTTTATAGCAAGATTTAATTTCTGACATTATTAAAGATAAATAAACGGGTTATAGTAAGTTCTCTGTTATGCTATATACTCTATTTTGTAATGCTATATCTTTCTGAAAATCAACTCAACTAAAGAAGAACATTCAGTCTCATAAAATGTTTCATATATTTCCCTGTATGAATTAAAATGAATTTGTATATGAAAATTTTAGGTAAAATCAACATGTGCTTTTTGAAAGGTACTGATATTTTATTAATTTCATTTGGGTTTTTTTTTTTCCTTTCTATTATATTTGAATACGTTATAAATTGCATGAATAACTAACATTCATTAATGTATATTTTAGCTTGGAAAATCATATTCAAGAGAAACGGGATGAAATAAAACATACTATGAAACAATATGAAGAGCAGAAATCCTTACAACTGAACCACATGTAAGTATTGTTTTAGTTAAATGATTACTAGATACAAACGTATTTACAAAATCAAGAATTCAATTAATTTTTTCATTGATTTTTTTTTTTTTAAACAATAAAATAATCATTTACTTGTTGAATTTGTAGCATGTCCATTTCTGGTTAATCATAACTGCTGGAACATACTGGACAGAAATGATATATTTGTAAAGACTGTAACTCTTCGTTTTCAATTCATTTTGAACTGCACCAACGCATGAAAACACACATTGATGAAATTCACATACTTTTGGAGTTTGTATCTCTTCCTTTTTAAAACCCAGTAATTATTTTAGTGAATGGAAAAATAGCTTATTTGATTGAGTATTTAAAAAGAAAAAAAAAAAGAAAAAATTGATATTGATCAACATAAGGTAGTTTGCGCAATCAAGAAGGGGCTCCTTAGCCTTGGCTGGCCGTCCATCTAGGACAAGTAAAAAGTCCGATACAAAACCTCTACTGCCTACTGGTTTTACTTCATTCCAAGGAAAGGCTAGGGGAGTAAACCCTGATTATACAAATCAGGAGCAGGAGCCTAAAGTGGTGGGATACTGATATCCAGTGTTACCCAGCAACTCCTGCCACACTACTGCTGCTAAACTGCATTGGCTTCTTGCTTTTCCTTTAGATCACAGTGGCAGTGTGGAGAAGAGGCATTTGTTGCTTAGGCAACAGCTCATCTCATCCTCCATGAGCCCATGTATCCCAGGCTACATAGTTCCAATAAATAAATAAAAAATGGACACTGCGCCATCATCTCTCGCAGACAGTAGGATGCCAACAACAACAACAAAAAATAATCATTATAAACAAATTATTTTATGGTAGGATTCAAAAATATTGTATTAGAGTCTTAAGATCTATGGACTTCAATGGATGGATTGTTTTTATTTAGCCTATGAATTAATATAAAAGTTATAGAATATGGACTGCTCATTTCAAGAGGTTGGCAATGCATGTGTCTCCAGTGGGTTTGTAAGGCATGAACTAGGACTTGTTATTTTGGCACTGAAAGTTAAATTTACAGCAGAAGTGGAATTGTGGGATATTTTATTTTATTTTCTCATTTTATTTTCATATTTTATTATTTGTCTTATTTTTTATTTTAACTTTATTAATTTATTAATCCCCACAGATCAAGTGATTGTATATTTAAAATATTAGAATGTTGTAAAATAATCCTTCATATGTTAACAGAAATCAAGTGGTAAATAATTGATACTTCTTTATAATGACTTAATTAAAGAGTATATTCAATGAGTATTAGGCTTGATGTAGAGTCATGTTTATGTTTATAGATTGTATATTATTACGTATATATATAATAAATGACAGTATTATTTACACATGTATTTGTTATATTGCTAAATCATCTGCTGTCTATTCTTTGAGAAAATTTGAATTATTTATTGTAAAATAGAAATTAATTACAATTTACAATATACTCAAACTAATTATAAAAAAATAATTTTTCTATATGATTTTTTTTCAAAGTCTGGTTGCTTTAAAAGGTGACGATATGAAGGACACACTGTTGCTTACAACATAGAATTTTTATTTCAATTATTTCTTAAATCTTCAAAGTTTATCATTATTTTTTAATTTGCTAAAAAATATTGCAATTAATTTGTGTGAAAGAAAAAAAATGTAATTCTGTAATGATCTTTCAGATTGAAAAAAAATATGGTTGAAATAAAAAAAAAGAATGTGATTCAAATAATTATTACAAACATAAAAAAAAAAAAAGTTTTTAAAATCAACTTATTGTAGAAATCAAAATGTGATTTATCACACATTCATAATTGTTTGTGAGGCTGAGTTGTTTTGGTGCTGACCTGCTGTCCAATCATGCAGGTTCTAAGTCATTGATTATATATAAATCAGTTTGTTTCTGTATGACACATTTGGGTGATTAAAGAAATTTAATGATAATATATGTATATATATATATATATATATATATATATATAGCTATACTCATAAATAAAGAGTGCTTAATATCAGTGATAGAGCATGCATATTAATGTTAGGATAGTGTAGACATAGTCAGCAAGTGTTTGTTAACTGTCAGTTTCTTGCCTCTGCTATTATTGTGCCAAGTGTTGTTGATTCTATGTCTATGCTATCCTAATTTATATATTTATATATACAGCTTTGAATTCAGGGATTTCCCTCTAGAATATATATATATATATATATATATATAATATATATATTTCCATATATCATGTCTCTTCAGTGTAGCTTGATATTAACAGACTAACTCCAGCATGGATGGTAACCTGATTGATGTATATATATATGATGGTGGCACGTGGACAAATGGTTAGAGTCACAGGAAGTGGACTCGTCAACCCGAGTTCAATTCCTGGACGAAGCTGTTGGCATTTCACATGGCGCTAATACCCTTGGGAAAGGTATGAATCCAATTCTCCCCCCAGCTATGGGTAAATAGCAGGGCAGACTAAACTCTTTAACCATGGCTAGGTAACCAGTCTAGGAGAAGGAAAACTCTGAATTCAAACCTGTTAAACTCTGCTTAAGAGATTGACCTTGTGTCGCATCCTTCTTGTGCAGAGGGGTTGGTATATATATATATATATATATATATATATATATATAAAGTTTTTGAAAAAACAAAAAAAAGATGTCAAAGATTGACATTTAGAAAGCTGACTCTAAAGTGTTTCAGATTTAATTAAACCATCAACAGGACTCAACTGGGTTAATAATCATAAATCATAGGAAAAGAAATTGTGTAAAAAAGCAAAAGCTTATGAGCGTTTGTTTATGATGTTAAAAGGCTCCTTTCTTTTCTTTCATTTCAAGTGTCAAGAGGCACCTTTTAACATCATAAATAAAGGCTCACAAGCTTTTGCATTGTCAAATTTGATATCCATTTCTTTCTTCATATATATATATATATATATATATATATATATATATATAAAAGAGAAATGCAAATGAGAAAATGTTGCATAAGAAAGTACTTAATATGATTATAGCAGACTAGGTATAAAACCTAAAAGAATATTATAATTATGAACACAGGAAGTCTGCACAATCATCAGACAGAAATATATATATATATATATATATATATATATATATATATATATATATAATTACAAATAAATAAATAAATAGAGGACTGCTCTACGATTAGTATCTAATAGATATCTCCCTTTTGAAATGTTAATGATCAGTTAAGTGCAACCACAGATGCTTTCACACTATCTAGTTGTAAAGTGGGTGTTAAATTACTTAATTCTCCAAGTTAACATTATTACTGAACAAAAATATAGTAAATTTCATAGATATTAAAGTTAAAGGCCACTCTTAGCAAAATCTATCTTGAAGTTTAGACACATTCTATTTATGCAATTTATATGATAATTACTTGCAAACAGAAATAATTATAGAAAAGTGATCTATAGTTAGCATTTAATTATTTACCTTAGATAAATCTTAATGATGAGGGTGAGAATAAATACACATCCCACATTAAGTTTCAGGAGTTGATATTTTTATTTTCTAGGAGATTTTAATATTATTGCACTCACAAAAATCTTGTTAAATTCTACCATTTTTTTGTTATGGTAACATAAAAATTAAATCATTGTAATATAGATTGTTTAAATAATTGTTTGCAAAAAGCCTCTATTTTAAAACTTATTATCAGTTTATTTTCATTTTTACACACAAATCAAGACAGTATCAACACTTGTGACTTGATTAATTTTTCCTTTTCACCTTTTAGGAGTTATTTACAAAGCAATTTTCTATTGTTTTTATAGTGTTGAACTGATTTTTTTTTTAAATATGAGGCACTTGAAATGAAAATAGATGACAGCAATAGAAATAATAATGTTCAGACAATAATAACCATTTTGAAAATAGGCCAACATTTATGAATTAATGTTTTTGCAACAATGTTCTTGGTTGATATGTTTTTTTTTTCTTAGGTTCAGATACAAAAAAAAAAGTAAAAATAAAAATGAATTGCTTTTTTAAAAACCTGTTGCTATTTGTTTTAATAAAAACAGCCTATATTTAATAATAGATTGTCATTTTTGTGATTATTGTATGACGTACGAAAGTCAATATCTCATGATATATTAAACTCTGATTGTAATTTCACTTCTTCTAAAGGCACTATTTAATGATACACATTCTAAAAGGATATTTGTTTTTATATTCTCCCAGGACTTATCAAAGAGTTGTTTGCAACAATATTACATGAATATTTTAATAGAGTATTCTAAAAATCAAAATTTGTAAACCCTTTGAATAATGTAGTCTAAATACAGAAACTTGAAAATAATTTCAAAAGAAATGTGTTGTCACAAAGGTTTGAAAGAAATGACAACAGCTAGAGCTACTTGCCCTAACTGTTGATATTTCTTTCAAACAAAGTAATTAGGTTAAAAATCAATTTTATTTGGTAATGATAAATGAAACAAATTACAATAATCTATGTCAGAAAACCACAAAGAATGAATGGTAAATTTTTTGCATGTGTATATGTATTGTCTGCTTATAAAAGTGAGTTTTTGATCAATGCAGAAAAAATGATTGGCTTGGTATGTAGTCAAGCTTGTGTGTCAGCTGTTAGAATGGCATAAACTCCAGATGACCGCAGTGACATAATTGAGCCAAGAGTGTTTGATAAACAAATTTTGGCTTTATTTATAACTGTGATGTTGGCGAAAGTATATCTGATTGAAAGTCTTTTAGTTTTAATCAGAATCATTCTGGTTGGTTAAATAATACAATTAATTTACCAAACTAAACCAGAACAAGTGCATCAAGCCTCTTGCACACAAAGAAACATTTGTCAGATGACTTTTATCCCGTGAAATCTGAACTTCCTGTATATTCCCCCAAGGATATCTATTAATGATAAACTTTAGATAATAATTATTATACTTTATATAAACTTCATCCCCAGTGTGAGTATTAATTTTTGTACGTGCACAGTGTATGAAAATGTTTTAGTATTTTTTTTAAATGCTTAATTACATATCAGACCTGAAATTCTTTAAAGAATAAAACTTATTTATCACCATGAAATCTTTTGGGGGCTGTTACTAACTAGTGCTGGGGATTTTGGTCTGTGTGTATATATGTATATATATATATATATATATATATATATATATATATATATATATATATATCTTTTAGCTTTTTAGTAATAAAATTGGGTGCAAATTATTTCTGGAAACCATGACATACATGTTTTTTTTTTGTTTTTTTTTCCATTTTTAGATTTGATGATGCACATTGGTTAGGGACTGTTACACCTTTATTTAAAAAAATCATTATATTAGCACCCTTGAAGTCCCATAGTTGCTTTCATGTGAGAGTCTACTGTGTAATTTTTTCATAATATAAGATTTTTTAATGAATATTAAGTTTAATTTCAGCTGTTTTTCTGTAATTTTCAGTAAGTATGTAGAAGAGCAGCTTTCTGAAATAGAAAGGAAAATTCGAGAAGCCAAGTCATTTTATGTAAGTTTTTATTTACTATTATTATATTACTCTTGAGAATCTGATCATTTGTAGTAAAGTAAATCATTGATTATTTAAAATTGACTTACTAACCTGATTTTTTTTTTCAGGCCTAGAAAATTTATTTTAACCAATTATCATATTGTTTAAATTGTAACATTTGGTTTGGAGGATTTTTGAAGTGCAACAGAAATGTGGTGACTACTTTAGGAGAAAAGTTAAAATCAAATTTTATTTTTATTTTCAGTGTCAAATAAATTCTTGTTAAACACCTTTGAAACAAAAGCTTGTTGAAGAATTAAAATATAAAAATAGCTTCAAGACAAAATGAAATTAAATGGCAGATGATTAAATATTGTTATTGTTATGAAGTTACCCACACACCTTTGAAGGTTTTAAACAAAGAGATCTGCTGTCAGGATGTTAGACATTTAAGCGTACTGGATAGGTCAAAGTTCTTAAAAATTTAGGAAGTTAAGTGCATTCTTTTAATCTAGGAATTTTAAATCATAAATATTTCTCTTTGATCTGAGAATTTTGAATCATAAATAAGTTGATACTGCAAGCTGCTGGTTGAAGTGGTTGAGGCAACTGCCAGCTTCTTACTTCAAAATATTTAGACAACCTACATGAAGACTTTCTCCAGATCTAGAGAATACATTGTGGGTGGCATAAGGTCATTCAATGAATAGAGATGCTAACCAAGATCAATCATGATACCAAGTTATGTAAGAGGGGTTGGGTAAATACATACTAAGAAGGTTCAACAATGTTTAACTTATATTCTAATACAATATAATATAGTCTATATGAACATATAATATTTCTATTTCATAAAATAATTATAACCCTGCAACTCCTACAAAGGTACATAAAGGGCTGATAAGGGTTACTTGAGGGTTGTTTCCCAACGTTCTTTGTCAAGAATAAAACATGAAGCTGTAAATAACTCAGGCCTAACCAGTGGAGCACTTTTTAGGAACATTGAAGAAGCAACAGTGTCCAGAAGTATTCACTATTGTCTTCTGAAAAAGGTTGGAACATCAGTGAGACCAGTGACGAAACCTCAATTGACAAAAGTACACATACAAATGCATTTGAAATTGGCAAAGGAAAACATGAAGGTCAATTTCTCAAAAGATTTTCTCAGACGAAACGATGGTTTTTGCTAATATTGGGTTGTAAATGAACAAGATCGTTGTCAAAGCATGAGGCACCGACAAGGAAGAGGGGGTATTAGGATTTGTGGTGGTATTATTGGAGGTATCATGGTTGGTCCGTGAAGTACCTGACAGTACAAAAATAAGCACAGATGCTTATATAGCCTTCCTCAATGAGCACCTGGAATCTTGACTAAAAAAGCAAAGAATCATCTTCAGGAGAACTATCATATTTATGCAAGATAATGCTCCTTTGCATTTAGCACATAAAACTACAGAGTACCTGCAAATATTAAGCCCCTGTGGACATCGGAAAATGAACTAGCCAACCAATTCTCCAGACTTAAATCCAATTGAAAACTTGTGGAGCGTTCTGACATGATATGTTTATGAGAATCGATTCCAATTTAGAAGCAAGGATGACTTTTAACAGGAAATAGTAAATGTATCATGTGAAATTACATTGGAGGAAATCCAGAAATTGACATGTTTGATGGACCAGGATCATTTTAAAAAAAGGATCACATATCTTATATTAACCATTAATCATTTTTTTACTCTGTTTACTTTTTTTTTTTTTTTTTAATTTCATCTTGGTTACTGTATGTATCTATAAGAGTGTGTAAATGAAACACTTAAAGTGTTATTTTCTTTTTTTAAAGAGGTTTTTATTAAACTTATTTAAACTTATATTAAACTACTATTTAACACATATTTTTCATATTCTTTTTTAATTGCTTCCTTGTATGTCAGGTCTAAATTCCTTGGAGGATAAAACATGATTATTGTTGTGAAATCTGGTACTGATAATTTTGGAGAAATTTTGGAGAATTTAAGGTCTGGCTGACATCTGACTACTGGACTGCTACTGACTAGGAGATGAGATCTTGGCTATTCTGACGTCTAGTTTTTGGTGGCAAAATAAGGAAAAGTTACTTTTGGAAATTATGATACATGTAGGTCTTTTTCTATTTTTAGATTTGATGAAAAACTTTGCTTCAGCAACATTACAAATTCAAACATAATATGAAAGACTATGAGCAGCTTTTGGCTTTAAAAATTTATTCCATAAATTAATGATTTCATCATTATAAATCAAGGGTTGACCTATACATGGGTTCAACTTATATATATATATGTATTTACCCCCCTCCTCCTGCACACTTGAGCAGGTTGCAACACTTTTTTAAGGGTGTGTTAGAAGGGAAACATTTTGTCAAACAGAATGAGTAGTTGTCATATCACATTTGTTCAATGATCATTTTGAAAATAAAACCATTTTCTGTACACTCCACTTCTTCAGTTGTTCACAGGCTTTTTGGTCTCACAGATAACATTTAAAAACTCCAGATTAACTGATTGACCTTAATGACATATCAACCCATCTAGGGTTATTTTATGCCTATAGGTTAGGAATTTGAGTTTATTGTACATTTATATTTATATTTTTGTGTAGTTGTTTCTTAAAAGTTATTTACACACAGTTAAATGGTTTTAAATATCTAATACAAATATATGGTTTCAAGTAATTATTTCTATTTGATAATAGTCATTTGTTTGCACACAATTATATGGTTTCAAGTAAATCATAATAATCCTTAGTAAACAATTGTAGACCTAAGTAACTATTCTTAATACAAACAATTTACAGTTATGTGTCATCAAGTATTCCTATAAAATATAACTAGTTTTTAAACAGATCTGTTTGACCCATAGATGGTATTCTAACGGTTACTACCACTTGTGTCCATTTCCAATGACAATAACCACAGATATAACATATATGAGAATGTACTGTATTTTCTTTTGTAATTATTTGCTTTAATATAATATTTCTATGCACCAATTTTTCCTTAAATGATCTTCAGTATTAAAAAAATATTGTCTTTTATATTATTTTGGTTACCTAAACAATTGAAGTTTAACATTTTTTGCATACATATATAAATGCATACAAATCTTTTTAAATATACTGTACTTGCTCACCATGATTTATCTGCCATTTTATGTTTATGTGTGGGAGAGTTTAAGATAGATAACCGAATTCAAAACTTAAAAAATGACAGACTCATTTCTCTAGAAATTCTTTGGATATGATTAAAAATAAATTTTTTTTTCCTTTGTATCATAATTTTTAAAAAATACTGACTTTTCCATCTAAAAACAGTTGTTTATCTACAAGAAACATAGACAAATTGTTAAATACTGATAGAAAATACATGTAGCTCTAACTCAATAGCATAAAACAAGAGAAATTCTATGGGCAGTAATTGACTTAAAATATCCTTTGTGATTTAAAAAAAGATGTCCACATTGTTATATTTTCATTGCAATCACCATCCCTCATTTCCATTGTTACTGCAACATTATCAGCATACCTCTGTAGCAATATCTCATCCACTGAAAACAATATTATTAAAAATTAAATAAGGCATGAACTGTTTAATGAATCCTAATGAATTTTTTTGTCATAGATGCAGTGCCACATCGGGATATTGATCTTGCTATGAAAAAATCAGAAATCATCAATAACTTAAAATTACTTGACTTCAAGATTTTTTTGATAGCTGTTTTGGATTCTTTGGGCAAAAATGCTTTTATAAACCAATTTTTAGTTGTAGAGAAACTCTAGAACTCATTTTACAGACAAAAATAGATTACAAAAAGTCCTCATTTTTCGTGAACCCCACCAAGTTTAGAAATCAACATAAGTCCACCAATTTTTGGAATTGGAATTTGGGGGGTTGTCTAACATAATCTACACCTGGAAAATATTTCAGAAAAATTGAACGGGGTGAGTGACAATTTTACTGGATGATTTGACATGGAATTACCCAGCTATTTGTTTTTCACTTTGCACTATTGCCCTTCGAGAATGCACATATTTGTCTATTCGCCCTCCAACTATGGGTAAATAGTGGGGCAGATTGGGTTTATTAGCCTTGGTTAGACAACCAGTTTAGGAGAAGGAAATCTTTGAATTCAGACCAGCTATACTCTGGTAAAAAAATTGACCCTGTTTCACATCCTGCTTATGGTGGAGAGTTTAGGCAAGTACATATAAGGCTAGACGGTCCAATCTGCTCTACTATTTACCCATGGCTAGGTAGGGAAGAGATGGATTCATGCCTTTCCCAAGGGCAATAGTACAAATGGACATACAAACAGCCTTTTCCAGTATTTGATATTGGGTTGTTGATTCTGTATCTTGTGATAATAACTAGTACACTAAATGTACCATTTTGTAGATCATTCAACAGTCTCATCTATGATTTGAATTTATCTCATCTCTGTAATGATAATCGTTACACCAACCATGCCTCTAAATCAATTTAAGCTGTTCATAGCGATCAAGTTATGAAAAAATCTCTTTAAATATCCAGCATTCTTCTCAGCACTCCAACCCTGCTGTAATTTAGACAATCTCAACCTTTTTTTTTAATCTCACCTCTAGGATCTTTCCAATATTTCTGTGTGTACCTACTATTATAGGCAGAACAATGCGCTCTAGATTCTCTACCATATCTTTTACTAGCTCTATTCCATACAAATTCTTTTTTATTTTTTACCCAATACCTCTGTATGAGCAGGATCCAACACAAGGTCAATTTTTAAGCAGGTTTGAATTTGTAATGTTTTCTTTCTCTTAGACCAGTTGCCATACCAGTCTGCCCTACTATTTACTCATATTTTGAAGGAGAATAATTGGATTCATACCTTTTCAAACAGCTTTGTCCAGGATTTGAACTCAGTTTACCATGTCTATTTTCAATAACCATTACACTATAAACACCTCCATACAAATTCTTACATTTAGTGTGGGAAATTTATTTGCCAATGTAACAACTATGATGAAATAAGACATACAGTTAAATCACATTGAAAGCATTGGTTCCCAACAAATCACTGGTTCCTTGGAAATCACTCAAGTTCACATGTGATGTGCATGTTCAGTACTTCAGATGGATAATCACTAGAGAACAACAAGTACTGTAAGTAGCCTAAGGCAAACTTTAGTAAATAAGAACTTTTATGCAACAGAACTAGTATTAGATTTCTACATTTCACTCTTAAGTTCTTTCTGAGTTTTTATTATTATTTAACTGATCAAGTCAATCTTTTTTTCCAAATTATATTAAGGTCATTCAAATTAAGTTTCTTCTATTTTATTTTTTTTTAAATTGTAGCACTATTCATAGTTTAATGTCTCTTTTTTTTTTCCTTTTTTCACATTAATTTTAATTTTATAGGTCTTTTTTATGTCTTGTAGGACTTCAATCTATTTATTGAAATGGTTGGAAATAAAATTTTTTGATTCCAATGATTGGAAAATTTTTATTTTTATTTAGCAATTCACAGTAACTATGAAACATTTCTTTCACTCCCTCTCATGCAGCAGTGTCATCGTAAGATTTTCTGTATTTCCTAGAATGGTAATTTCTGCAAGACAGAAAAACCTTTCAAGAAAATATTATCTTTTTTTTTCTTCAACATTTCAAACAACTTATAAAGAAACCTAATACTAATAATAAGACATTCTGAGGCATTAGTTTAATAAAAGATAAATATGAAAATAAGACATTGAAACTGGTTAAGTTTAACTGGTTTAATATTGAATGTATGTCAAACATATAGAATAAATAGAGAAGAGGAAAAAAAGAATAAAGAAAAGAAAGCATTGAGGAGAAAAAAAGAATGGAAAAGATGAATTATCAAAAATATAAATTCTTTCAATGACAAGATACTTAGAGAAGAATTTGGATGACAAATTTGAAATTGAAATATAAAAGCCAATAAAGATTTTTTTTCTTTTTATAAAATACCAATTATGTCTGGAAATATATAGGTATCACTCCTAGTGAAATGGTCAGCAAGATAGGCTAACAAACCATTACTGGTGCATTCAATTCTCACTGGGTGCCCAATAATTCTGTCCTTGTGCCACAACTAAGCAAAATTTGGCAAATAACTATAGCAGGAAATATTTTCTAATTCTTTTTTTTTCTTCTGAACTCTGCTACTATCTTGAAGGCATATTTGGCATAACAGTTATGGAATTAACAACCTGTGTTCAAATCTTGGATAGGGTTGTTTGCATTTTGCCCTTAGGAAATCTCTTCTTTGCCCAGGTAAACAGTAGGACAGACTGTTTTCAGCATAGGTAAGCTCTGAATTCAAACTAGTTGTATTCCACTTGTCAAATTGACCTTATGTCATATCATGCTTGTTGCAGAGGAGTTTGGTAAATACCCACTATCTTGGCCAATCCTGCTGGATCAGGTGACCCTTGCAGCTGCTGATACTGATTAATTACACTCACCTCCTGATCGCTGATTCTGGATTAACTGCTGATTCTGTTCCTTACCCAAAATATATAGATTTCCATGTTTGAGACCCTGAGATGATTTTGCTCCTTGCCAATCAACCAATCAGTGGCTGCAACTGTCACTGTCCATCAATCAAGGATACTGCATCAGTCATTGCATTGTATCAAATTGGGTGCACCTTATTCATCTGTTACATCCTTGTTTCTATCCACTAATAAAGGGCACCAAATTATCTCTAAATCATTATATATAATTCAAAATACTAGATATATTCAAACAGACTTTAAAAATGTTGTCAGATTATAAATTATCTTAGAATGTGTTGTAAATGATAAAATGTACAGCTAAACATGTTTATATTCTTCAAAATGTTAAATAATGACAGCTGAAAAATGGTCATGATCAAACATTGAGCTTGAATTAGATATTAAATTATTATTTCCAGCTACATTAACAAAATCTCAAACAATCATCCTAGTCTATATTGCATCCAATATTCTAAATCACTATTTACATTTTATCAATAACTTGTGTTGCACTTCATTGATTGCTTGGGACTATGACTTACTGAAAGTACCTCATCTCTTTTGAACATTTCTCAAACTACCAAAAGTAATCACCCACAGAAACATAAGTGTGCTTTATACATTATTTTAAATGCCAATAAATATGTTGAAATCATTAATGACCTTTTATCAAGATTTCTGTTTATTCAACTATTATTTTGTTGATCTTCTCACCAAAGGTATTTAGTAGTCGTTGATGGAGGCCAAGTGACAGCAAGTATACTTAGTTCTCTAGTACTCAACAAATCAGTGGTCTTCTTGGTTTCAATTCTATCACATATTAAATACTTGGTAGAGTCAAATGTTTTGCAATATTTTGGTATGTGTTAGTTTGCAGTGCGTATATCACATGACTGAAGCAGTTCAAGCTATGTTATGTACCAACTATAGCTGGTCAGTATTGTGGTAGTTGGTGTGCTGACATGTTGTGCATTGCTTCACTTTGTGTGGAATTTGAAAGCCACATAGATGAATGTGCAATGTAGTCTAATTTTGGAACTGGATCATAATCATTTTTAACTGCTCTAATTTCTTTGTAAGATTCTCTGGAACCATTCTGAGTTCTCTAATAATTATTGGCATGATTGGCATGTGTTTCTGCAGGTGACTGGATCCAGATATTTTCATTTTTTTTGTACTCTTTTTTTTTAATAGTTTCAGTTGTCTGATTGAGTGTCATCTACAATGAAGATAGGTGAACTGTCTGTATTCAAAAATACCAAATTATCTTATTTTTCTTGTTCTCAATGATATCTCTGTTTTTTATGCATTTGTAAATATGGTCAACTCCAAGCAGTTTGCACAATTCTCTGCAAATCACCGTCCTAACCCAATCATGTCTACATTTATATTCTAAACTATTTATTTTCTCTTTCAGTCAGTTTATTGCAATCACTAATAATGTGTTATCATTACAGTTCATATTATGTAAATCAATGCTTTCAAATAAAGTTTGTATTAACTAACTGGCATTTGTAAAATATATCATGTTTTGGCTATAATATTTATCCCTCATAAAAATATCTTTTGCTATTTATTCTAAATGGTTTAGAGAAAACCTCTTGACTATTAATATTGTGTGGAAAGTTTTACTTTATTCTATTGCTAGCAGACATATCCAGCAATATCAAGGAAAAAAGATGGATAAACTATTTTAAAGAAACAATTCTGGTACATACACTATGGACCAACATTTTGGGATCACCATCAATTGTTTCTCTAGATTTAGATAAATAAATTCACCTATTGTGTACATGCTAAACTTTATATAAAATTCAAACAAGATAGTGATCCAAAACACAGCTCAAAACTGTGTTGAAATTATCAACATCAAAGAAAGATAAGGAAATGTTGCAAATAACAACAGTCCCCTAAATCTTGAGATGTTTCACCAATTAAACTAATCAGGGATGAAATTGATCATAAACTTTGAAGTGAATTGTCTAACAATAAGTAAGAGTTGTTTACACATGTACACACTGTTTGGGAATCACTTCCACCATCATCCTTTTACAAATTACTTGAAAGGATACCAAGAATTTGCTCTGTAGTAATAAATCCTTATGGTACATTCTTTGATGAAAAGAAAATATATTTTTGTTTTCATTGAAATTATAACTATTCTATATTCATTTAGACTTGAATTGTTGCATAATTGAATATAGAAAAAAATATTTGTTTCTTTAAAGACATGAAACTTGATTCATTTTTTTTAGTTTAGAAGAAAAAAATCAATGTGGTTTCAAACTTTTGGTCAGTAGCATATATATTTATATATATATATATATATATATATATATAGTGGAAATGGTCCATAACCACGATAGCCATGGTATTTAAGGCCTTTTTATTCACAAATATATATATATATATATCGAGATTCTATGGATACAGAACAATGAACATGACATAAGTACATAACAAAAACAGTTTGAACATAAAGTAAAATTGTAACAAAATTAGTGATTTCTAGCCACAATGATGCCAGTTTGTCAACTTAAAAGTTAGGGTGACTCAAAATATTTTGAACAAAAAAAAATGATTTAGAGACAATTTGGTGATGGCAAATTCTAGAACTCCCAACCCAGTGACCTGATTGACCTTGGTGGGACAAGGCACCCTGTAGGGTGAGTCGTATTTTGATAGATGAATTAGAAATGGTTAGAAAATGTAAGGTTAGAAAATTCTAGAACTTAAGAAAAAAAGATATGTAAATGCCTTGTTTTTCAGAAAAAGGCAGAGAGAATCCAGGGTGACAGATAAGGTTTGATGTGATGGAATTAAACAACAGAAACTCAATAAAATACAGTTTGTTAAAAACCTAACAATGATTTTTGTGGAAGATCTCTCTATCTCTCATCTTCAAAAAAAACGGTCAATGAATAAAAAAAAACTTAAGGTTGAAAAGAAATTTCTGTTGTTTGTTTAATTTCTATATTGACAAGAGAAAAACTTATCAATGGAAGTGAAACAAACAGATATAAACAATGTTAAGACACTAGTAGTGTGAAGTGTCAACAGCCCTCATCCAAAAAGTAGCAGTAAACCAGAATTTTGACTAAGCGTTGCCGAGTTTTATTTTGGGTATAAAAAAAACAATTGCTGCTGCTGTTGAAATCCATTTCTTCTTAGTGTTGTACCCAATTCTAAAGACAACATGTTATAAAATAGTTTTTGAGAGTTTCTTTATACACAATAATTTGTTCTGTGTTTTGCAAGTGTGTAGATTCCATTTTCAGTACTTATTAGTGAACATCCAACATATAGCTGGCTATGTAAAAAAACATGAATTTGTACTTGATTGTCTCAATATTTAGGAGGTCAAAAATATTCTCTCTCACTCCTTGTGCTTGTATAGAAATGGCATATTTTGCCATCTAATGAACTCCCGTAATCTCATCGAACCCTTAGAGGTCAATCTCATATAATCTGAGGACAAGTCAATATCAATGCAAAATATCAGGATCCTTGGAATTTATATTTTGCCATGATTCTTTAACAGACACACACAAAAAACTTCCCTGTGTTTATTACAGTAGACTCTACAAATGCTTGAATAGTTCATAACTAGTGTAGCTAGAGTCATGGAGTATGGAGCAGTGCAGAATTAACCCACAAAGATCATTTAAAAAGTTATAATCCTAACTCAGGACTTGGAGAAACAAGATAGCTTTTCACTATTTTTCAATATAGCCCCCCCCCTAATGAAATCAATGCACTTGGTTTGATGATGCTCAAGCATTGTAATCCCATCAAGGTAGAAGATAGTATCCTGGTCCTCCAAAAACTCCTCCACAGCACATATAACCTCATTATTGTTTCCCAACTTGTGACCACACAGGTTGGATTTGAGTTTAGGAAATGGTAAGAAGCCATCGCCTGGCCAACAGGCATTGTCTGCTTGAACATCTTCAGGGATGGTGAACCAGTGTTTCCACAGTTGGCTTTGATTCTTTGATTCAGGTTTAAAGTGGTGAACCAGGATTACTAATCTTGTGGTGAAAATTCTTCTGATTAGTCTGACAATGAGTCATAAGTGTTCAGTTAATCTCAACTGGCATCAGCATTCTTGGGATGCATCTTGAATACAGCTTATTCATACACAAGATCTCAGTTAAAACAGTGGGATCAAACCAAAACTAATGTGTATGGACTTATCTGGTAAACAGTAAGACATGTCAGCCAAAACCTTATGTTGAATGGCATCAGTGTTTTAGGTTTTTGGATGACTTGCCAGAGAGTAATCTTCTATGCTGTCCCTGCTATGTTTAAATTACACAGCCCACCTCTTCACATTTGCATAGGAAAATGAGTCCTCAGCAAGTATCTGTACCATGTCCTCATGGATTTCCTTGGGTGTCATACCTTTCTTTCTTTGCAGATACTTTATGGCTGCTCATGCTTCTGTTTTATCCATTATTAAATTTGTCACACACCTTTCACCTTAAAAGGTGGCCCTTTAAATTTTCTTTGGTTCAGCTATGGCTCTTCTTTCTGGGTGAGATTAGACCATTTTAAATGACCCTCATACGCACTTTTAAATATTATCAGTTTACATACCACCCTGTTTGTAGGGCTTCAAATATGTTAGCTGTATCATCTGCAGAGGGGTAAGACCCCACCAAAAAGAGGTGTCTTGGGTATGACACTAAACTGCATCTGATGATTAGGTTCCAGTTCTGGAGAACTGGGGAGTGTGCTGTACCCCTTTATTGCTATTGACTTAGAGTGGTAGTACCTGCTATGAGTCAAATTAATCTGTTTAACAATTATTTGTATTCAATAGGAATACTTGAAACCATATAACTATAAATTATTTGTATTAAGAACAGTTACTATAGTTGTATTACTTGAAACTATAGTTGTTTACAAAGGATTATTATTAGTTACTTAAAACCATATGACTGTGTGCAACCAATGACCATTATCAAATAGAAATAATTATTTGAAACCAGATAATTAATAGTATTAGATAGGAATACTTGAAACTATACAAGTATGTGACAAAATTATTTGTATTAGATAGAAGTACTTGATATTATATAACTGCAAAAAAGAAAAAACTCTTAATAAACAACTAAACAAAAAATGTAGATATGAATGTACAATGAATGCAATTCCCTAACCTATAGGCATGAAATAACCCTAGATGGAATACCATGCTTTTAAAATCAATCAATCAACCAGTTTATAAATTTGCAAACTAAATTTCAATTTGTGACCCAAGTTCAAATCCTGAACGAGGCTCTTTGCATTTCCCATCACACTAATACTCTTAGGAAAGGTATGCATCCAACTATTCTTCCTCCAGCTATGGGTAAATAGCAGAGTTGACTAGACTTTTTAACCTTGGTTAGGCAACCAATCTAGGAGAAGGAAAACTCAGAAGGAAAACGTGCTAAAGTCTGCTTAAAAAATTTGATCTTGTGTCACACCCTACTTGTGCAGAGGGGTTTGTAAATATATATATATATATATATATTTAGTATGATAATTTCTTATTTAAAATGAAAAATATTGTTATTGTTATGTAGAAGCTGAAAGAAGTATAGAATTTTAAGTCGATGAAAATATTTTTTTCAACAAGTCATTTTCTTGTTCATGTCTGACTTTGACAATTTTATTCTTGTAAGTTTTATTCCTTTTTAAACACACACATTCATAATGTTAGATCAATATTATTTTGGTTATGTACCAATTTCATCAAAAATTCATAAATTACATACAAATGTTTTTTTCTAATAAGGAAATGGGGTCGTTTGATACTTTTGTTATTGAGAATCATATTAATTTCAGTTTGGATATAAATTAACGAGCAGAGATAACTGACAATGCACAGAGAAAAAAAATAAGTGGCAAAATATTCCAATTAAATATTTTTTTGTAAATATTTTAGCAAGATTCTATGGATACAGAAATATGAACATAACAAAAATATAAAAAAATGAATTTTAAACAATTAAAGGTGTTGATTTGTTTCTTAGAGGCTTTTATCAAGTTTGGTTGAAAAGTTCATAGCTGACCAAGATACTCTCATAGAATCTGACCAAATGAGGTTTATATTTCAACATAGACCTCCTTGCGGTCCACACACTTATTTTATCAGTATTTCAGTGGTTGGATCCTATTGGTAAAAACAGTCATCAACAGATATTATCTTATGAACTTTTCAGCTCACCCTCATACAAAATATTTTTGTTAGTTAAACTTTTCTAAACAGAAACCTTATTCAAGTAATGTCCAACATACAGCTGGACATGTGAAAAAACATACATTGCCTATCCCACCATTTATGAGATTGAAGAGCAATTTTTGTACTTCATATCAAACCGTCCTGTCAGCTGGGGTGTTAGAATGCACCAACTGCACCTCTGCAGAGGGGTAAGACTCCCCCAATGGGGCCACCTGTTGGCCGTGGGTGGCAACCGTGATACTTAAGGATGGAGTCTTAGTGGATGAGCAGTCCATGACCTGCAACGCTCCACTTAGACCCTTACTTAGGCTAGACGGGCGGTCGGAGAGGCCCCTTCCGATCAATCGGCTGGTCACGTCAAGCCCTAGCACCTATATGATTTTCCCAATCCTATTGCCCTAATGGCAAGCCCCAACCCCTTTTTATCATATGGGTGCTAGAAGGCAGTGACTGAGGGTTTACATGTCCTGGGAATGACGTTAAACTGATGGTGAGGTTCCAGTTTTGGAGGTTTGGGGAATGTGGAGCACCCCTTTATCACCATTGCTCCCTGGTCCACTCTGACCCGGAGTGGTAGTACCTCGTATGGTCCTATCTATGTGTTAAATAGAAAAATGTATTTATAAACAAATTGTGTATCCATTAAGAATTAATTTATTTCAATACTTTATCGGCATTAAATGACCCATTGAGGTTGATATGCCGTAAAACAAACCAAACCAAACCAAACATTCATATCAAAGACTCTATCTCCTCCTGCTCGGCAAGAAATGGCATATTTTGTCATCTGATGACCACCAACAACTTCAAATTACTTTGGAAGTAAAACTTTGAATAGTCTATATAGGAAGCCAAGGTCAAGTCAGTACCCATGCAAAACAGTAGGTCTTTTATCTATTAACATGATCCTTGAATATATATATATATATAAATGCATAAAGTTTGGCATAGTAATGTAGATAATTGGCAAACAAATGAAAGTCTTACTTTCTGAGTAAGAAAATCTTACATTACTTTTTATATTTTTAGCAGCTATTTTTTAATCACTTTTGTATCTGGTATCTTCATTGAATTTATGATTTCAAAACTTATCTATCTCTCAAAAGAATTCAAAAGTTGAATTTGAAATGCAGCATCTTTAATTACATTTATTCTTGAATAGAAGATTCTATTATATATCTTTTAGTGAGCAGAATGACATTGTAGAATAAATATTGCCTATAAAAAGCAAAATGTTTTAATGAATAAGGTCAGAATTTTAAAGATAAAGAATTAATTTCCCTGGACCCATTCATAATTGTGGATATATATATTTGAGAGATACACTGTAACCACACACACACACACACACACACACACACACACACACACACACATATATATATATATATATATATATATATATAGGCTTTTAAAAAGACTGTACATACAGTATTGCCCATAAGTTAGTTTTCACCTAATAAATTCATTTTCCTTTTTAGCAAAGATACCTGTATTTTATTATTTAGAGTGGAACATTATACAATCAAATGGATATTATTGGGTATTATTTATTAACAAACTCTACAGCATTGAAACTCTGTAACCAAAAATACAATTTCAACACCTCTATTCAAATATAAAATTACATAAATGTATACTAAAAAGCGTACTTATATTTGAATTGTTATTTCAATTATTTTGTTACTAAATTTCAGTGCCGTAGACTTTGGTAATAAATAATAATATTCATTTTCATTATATGATGTTCTATTAGAAATTATAAAAATCCTGGTATCTTTTGTTTTTTTTCGGGGGGGAAATATTTTAAGAAAAAATGTTAGGAGTCTACTTATGGTCATATCCATATTTTACAAGGATTTTTCTTTTAAAATGATATTCACTGTAACTGACTGTAGCAGTCTGGGGCACTTAAATCCATACTATTGGTGTATAAGATATAGTGCGGTGTTTGTATTTATTTTTTAAAAGAAAAATATGACTTATAGTCCATCATATAAGGTATTTGCTTTAATGGCCTCCATTTTTGTCAGGTGTTAATTTTCCTACATAAAAATTAACCATTGCCTACTAAAGAGTAATCTGTAAAAATACCTACATAAATTAAGTAAAGCATCTATTACTTTAATGAAAAGTGACTCTATCATCTTGTTTCTTTGTTCATCGTTCTGTAACTTCTGCTAGGATATGAGTGTGGTATCTGTGCTTTTTGCCTAGGATCTAAGTATTGCTTCCTGGCATGTGTACCTCTGTGCCTAGATTAACAAAATAAGACCATTAAGATAATAATATATTAATAATATAATTGCTTGCTAAAACTACTGTAGTAAATAATCCAACAAAGGTTGATGTGCCATAAAACTAATCAACCAGCCAACAACTGTTAAAATGAGGAACTACAACAAAACAAAAACGGGAACTTAAGAAGGGAGACAGAAAGAAATAAATTAAGAAAAATAAAGAAATGGAGAAGTAGAACCACATCTAATTAAGGAATGAAATTAATTATTGGTTCAATTATTTTAAATGCTACATATACTTATCTATAAGTTGTCCTTGTGAAAAGGTTGAAATCAATAATTGATTTTTGAATACACAAGTATATACAATATGCATTTCCCTTCATTTAAATTTTGACTATGTGTTAATTTATATTACCCTATCAATAAAAACAAAAAAACAACGATGATGATAATGATGATGATAATAATAATAATATTTTTTTTACCATGTTTTTATTTCTGAGCACATATTAATTTATACTTTTTTGTTACTATAATACAGGAACTCATGGAATGTACTCCAGTTACTTCCCTGCAAACTCACTTTGTGTACTCACTTCTAAATAAACAGCAATCCACAAACTTATGTTTTGTTTATCAAAATTCATCCTGTCTTCTCATGATTAATATATCAACAAAAGGTATTATAAATCTATGGATCAAGATAATAATCCACCATCCAGTATGAGTTTTATTTAAACTATGTTCATTATGATATTGTTCGATCACATGTTAGCTATAAATCGCTCACGTGCCATGGCAATACAACATCTTTGCAATAAAGATGGCTTTGGCATTAGATAACCCTTGATGGTTGATATGCCATTAAACAAAGAAATTAAACCTAACTTTTGCATTTAACATAAATTTGATCCAACACAACAAATTCAAAGTGAGCAATTACATCAATGCTGGATAATTTTTATGCCTCACCTTAAAAATAATCAGATCAAAAAAATATGTGCATATATTTTTATATGTAGTGGGATATTTTAGGGAAATTTATATAATTCTAATAACATCACCAATTCTCATTCAAATGATCTTGAATTTTAACAGCATGGGTAGAAACAACTCAAAATTATATATTTAATGTTTTTGTGATTTTTTCTTTTCAGGTATTGAAATGCCATTTACTGGAAAAGAAAAGGTGTTTAAACATTTGAAATAGAATTTTGTGTTGTTTTAAAAATTTGAGATCATTTGGATAATATTTGGTCAAGTTAGATTATGAAATGATATAAATTTTTCTAAAATAGTCTGTCTATCTGAAATGATATCAATTTTTTGAAACAGCCTGTATATGAAGAGTAGGTCTAAAACTGGAGGGGAAAAAGCAAAATATCTTTTAAACTTTGTTTTGTAAACTAAGAAGATCCCAGTTGTGTGCACCTGCATATTAATGTTTACTGACTTTTTTTTTTCTTTTTCTGATATAGAAGTTAAATTTTTTTAAAAATGTTCTATCAAACAAATAATGATAAAGATTTCTATTCAAAGCCTTTTTACACTTTCTGTTCGATGGTTTTGATGTAGGTAAGCAAATGATGGCTGGCAAGGCAGAAAATTTCTTCTTTATTTAATGGCTTAGAGAGCAAAGTTATTATAGAATTGAAAACTTTCTCTCTTATTTCTTATTTTATTTATTTATTTATTTATTTGCAATAGAAACATGACTCGCAAAAGATCTGAATCTTTTAAGCTGTCTATTGTAATACCAACAACAAAACAGACAGCCATATGTTATTCCCAAATGTATTACAGAGCAACAAGAAAAAAATATTAGTTATTCTTTACTTTCCTTTAAGAATTGAAGAAACAATTTATTTCCTTTTCTTCTTAGGAGAAAAGTATATTCTAGCTAGTATTTGTGCTACTGTAATTGCTTTTTACAGATTTAAAATCTAGCTTTTCTTTTGGATTAAAATGATATACTGTACCTTTTGAAAGAAGAAAAGGTAACATTGTTATGTAGTAAAGAGAGAGTTTTATGTGATCAACAAACTTGTTATAGGATGTAGGTGATATTATATTAGAGCTTTCTATAATTCACCAAATTCTTTTTTTGTGTGTTTGTTTGTCATCACATAACTCAAAGATGGCTTCAACTATGGCCACTAAATTTTATATTATTACTAATGGGATCTTATGGCATGTTTTAGCTTATGCGATTTAGAAACATTCCAAAACTTTGAAAGTTTTTAGCAAGGGGCTCATTTTAAAATGTAAGTATGCATTTACCTACCTCCTCTGCCAGAGGCAGGATGTGACACACAGGCAATTTTTAAGTGAAGTAGACTTTGTTTAAATTCAGTGTTTTCCTTTTCTTGACTGGCTGCCTAACCAAGGCTAAGAAGCTCAGTCTTTATTTCTATTTTCCCATAGCTGAGAAGGAGGGGGACTAACAGACAGATTCATGCTTTTCTAAAGGACATTAGTGTGAAGTGAAATGCAAACATCCTCATCCAGAATTTTGACTCAGATCATCAATTCCATTTCCTACAATCATAACCATTATGATGATTTACAATGTAAATTTAATGATAAGATTTACACTTACTTTAGACCTTTAGGTTAGTTAAAGTAATTTTTTTAACCATATAAAGTAGACGTGTAGCTAAAAGATTTTGTCAGAAACTATAGTTAAAATTCTTTTTTGCCCATTCACCTATCTATCTATCTATATATATATATATATAAAGGGCAGTTGTATATATGTGTATGTCTGGAGGAAACTTCGAAAATAAAACAATTAACAACAAAGTAAATATATATATACACATCAAATATCACCAGGGCTTGGTTTTTGAGCAAAAATTAAAAAAAGATTTGGTTTATATTTGTGAAAAGGATTAAAGAATAAAATTTAAATGGAATATTTTTTGCATTTAATATTTTGAATAGTAGACATTAACGTTTATTTTCAGAGTGGCTGGATCAATGCAAGTTTTTTTTTTACATGGGGGTTTTAATGGGGCATCTGATGAGGCTCCAACTCATGATTGAGTAATAACTAACTTTAAAAAAAATCCCCCTTTTACCTTGGTGATGCCAGGTGGCTGCTTCTAGTCATTGCATAAATCAAGGATGACTAGAGCTATAAAAAAAGTAAGTAAAGTCGTCAGGGCAGCCTAATGTCAGTATCAGCCAGACTGAGGGAATCTATCCCCTTTTCACTAGCGCTAGACTAAGGAGATTATTTTTAGTGTCTGAGGTGAGGTGCCACACATCAGCTCCTTACTTTACCAAACAGATCCCTATGCTACTCATACGCTGAGTTGGTGAGGGCCGGTATCAAACGAGGAACCTTGTTATTCCTAGCCGAACGCTCTACTTACTGAGCTAAACCAGCCCTATGTTTTTAGTATATTGATTTTTTTTAAAATTCTAAAACTTTATAAAATTAGCCAAAAACCAAATTAGAGGCACTTGTGGTGCAACAGTTATTGTCAGGCCAAGTTTAAATTTTGGACTAGGCTGTTTGCATTTCACTTAGTGTTAATGCCCTTGGGGAAAAGCATGAATCCATTTTCTCAATAGCTAGGGCTAAATAATGGCCTCTCTAGATTTTTTAGAAAGCAAGCTAGTCTAGTAGAAGAAGAAAAAAAACTCTGAATTCAACACCACCATTGATTGGGTGTGGCTGTGACCCTGTGCTCTACTATGTGTCTACATAAGATCAGCAGCACAGAAACTGAAATTATAACAATTATTATTTTTGGGTTACCAGAGAATCAAGTCATTGAAATTGTTAGGTTTACTTTTGTAGTATGAGCAACAACCACCATGTTAGCCTCTTACAATATTTATTAACTTATAATTACTCACAAAAACATAGTTTGGTGTTATTAACTCAAAATCCTGCCTGTAGGATGGGTTTTCAGATAGTTTACTTAATTCAGATTTAATAACTTATAATTTTGACTAATTAAAAAATCTTCTACTCTGTCAGTAGGGTTTAGAATATGTTTATTGTATGCCCTGCAGAGGGGTAAGACACCCTCAGAAAAGGGGTGTTATTAGTACAATACTAAACTCTATCTGATGATGTGGCTCTACTTCTAAAGCTCGGAGCAGTGTGGAGTACCATTTCATTGTCATTACATCCAGGTCCACTCTGACCTGGTGTGGTAGTACCTGTTAGCATTACATCTAGGGGTTAAATAAATCTGTTTAATAATTATTCATATTTTATAGAACCATATACAAAAAAAAAAAAAAAAACAAAGAAAACTCTTAACTACACAAAAAATGTTAATATGAATGTACAATGATCACAATTGCCTAACCTCTTGGCATAGGTTAATCGTAGATGGGTTGATATACCATTAAAATCAATCAATCAAGTGTTTTAAGAATAGAATTTATATCTCAATATACAGTTGACTATATTACAATTGCAATATTTAAGAAAACCAAACTTTGATAATAAAATGGATATTTTCTTTCAGTTTTATTCCAAGTGTAAACAAATGTCTAACTTGGTAATGTTTGTTTGTTATATTGAAAATTGGGTGGCAACTCATAAAAGTGTAATTAGAATAAAGAAATTATTATTTTTGCACTGGATAATCTATAATTGAAACTCAGTCATTTTTGGTTTTTTTTCCCCATCTTTTCTGTCATTTGTTTTAAATTTGTTGAGTATTTTTATGCATATATTCAAAAGGAACTTAATAAAATTGATTTATTCTTTATATCTATGAGACTGAAACTGTATTTACCAAGACAGAAATGAACAATGAATAAAACATTAATTCTTTTTAAAATAGTCCTCTTGGTTTTCAACACACTTATTCCAACAAGTTTTCCATTGGTAGAAGCTTCTCTGAAACTCCTCTTTTGGTGTGTTATGAATCTGTGCAATTGTATTTCTTTAAATGTCCTCCATATCTTCAAATTCTACTGCGATGAATAGTTAGTTTAAGAAACAAGGAAAAGTTACATGAACTTATGTGTTGTAAGTATGAAGGCTTGCTTCTTTTGTTTTGTTTTTTTCTCTTTGTATAGATATTTAATAATAGATAAACCTGCATCTGAGAAGTTCTGATCTGTTAGTCTGATACTCACAACTTCACGGCATAGAGTCCCATTGCCTAGTGGTTAATAGGCTGGACTGCAACATCATTGTAAGTGAGTTTAAACTCCAGTTGCACTATTATGTTCACTTTCAGACTAATACCCTTGGGAAAGGTATGTCCCCCCCTCAGCAATGGGTTAAATAGCACCACTACTGTTCTTCTACAAGGATACTTTGGCATTAAATAACTCACAAAGGTTGATATACCATTAAATAATAATAAAAAAAACATCATACCTTCACTTCATAAACAGTTTTATTTTATAGAAAAATGGTTTAGGCGATTAGTCCAGGATTAAAAATAAATATTGTCAACCAAACAGCATAAACTTGAAGAACATCTTGTCTACATCTGTAAATGTTTTGCCCTGTAATAATTTTTATTCATTTCTCTTCAAGAGAAAGCTGTCTTTTGATAAAAAAAAAATTATCAGATTTTTATCTTTTATTCAAATCTTATAATCTATTCTTAATCTTATTTTTTAAACAAAACATTCAGTTATTTTCTAATACTTAGATCTGTTCTTTAATTTCTTTTTAAAGTTAAATGAAAGATTGAATATTCCTATTAGTGTTTATCAAAAGCATGATTCTTCTTCTTCTCTACTTAACTGAGCGATCATGGAGAACTTCCTAAGAGATCCTGTATGTTTTCTCAAATTTATGGTATTGATGATTTTAGTTCTGAAAGTTTCTGAAAAGATACTCCTTGAATTAGTATTTTAAAGGGTGCTTTGTGTAGTGCAATGGTTAGTAAGCTAGATTCTCACTGTGTGCCTCATACATCAGGATTAGTGAAAAACTAAGCTTAGTTTAGTAAACAACCTCCTTGTATTTTAAAGCATCACAACAAATGAATATCCACATTTGGGATTTATTTCAAATAATGACTCACCACCTTTAAAATACTTAAACCAATTTTGGATGGTATGGATAATTTTCTCCCTTAGTAAATGTCACATGTCAGCCTCAGAAATAGATTCTCAACCTCTTTTGCCTTGAACCAGCAATGGGTTAAATAGTACCACCACTGTTCTTCTACAAGAAGCATTAAATAACCTAACCTATGAAGGTTGATATGCCATTAAACAATAAACCAAACCTTTTGCCTCAAAACTTGCCAGGGAATGGTAATGTCATATGGCTATTTGACATTTCCTCATTATCAAGAAAGCCTTTTTTTTTTCAATTGTTGTACCCCTTACACATACTGTTTATTCATAGATCAGTGTGTTCATATTATTAGCAGTTGGGATTTGTTTATGTATTATTTCCTCTTAACACCATTGCTATGTATATTATGTACATAAAATGTTAAATGTTATCTATGTAAAAATGTGTTTATTTTGTCTTTCCTTCTGTTCATTGTTTGTATATCATGGATATACTAATGCTAATATTTATCCTTGGTGAGTGACAACTCTATTAAATATCTTCCCTACCACAAAGCAACCTATACTATAAAAATCTTCAGCAGCTTTGAGGCTCAGTTTATAATAATGCTGCAAAATTGCCAAATTTTGAATACATGTATCCAACATTATAACTTCTGAAACAAAAGACACAGATGTATAGTACTAATAATGAAATGATATTTGTAATAATATAATCTTTGATAATAAATAAAAGTGTTAGTGTGTCACATCTTTTTCAAATTTACTCTTCAACAATGTTGCACAACATATCATACCATTTTGGAATCATAAATCAGTGAAACTAATAATAGTTTAATTCATTTATAACTGATATTAAATTGGATTTAATGATGTTAATTTTTAGCAAAATTAATTTTTTTCTGATTTCCTTTTCATATCTTTTTATATTTTTAGATAGAGAGCAAATTTTGAGATCAGAAAAAAAAGGAAATTAAATATTTAATTATATTTATTAATTTATTTTATAACATTTTTTATTTAATATATTTCTTTGCACTCTTACAAGGGCCAATACTTATATATTTTTACCAACACCTCAACATAAGTCCTTGCAATCCATTAGAAATTGGCCACTGGATGCTACAAAATTTCCACATTAAAAGTGTGTTAATCCAGCCTGGTGGGAGGTCAGGAAAATTTGTTGCTTTTTTTACCAACACTCCACATGTGGATGATGTATGCCAATTTTTTTTGTTGAAAAGGGTTTTTTCTTCACAAGGAAAGGTCATTGTAGGAAAGTTAATGCATACCCCTACTTGTTAAGCAATTTGAACCAATTTTAATTGTAATAAACATTTCACCACTATCCATAACAATAAAGACCAAAGTCTGCCCTGCTAAGTGATACCAGGGAAATAGTTGTAACCTTTGTTATTAATGCCTTTTAAGTTAAAAAAAAATTAAAAATAAGTTGTGCAAATCAAACTTGTTGTCTTATTAAATGCCAATTTCATTGTCTTTTAATTAAAAATTTATTTTCTAAAGTTTTATAATTTACATGATAGATATTTCTTTCTATTTTTCTTTGTTAAATTCACTTTTGTTAGTAGCACATACATTTCTTTCAGCTTACTTTTGGTTTTAAAGGTAAAAATGACTGACTAGATATAGTAATTTACTAATCTTAAGTTATTTTACTACAAGGCCTGAAATATAGGACACCCAGTAATAAACAAAATTACTTACAATGGTCTGCTAGCCAAGCTTGTTAGACATTACACCATGTAAGGTGCCCAATGACTAACTAGATATAATATGAAATAAAATAGAATCATAATAAATCTAATGCAATATACAATAATGTACAAACTTTTAAAATCTTGAATTTATTTTTATTTAAATTTTTTAAATTTTTTTTAGATAGATAAATGCATTAAGATGTGTCTTTTTATCCTGTTACTGTCACTGGTTTCTTTTTTCCTTCATTGGAATGAATTCCATCTATATACCATGTCATAAAATAATTTCTCACATCTGATATGTTAAATATTTAATTCAAAGAAATGTTTTTCTGCTTTTTCTATATGATCAGTCTTAACTAGCTTGTATTATTATCTACTTTGACTGTAATATAGAGCCGCCTGCTGTGTAATGGTTATTGTTGTAGGAAATGGACACTGTGATACAAATTCAAATCCTAGATGAGACTGGGAAAGGTATGCATCCAGCTATGGGTAATTAGTAGGGCAGACTGGACTCTTTAACCTTGGCATGGAAAATAATCTAAGTGAAGAAAATCTCTAAATTCAAACTCTTTAAATGCACAAAAATTGACCTTGTGTCACATCCTGATTGTGCAGAGAGGTTGGGTAAATACATACTTCAACTGCAATTTTCTTAGTAGTACATCTATGTTTGGTAGCAAGCACTAATGCTGCCCATTTATCTCATTTGGAACCAGGTTTAGATCCTATTTTTCTTGTTTAGCCCCCAAATTCTGAATATAGCTGCTACTTCCAAATCTTATTATTTGCAAAATTGTTTTGGCTCAATCTATTTTTTGTTTTTTTGTTTTTGATGGTGGGCATTTATCATGAAGATTATCTAAAATTCTCTCTTTTATTATGGGTAAAAAAAAACTAAAGTTGCCAGGGTGGCCTAAAGTCGGTATAAGCCAATCAGCGAGGGAGTCTATCCCCTTTTCACTAGCACTAGACCAAGGAGATTGTTTTTGCATCTGAGATGGAGTGCCACACCTACCATCAGCTCCTTACTCTATCGCACAGATCCCTGTGCTACTCATACGCTGAGTTGGAGAGGGCCGGTATTGAACTAGGAACCTTGTTATTTCTAGCTGAACGCTCTACCGACTGAGCTAACCCAACCCTTGGGTAAATGATTGCAAATTTTTGGATACAATATCTGATGATATGTTGATTCATAATTGATTGTTTGAAGAAATCTTTTTGCATAGTTATCATGGGATTGTCAGATGTGTCCAAATTTGTCCTTTTTTTAAGTTGACTGGAGAAAAGTCAATGTGTAGTAGAAAGAAATGTTGGGAAAAAAGTCATAACTTTGATTTCTATTTATTTTTATCATCATCGTTTAGTTTACTTGTAGGAGAGGATTTATCGAATGGAGATATATAATACACTGATGGGAGTCTTGTTTGGTGTTTCATGTCAAAATTCTGTGGAACGGCCTTTTTTATTCATTTTTTCCAGTAAACTATGACCAATAAAAAATGACCGTCTGGTGTCCAGTGCTGCAAACAAAAGGCAGAACAAGTTCTTCCTGAAATACATTCGTATAGAGAAATGAAATATTTTGGGAAAACATACAGAGACAAAATAGGATATCAAGAAAAATGAAAGCTCTGCAAAGTCTGCAAAATTAAATATTATTATTTCATATCTATTGAACACTATTTGACCAAAAAGATAGTTTGTTTTTTGCTCAGAACCAAAGCTACAATATTTTGTTAAAATTTCTCACTTCAATTTTTCTTTTAAAGTTAGACAATCCCTAACATTTGAGCTTCCAATTCCAAAAATTGGCAGAGTTATGTTGAGTTTTAGCTTTCTGAAAAAATTGCAACTTTTTGTAATTTGTTTAACTAATTCTTTTTTACAATTTTTTATTTCTTGGGCAAAGATGCTATTACAAACCAATTTTTTAAGGAAGAAGCTCAACAAAAAATATGACAAAAGTCACCATTTTTCGCTCACCAAATTTGGAAAGCTCTAAGCAACAGTCAAAAATTTTATTTTTTCATGGATTTTTTGGAAAAACAAAAGATTTTTTTTAATTTTTTTCAATAAGAAAAAAGATTTAAATTTTTAACAAAAAATTTTTAATTTTAAAGATTTAAATTTTTTTAAGATTAAAAAAAAATTTTTATGAACAAAAATAGGTTAGAAAATTTTGTAGAATAAAAATAGGAACTAAACTACTAAAAACTAAAAAAACTTTATATATGGGGCACGTGGTCTAATAGTTAGAGTTGTAGGAAATGAACTTGTCAACCTGAATTCAATTCCCGGATGAAGCTGTTTGCATTTCACATGGTGCTAATACCCTTGGAGAAAGGTATGTATTCAATTCTCCCTCCAGCTATGCGTAAATAACAGGGCAGACTGGACTCTTTAACTGTGTCTAGGAGAAGGAAAACTCTGAATTCAAACCTGTTAAACTCCACTTAAGAAATTGACCTTGTATCGCATCCTGCTCGTGTGGAGAGGCTGGTGATTATATATAAAGGAAAAACTTTTGAGGCTATTAACCAGCAGAAAATTAGACAAGAGGAACAATATTAACAACAAACCTTTCAATACTTATTTGTTTTTAGTAAGTTACAAAACTTGTCATAATATGATATGAATGAAAGGTTTGTACAATGCTAGTAATGGACATTTTAAAAAGTTAGTCAATTGATCCTATCATGAAGATTTGCATAGATTTAAAGGTCAAGAAAATAAGTATTTATTTATTATGCCTCCTTGGGCATCTCCCTTTTTTTTTCTTTCTTCTCACATCAACCCTTAACAAAAAAACAAAACACAGAAAAGGCACAGAAAATTTTGTTAATTAATTCATCCCAAAAATCCTCTTGCAAATTATTCTTCTTGCCATTTTTTCTGAAATCATCGAAATTAATCTTAAAGATTTTTATGCTATTATGTTTTTGATCTGATAAGCAATTTGTTCCAAAATGATATTACTGGATTAGCAAACAAAATCCAATTGGTTAATAGACTTAGTTTTTGAAATCTGTCTTGATAGTAAGTCTCCAGTTCAAGTGGAAATATTGAAAAATGTTACTGATTCCATTTATTATTTTGAAAGTTTCAACTAGATAATCTCTCATTCTTTTTTTTGTTGTAAAGTACTTAATCCTAATCTTTCTAATTTCTCCCTGTAACTATATAGCAACAGATATAGACAAAAGAAATGAGCTTATACAGCTTTGAGTTTGTGTTAAAGCAATTTCAGTTGGCTTCAGTTCAGATTTGATTACTAATTAATGATTGAAACTAAATGGGAGAGTCAGATTGATGCTTTGAAATCAACAACATATTATGTTGGTTATATACAGTGTTTAAAAAAAAAATTGATATTATAAATAAAGAGTACTCAATATTGGTAATAGAACATATATATCTAAATTAGAATAGTGTAGATGCAGTGTCAATATCACTTGGTGACAGTCACCAAGCATCATTGACCCTGTGTCTACGCTATTGTAATTGATTTCAAAAAGATTCATTTCACCCATAGAGGAGACACAAACAGTTATCATCCCTCCAGATTACAGTTAATCTTGGGGTAATGTCAATGAAGGGATGACTCTACATTTCCCAAATTTTCAGAATTGGACTCTCTACACCAAATATATTTCGATGTTGTACTTTAGACATGTATGAACATACAAATACATAGATGCTTATCTATTTATCTATCTATCGACATGAGGTGAGAGTCCCTATGGCATAGTGACTAATGTGTTGGACTGCAACATTATTGTAAACAATTCAAACTCATGCTATTACATTCACTTTCAGATTAATACTATTGGGAAAAGTATGAACCCTTCCACCCAGCTAAGTGAGTGTAAACTCCAGTTGTACTATTATGTTTCACTTTCAGATTAATACCCTTCAGAAAGCTATGTCCCCCCCCCCCTCAGCAATGGGTTAAATAGTACAACTAATATTTTTCTACAAGGATGGCTTTTGCATTAAATAACCCACAAAGGTTGATATGCCATTAAACAAAGAAACCAAAATCTAAAGACATGACACATTTAACATTCAAGTGTATAGTGTGCATATATATATATGCATTATATATATATATATATATATATATATATATATATATATATATAAAACATATATATATATATAAACATATGCATTTAGAAATAAGCATAGAAATTGAGTTAAATTATGAAGTCTCTATGGTTCCTTTTGATATAATATCAAGGTGTATATTTCTAGTGCAGAACATTATAAACTAAATGTGAAGCATATTGTTTTCTCTGCCTCTTCCAATATCTAATTTTGTACTTTACATGACTGTTATTAAGAGCACACATGAGCACACCTATTCATGTATACATGCCTATAGGTAAAAATTAGATATTTTTCAGATTAAGCTAATTTTGGCACAAGCCCACAGACATGGTGTCTCAAGTCAGGAATGAACTCACAAGAAATATATTGTAAGATACACACACACACACACACACACACACACACATACATATATATATATATATATATGAGTCAATTTTTATGAGTGTGCCCTTCACTAGGTGCCTCAAGATAGTTGTTTTGTGCTCAATTTGACTTAATCAGACAACAGCATCTCTCCCTCCCATCATCTGTGTATCAATGTATACAGAAGTATGAAAAGTAAATACGTACTTTGGTTTTCAAACAGCAGTCTTCATTTAGTGGTTTAAATAATTCAAGAATATTATACAATTTAAAATTTGGTGGACTTAACATTAGCAGATTTGAAAGATTTGACTCTTTTAAATGTAAACTTTATCTGATCAGACATTTTCTCTTGTGGATTATTGAATCAGCTGAACTGAACACATAGATCAAATCTTCATTTGTTGCTTTTCTACACATTTTCTTTATTTCCCAATCTAAAATAGCCAAGACATTTTCAATAAGCTTCATCTATAAAGACTGGAATGTCTATGAGTGTCATTTAATTGCTTTTTAGGTTTCTTTTTCTTTCTTTTTTTTCTGTATGGAATCGAGTTCTATTACCCATGAAAAGGGTGTTGTGAATATTAGCAAAAGTTGTTTATGCAAAAAGAGTGGGTTTTTTTTTTTGTTTCTGTTTTTGTTTTTAATTGATATTTTGCACAACCAAGGCTGCAAATTGAGTCCAACAATTAAAACCCCACAATATGGCTAGTTGGCTGTAGGTGGTTCAAACAAATTTCTCAATAGGACAATATTCAGAACACCATCCTGTCAGCAGGGCTTAGAATATGCTGAGTCTATCCTCTGCAGATGGGTAAGACTCCACCCACTGCCAAAGGGGTGTCCTGGGAATTACAAAAAAATGGCATCTGATGGTGAGGCTCCAATTCTGGAGCTGTAGGGAATGTAAAGTACTCCTTCATTGCCATTAGTCTGATCTGGAATGGTAGAACCTGTGAGGGTTCCACCTTTGGATCAAATAGATGTATTTGCAAATTATATGCATCTGACTTGAATACTTGATATCATATAACCACATACAAAAAATGTAAATATAAAAATACAATATATGCAATTCCCAAACCTTTAAGCATAAAATAGCCCCAGACAGGTTGAAATGCCATTAAAATCAATCAATCAGAACTAAACACTTTCTATGCAGTTGTCTTATATATTAAAACTATGACTTAGATTATTGCTTGGGTGCAAAAGTGCTTCCATTTTTCTTTGTTCTTTCTTAGTTTCATTCTAAGTAGTTTTATTTTTTATTACTGAGATTTTGTATTTTTATTTTTTATTTAAGTTTGAATACTGTAGAGTTTGGTAATAAATGATATCTAATAATATCCATTTTGACTATAATATTGCACTAGAAATGATAAAATCCTGGTATCTTTTCTTTGAAAAAAACAAACTGTCCATAAAAAATTCTAGGAGTGTACTACCTCAGAATCCCCAATACCAGGAGGGAGTCAAGCCTGCTTGGCAGCCACAGAAAGGTGGGTTAGAAATTGACATGTAGCAGAGTGTGTGTGGGGTCTATATAATAGATTCAGAGGGTGATAGATTTAGGGAGGGAGTATGAGACCCTAACACCAGCGCTGCTTGCTTATAAGTGATACTATCTATGTATGTATGTTACTTATTTATAAGTGATACTATATCTATTAATACTTAAAATGTACATTAAATTTTTTAAAAATGTTAACTGTTTATAAAAGATTTCTAGGAGTGTACTTATTTATAAGTGAAACTGTATATTATATATATATATATATACACACACACACACACACACACACACACACACACACATATATATATATATATATATATATATATTTAAACATGCTTATTTATGGCCAATACTATATCTTAATTCATCAGATGTACATAAAATAATGATATTTATTTACTCCTATCATATTTTTATACATAGAGGTAATTTTGTTTATTGGCAATCATTCTACTAAAGACAAACCTCCTGATGTTGGGTACTTATTTTTAAATAACATTTTTTTTCATAAAAATCACTTATATTCAAGTTTAAGGTAAAAGCTATTTATTTAGTAGGTTTTGTGAAAGTATCTCTGCACACAACTCACATGACTGTCTGCTTTGGTAAGAATATCAAAGAAGGATGTTTGTTTTCAGACATTTCTTTTTCCAAAGGTGCTACAGTGCTTCAACTCACACCTGATATTCCCAGCACACAATCCTATTTGCAGACAAAAATTCCTCAAGTCTACTTAACATAACATTTTACCAGAAGGAGGGGAGTGGGTCAATTAAACTTAGTATAATTAAATGAACAGATGTGTCATTTCAATGCATTATAAAGATCTGTTAGTGAATTTCTATTAATCTATTGAAAACTCTTATGTTTGAAACTATAATGCCATGTTCAAAACATTTCATGATTCAAAAACAAAGAAACTAACAACTTAAAAGAGAATAATATCAACTAATTTTCTTTTCTTCTTTTTAAATTACACTTTTATTTATTATTTGATATCATTGAATATATTAAAAATATTGTTCTTAATATTTAACATAATGTATACTATCATAATGTATACTATCATACACAAGTGTTTCAGAAATATAATAAAATAATAATTTTATGAAGTCCACATCATTGTATAGTATATATTTATAAATATCTACAAAACTTAATCTATTCTGACCCAAGGCAACAAGTATGGAGCACTCAGGGAATATTGAACTCACTACAGTTGCATGACATTGCAAATCATTATTCTTAAACCAAGCGTCCAATATATATTATCATTATGAGTTAATAGTATGCAACTGATATTCTATTTGTACAGTTAGAAATCATATCTCTGTGTGTGCACCTGAATATGCATATAACCACTTCTCTATTATTAGTGATGTGTCAAGAAAAATATACTGAGGATATCAACTAACACTGTTATGATGTTGCAGGTGGAATTAAAGATTAATTAACAGTAATTAAAGATCAAATTGAATGCATAACATTACTTCGAAAATGTCAGCTGAATTTTTTCAAGGGTTTGTATTTACAATTCCTCTCCTCCAACTTTTGAATTTTCAACAACAAAATTTAACAAATTTGAAAATGTTTCTACCATTTAATTATAATCATTTCTATTTGCATTATAAAATTATATTGTTAATGCCATCATTCAAGAATTTGGATCACTAATGAATTCAACTGAAACAGAATTCTAAAGAATATTATATATATATATATATATATATATATATATATATATATTATATATATATATATATATATATATAAGTCTTTTGTTATTTCTTTACATATAAATTTGTTCTGTGACTCTAACAACAAGAGCACACATTGAGCTCTCAAACTGCGACAGGTTTTTTAAAAAAACTCCTATGTCATAAGGAAGATTTCTTCTCTGGACTTTTGGATTTTATATATATATATATAATATATATATATATATATATATATATATATTGAGGCCCCAAAATATCTGAATCCAGCAGTCAATTGGTATTTAAATTGCCTCTCCAGGTTTTGATATAAGTAACAGCTGATTCTGGACTTCTGAGTTTTTCTGAGTTTAGTCTTTCCTCAGATTCACTCCTATTTCTTCTTGAAGTGTCATATCATTTTATGATGGAAAGAGATTTGTGCAAATTTACTATGCAATGCATAGTTTGTTTGTTAGGAATGCACACTACATCTATATAAACATAAAAATAACTATATATGTGCACAAATCTATGTAAATTGACAGAAATGTTTTGGAGAGGAGTAAAATACCTTAAGGTATGGAAGTCATATATGCTTAAAAGATCTTAGTTTTTAAGTTTTTCTTTACTTTTTTCCTGTCTATTTTTTGTTATATCATTTTTTTTTTGGGGGGGGGGCTCTGTTATATGATAATAAGTAAAAGTAAAGTTGGTACAGTGACCTATTGTTAACATCAGCCTGACAGCAAGGAAAGTCTATCCCCTTTTCACTAGCGCTAGACTAGAGTGATTGTTTTTGCATATGAGGTTGAGCAACCACACCTACTATTAGCTCCTCACTTTACAACACAGGTACAAGCTGTGATACTCATGCACTGAGTGGCCAAGAACCGTATTGAACCCAGAACCTTGCAATTCCTAGGTGGATTCTGTACTGACTAAACAGCCCTAGAATATAATATTTTGTTATAATAATAATTGCTGAAAAAATTATATAATATAAAGGTGCCTTCAGAACAATCCCAAAGAATTTGCAAAAGTGACTGAGAAATCTGAAGATCTGAAAATTAATCAAGACCATCCAAACGTTAGCACTGTTGAGATCAAGTAGAATACTTAGAAGAGTCCTAGAGAGCCGAGAACACTTGCTATTATTCCAAGTTCAATGAAAACCATCAGTTATACACAAATCCTTTATCTGGCCTAGAAAATGATATACATAAAATTCTCTGAGACTTTGAGATACCAACATATCAGAAAACCCAGAAAGCTAGACCTAGTGTTAGTTTACAAGAACTTGTCATCCAGTGGATTTTGCCTTTCTAGTTGATCATAGTGAAAATAAAAGAAAGGGAAAATATAGCCAAATCCATAGCTAGAGAGTTGAAAAAGCATGGAATATGAAGGAGGTGATACCAATTGTAGTTGGTGTCCTTGGAATGGTCCCAAAGATTTTGAAAAGAGATGAGGAGAACTGGAGATCAGAGGAAAAAATGAGGCTGTTAAGATCAGCTAGAATGCTTGGAAGAGTCCTGGAAATCTGAGAAAACTTGATGTCACGCAAATTTAAATGAAATCCAACAGTTAAAAGTGGTGGGAAAAACTCACATGAAGTAAAAATAATAATAATTGAACGAGAGTACAGGAATGTCAGAGTTCATACTTTTCACAAAAATATTTGAAACAGTGAAAATGAGTGAAATCACCAAATAAACCATTTTGTTCCTTTTCTGGCAGAAATCCTATCAATTGGACCATGGAGGCAAATACACATTTATACACAAAATGCTACTTAGATGAAGACAAATATCTATAAAGTCTTTTGGAAGTAGCTTTTTGTGTGTGTGTGTGCATATATATATATATATATATGTGTATATATATATATATATATATATATATATATATATATATATATATATATATATATATATATATCAATGTAAGCTCACTTCAGAAAAAAATAAGAGCTTATAACTTACAGTATTTCTAAGTTACATATCTATTCCCTAAAGATTTAAAAGAAAATGACTCAGAAAATTTTTTTTTTTAAATAAATAAAAGGTAGTTCTTGAGGAAAATATTTTCAGTAAAAAGTGATAAAAAAGAAAAAAAATATATTTGGGATTTAGTGAAACTGCATAAATTTCTTTGTATATATTTTTTTCTTTTGCTTCAGGTATTTTCTGTTTATTGTGCTTTGCAATAACAGGTGTATATTTAATGGACAACTGAAAGAACTTGTAGATTCATTTTACCAGTGACTTAAAAATAATAAGATATAGGAAATTGTGCTACCTATTTTCATTAGCTTTAACATTGTTTTTTTTTTCTAGTCCTTGACATTGAAGCAGATGTTGAGTCTGTCAGAATGGAACAAGAAGTTTTGCTGCAGAATTCTAATTCTACATCAGATGTAGCAAAGGACTTTACTGAATCATTCAAGGACGATGTTTTGTAAGTTACTTTTTTTTTTTTTTCTCCTACACTTAACCATGTTTTACCTCCTTTTACTTATTTCATCTTTTCTTTCCATCAGATTGTTATTCATTTCAAGTGCTCATGTTCTTCTCTTCTCTTTGCCAATAAATTTCAGATTCATATGATTTCAAGTCAGTTTCTCAAAATGCTGTGAATTCACTTCTGTAACAAATAGCCTCCTTTATTTTGTTGTCAGAAGTTTTTTTTTTTTTTTACTGTGTATTTGGTTCCCAGACAGGGGCCATATGCTCCCCTAAGACACATTCTACATTTTTGGCAAGTAGGACTTGAAATAAATAACAGAGAGCGAGAAAGAATATTCTAAGTGGCCTCATGATTGAACTGTTGAGTGATAAATTACTTTGACATAATCCTCACCATATATTTTTGTCTTCTTTCAACAGCATAGATATTGAATGCTCAACCTTTTATATAGATATTCTTATCATTTTTATAAGCTGACATAAACAATTTTGCTTTATATAATATAGCAATAATTCATATGTATTCTAACCCTTAGATCCCTCAGCATATCACATATGCCCTGTTACTTGGTTGAAAAATAACTGAAAAATCTAATCTGTTATTTAACAGTCTTTATCATCATTATCATCATCATCATCATCAGATAGCATGCATTCTCTTGACTTTCTCTAACCATACATTCCTATCACACTTGGCAAGTCCTCTAAATGGCAACCAGTGTTCTCTGTTAAGCCAGTAACTTTTGTCTGTCCAAATAATGTGATTTATTCCTTTCTTTGTTAATTTGCTATGTTAGCAATAATTTTGCCTAAAGTATTGTGTTTATAATTCTCCTTTATATACTTTCCTCTTAGGTTTTATCACCTATAACAAATATAATATATTTACATAATAGAATGATCCTACTACTACTATAAGTAGCAAAGACAATTGTAGCTTGGGGTAAGCGACACGATTCAGTTCTAGACTGTATTGTCGGATGTAACCTTCACCTTCCTTCTGTAAAATCTACTTTTTTTGTTCAATACACTTGTGTCAACTTTCACCAGTTTTTTGTTTTTATTTGTGACCCTTAACAACCCCACAACAATATCATTGCTTTTTTAAAAGTGAAATCTTAAGCATTTTGTATTTTGCACATTTGATTATTATTAACTGGGGACACTGAATAATTCCATTCTTTTGTGGGGAAATATTCTCACAGTGAAAACCAGATATTGGCAATATTTTATTGTTCAAATATTAATGGTCAATTTTTTATGATAATAAAGTAAGAATTGCCAAAAAAAGAATTTTAATAGAAAAAACGGAAAAGGTGAACTCTGCAAACGGATTAGTCAAAAATAGATTAGATTTTTACTTTTTTAAAAATCTAATGGAAACGAATTTAGAGAATTCGCTCATAATAATTACTTGCGAGATAAGGAAGAAACCAGAATATTTGATTTGTTAAAGACAATTTATTGCTGCAGAATATGGAAACTAGATTAACTGAGAGGTTAGTAAAAAAAGATGAGTTACTGAAGAAGGAAAACGTGTGTGTTTGCGTATGCACACACACACACACACACACTCTTGGAGAGAGAAAGTTGATTGATGCCAATAATCTTACTATCATGAAACTGACAAGAAACAGAATTGAATTTATCTTTTTATATGACAACCATCAATATTTAATGTCAGCAAATGATTCCTGAGAAATGATACCCAGTCCAAAAATAATTTCTGGTTGGCAGATCAGATAGATTGTTGTTGAACACAAATTATTAATACTTAACTTTTCATATTTATATAGAATGTTATGTAGAAGCAAACATTGGTTCTCACTTCGGACAACTGTGTTTTGAACAGGTTTGTTTTATCCATACTATCTTTATAAAACCTATTATCTGCGTTATTCGGACTATTGTCCCCATCTTCATTGTTATTTATACAACAAATCAGAGAATTTTTTATAAAACCTTTATTGAACTATGAGGCAGTAAGATGGCTTGGAGGAAGAAATGAACAATGAATAAGTGAGGATAAATGAGTGAAACACAGTTAAGCATAAATAATTTGAAGGAACACTGAGCAGATCTATATAATACTTTCTGTTGGTTGTGTTTTTATATCACACTGTAATATTGTCAAAATAAAATTATCAAAAATAAAACCCTTGAAACTGATATGGACTAAAATAGAAATTCTTATTTGAAGAAAAGTTTATTTATTAGGATAAGCTTATTTCTAATCATATATAATTTTTTTCTTTTAATTATGAAGAATTATTCTTCAATAATTTTTACTGTATTTACTGTTAAATTTCTTTAATATTAGAATATATGTAAAACTTGGCTAAATTTAATGGGAAATTTTTAGAATATATGTAAAATTTGGCTAAATTCTATAAGAAAATATTAAAACATGTAAAATATGGCTAAAATTTATGGAAAAACATTGAGAATATATCTCAAAATAACTATTCAGAATATCTGTAAAATTTGGCTAAATTTTATGGGAATTTATTTAATATAGGCTTGATTTTATGGGCAACCATCTATGATGTATGTAAAATTTGAAAAAATATTTTAAATATATATAAAAATTTAGAAAATATGTCAAATTTGAATTCTTATGGTAAAATAAATCCTGTTACAAATGATGATGTTTTCATGTTGTATTATGAAATATTTCCACTAAAATATCAAATACTGTTTTGTTTATATTCCTTAAATGGTTCATTCATAAAATGTTTTTTGATTATTTGTCATCACTTATTTCTTGTCTCACATTCATTGACCAACTTATTGAAAAACATAAATTTATGTTATGAACATGTTAAGAACACAAATACAAAAGAATGGCAACATTTGGTAATTGAATTAAACTCCATGCATTTAATCATATAAAAGAAAAAGATTTTATAATTTGATTTTGAATAATAGTTCTTTATAGAATAAAACTTCATTGTTTTATATATAAATTTAATTGTTTTACTCCATCATTTTGAAATTGATAATGAAAAATAAATAAACTAATTAAAAGTTTCATTCTTTGAGTGTCTTGCAGGAAAATCTTCCAAAAAGAAAGTGATGAATATGACAAGCTATATGATCGTCTGAAAAAAGAATTTGATCAGCTGGAGGTAGAGGATGATGGGACAGTTTCATGAAAGTTGTATTTCTATTATCCCCATTTTCCTATGCTGTGGCGACTTTCCTCTCTCTCAGCCATTGCTCCTATTCTGGGAATTGGATGTTATTTAATGCACTCTTCACAATGCACTTTGATTGACTATGTTTATTGTTGCTTTACACAACCTCTTTGCATTCGTTTTCAATGTAAAATACTTGTAGCCAAATTGAAAAGAAAAGTAAGACTGAATCACCACCAATCAGAACATGGAAACAGTCCATTTCTTTTTTCCATGAAAAATAAAATCATTATGTAAAATGTAAAGCTTTTTAGTGGCTAAATAGATGACATTTTGTTAGAAATTACATTGTGATTTGCTTTCATTTTTTATTACTGAACTCTAATGCATTTGATGCTCAATGGCGTTATTATTCATTGGGGTCAGGAAATGTTCAATACGTTTTCAGGAAAACAGAATAAAAGCTCTATATGTCCAAACTAATTTTGCTTGCTTTCTCTTGTATCTATTTGATGTCATCTAATATCTAATAATGGGTTATTCATACTCTTTTTCATGTTACAAAGTTGACAAAGCTTTTCTAAGGTGTATATTCATTTGATAAGAAACTTTTTTTTTAAGTAGCTAGATTGTTTTGTTATATCGAGTATGCCCATGTTGGCAATTGCTAACACAGAAAAGGTTGAGGCAACCAAGAAAAAAATCTTAAGAATTAAAAAAAAAAAAAACACAATGAGAAAGCATTGTCTTTTGTTGTGCTTATAACCAGACTAAAAGTTTTTTTTTTAAAGAAGGAAAAATATTGAAATATTGATAGAGAAATAAATATAATTTAGGAAACCAAAATTTACTTTTGTTATGAAATGAATTTTGCTTGAAACTCTCTGCCAGCAAATTTGATCATATGTTGCTAGTTTGGATTCAGGTGTTAGTTTTATTGTAATTATGAGTTCTATATAAATGAAAACAGTCAACTTTATTAAATATAGTTATGGTAAATAAGTGACTTGCATCAGACCCTCGAATTCTAGTCATATACTAGTTTCTTTGGCATAATAAGCACATATAGGTGGATATCTATCTCATTCTCTCTTTCTCTGTATGTATGTATGTATGTCTCCCTCTGTCGTGTGTGTGTGTGTGTGTGTAAAATATCAGATTATAATTTTTGAATATTATGCCTACAGCATGCTTTCAATAGTTCCAACTCATTAATCTATTATTAACAGATAATTTCTTTATTTTTTTGGCTTGAGTGGAAAACAATTATTTATAACTCTTTCTGAAGTAAGAAATAAATACATTGTATATTTATTACAAGTTAAAAAAATAAAATTCAATTTTCTCTCTTAAGATATATATATATGTTTGTGCGTGTGTATATATATATATATATATATATATATATGTGGAGAAAATTTTTAAAGAAAACAAACACAAGATGTCATTAACACTGGAAACTCTTTATGCCGATACTTAAGTATTTCGGGATTTTTTAAATTAACACCTTCTTCAGGACATTCAATATTTGTGTAAGTAAAAGATGAAAGATGTTCAGTGTATGTTGAATGTATGATAAAAGGTTATTATCCGTTATTTATGTGTTGTTTTTATATGAAAGCTGATGATGCGATCATTGCATGTGAAAGCAAAAATTGATGATCAGAAACCGTCGCATGTCGAACGTAAATTGTCCACGAGTAAACGTTAAATAAAGTTATGACGTATTTCATATGAATATTAATGTGTAGAAAAGAGAAAATTGTTAATTGATAAAATGTTTAGCACACACATACACATATATATAGGCAAACAATACATCTGCATATATACATATATATATATACATATGCATGCATAGACATATTATGTTGTATTGTTATTGTTATGGCCGGGGTTTGTAATTTTATAGCTATTGATTATTGATTTGCCTATGTGTTGGGATATGTTAAAGAAACCAGGTCTATAATTAACATTATCTATGTTACTTATAGCACTGGCTTCGGTGATTTATCTAAGTCTTTTGTTGTGGATGTAAGCCAACATATAAGCCTTATTGAAATCAAAATTGTGTTTAGCATTTAGTATATGTTGGAAGAGACAATTATTAAGGTCACCTAATCTAATGCTGTGTTTATGATCGTATATGCGTTTTCTTAGGTTTCTGGATGTTTCCCCAATGTATTTTTTATCGCAGTTAATACATAGTATGATGTACACGCCTGCTTCCTATTTTATGTGTTGTCGGGAGTTTTTCTGGGTTATGTTGCATATTGTTTTAGAACATCCAAAAACCTAAGAAAAAGTGAGTTAAACATTAGATTTATTATTCTGAACATTTTTGTTTCTTGTCCAGATTATTAGTTCCAACTAAACAATAATTCTATGTAACTATTTTATATCTTCAGGTTGAATAACTATCTATAAACCTAATTAATAATGTTTAATTGAGTGTGAATAATTATTTAAGTAGTATAAAAAATAATTTGCTAATTTTTTTAAGTTTGGAAATTTAAATTCAGCACAATTAGTTACATCTTGCAGCAACATGGCATCTTACTGATTGTTTATTAGAGACCCTCTCTGTGTGACAGCCCTCCTTTCATCATTAGGAGCAAATCTTCTTTCTTTTTTTACATTTAAACCTACCCCTACACATCCAGTAAATATATATTGTGTTAGCAGTTATTCTAACAACAAATAAATAAATGAAAACTTAATTTAAGTCTAACAAAATACTGAATAACAATGTAAATGTCCTTCCTATGTATAGTCAAGTTTGAGAGACCTACCAATCTGATAGAAAAGTAAATAAGGATATTTCTATTGGAGTGTCTTCTTGGAGATGAATTCTTTAGACCTTTGTTGTGGAGCTGATCCATATATGACTATTGAATATGAACACCAAAATTACTTGGCATGACACGCAATTGCTATGTCCAATTAAAGATAGGCTCTCCCTCTCTTAACTCCATATATAGAAGCAGATGTATTTTACTGACCTAACCTATTCAACCCAAACTTGATTGCTTTACATCAAATCATTTTGTCATCTATACAGGACATACAACAATGTCTTCCTATTGTGAATATAATTTGATAATAATCAAATGATAAGTCAATTAAACTTTCATCTATTCATGCAGATGAGAATAAAGAGAAAATCTTATGTCAGATTGTATCTTATTATCTTTACACAAAGTAGGAGTTAAATGAAATTCCATTTTCTAATTCTTTCAGCACTGACTTTTAAAAAGATGATAAACTTCAAATATTAGACCCGCATTAAAATTATAATCATTTTTTTTTTTTTACAAATAACTGATAATCAATTTCTTCTAAATGTTCCTCTAACTTTGTGTTTACAATTTGAGGCAATTCAATTATAGAAATGACAGAATAAGAAAGAAAAAAAAAATGACTGCATAATTGTTTAAGAGTCAAGGAAATCAGTTATTAGAAAATTTCATACAGATTCTTTTTTTTTTTTTTTTTTTTTAAATTTTCTTTCATGCTATTTTTTTGTTTTGTTTTTTTTTCTTTTTTTTCTCCCCACCCTCCCCAAACAGAGTTTAATTGCTGCATGCAGAGAAAATGATGAGGTGAAAATATTGTATTACATTAATGAGAATTTCCTGGGAAGCTGAAGTTTTATCAATAACAACTGGATTCTGATTGAAAAATGATGTAAACATCAAATTAAATTTAAAATTTAGAATAAAATTCATGATTAGAGAAATCTAATTTTATCCATTTGGTGTCAGAAGAACAAAGAGTTGAAAATTATAGAAACCTTTGATGATTCACTGAAAACCCACTAACAAGAGGTAAATTCATTCATTTATTGTCTCACTGTAGTGTTTTTTTTTAATAATATATATATATATATATATATATATATATATATATATATATATATATATATATAAGAAAGATTCTGTCTGTCTATTTTTGTTTATATAATGGTTGAATGCATGTCCTTTTATAAAGGAAAATTGGTGGAGACCAGCAAAGACCAAAGTTCAATAAAATTTACTACTTGAGTTTCACCATAAGGATCTTTATGGTGAAACTCGAGTAGCTTATTTCTGTACACACTATAATACTATAAATATAGATAAGAGATTTATTTTTTTAAATTATGGGCAACAATGAGTCACACTGCTAGTTTTTCTTTTTTATACAAGGCATATCTAAAACAGAAAGCAAAATTCAAATTTATTATTTAACCTAAAACTTAATGAGGTTTGTATCATTTCCAGTGCTGAGACATCATCCAAAAAAATTTGTATCCATTAGTGGAAGTCATTGTTAAGAAGAATGTGAAGGTTTTCTAACATATTTTCTTTTTATCTCTTTTACAAGGTTGATCAAAAGTTTTGCAATATTTTGGTATGTGCTAGTTTGCGGTGGATATATATCATGTGACTAAAGCAGTTCAAGCTATGGAAGGTACCTGTTGTGATTGATAGTATTATAGCTGTTGGTATGTTGACACATTGTGCATTGTTTAGTTTTTCTTAATTTGAAACAGAATTTCATACAAAGTTTATTGTTCAATTTGGGGTAATGGTTATCACTGTGTGAAATGGAGTTGGCAACCTGATGTAACATTGGAAGTTATTGTGTCATTCAAAAAGATAAGGTTGAAAAATAATCCAATTGCCAGAAGAGATTTAACAAAGTTCAAAATCATCTTTTATAAGCACAAGATTGTAACAAGATAGACTTTATCTAGCACCCCAGACTGAAAACAGCAGTTAGTTGTATTATATACACAAATAAAGATATCACCCAATTCACTAAACCCAATATGCCCACTCACCAACAATACAAAATATTAATAAGAACATCACTGGATATGAACAGGACCGTATCGTTTTACAAAATGAAAAATGCGGGTCTGCGCACATGTCTCTACGTATCCTAGAGATGGAATTATGAAGATAACATCAAAAGGGCCATTTTTCAACCAATCAGCGACCTTCATGGTCAAATCAAGGAAGATGTGAAATCCGTTCCAAGCTGATACTCTGGATGCTCACTAACACAGAACTTTCGTCAGCCAGCAGTCAGTATGGTAGATGGGAAGTAGTCAACGTCGCTGACCAAACCATATCACATTTCTTTCAGCTCCCTCGTCGAGATACCACCAGTCACCAACCGATCCGACATCATCTCGATTGTGCATATCAACTACTTTCATCTTGCTTCTATGCCAGATATCATATTTCACACATCAACTCCTCACACTTTGTGACCGCGATCTGAATAACATTTCTTCCACGTCCAATCCCTGCACACAAGCCATTGTATCAACAAACTCTACACTCAATGACCAATGATTTAATCAACTCATCAAGTGGCTGTACATATTAAATTATATTCAATACAACATATTAAACGTTAACCTACGTTTGTTTGTTTTCCTTGCAACCATACCCTTGATATAATAGTTGGATGTTCTTGAAAGCACCAGCCTTTATCAGCCAGTTTTGAGGGCTGATCAAGCAATGTTACCCACACAAAGCAGAAGCGAAGATTGGTGTTCTGTAAACCCCAATAAAAGAAGCTGAATTTTGTTATTCACTCTCTTTGGTGGCAGGGGACATGAGCAAGATAAGCACATACCTCACATATTGTATAAGTTATTCATTACTACAGACTTCCATGGACTCTGAAAATTGAATGGATAGAATAAAACAACACAACAGAGGTGAGTTATGTTTGTTGTGTTTCTGTTCAGCCATCATCAATCTAGCAGTCATTGGTTACTATTCTATACTAAGTTCACATCCTGGATTAGGCTGTTTATATTTCACTTCATTCTAATTCTCTTTGAAAGAATATGAATCTATTTTTTGTCTTCTCGCACACTTCAGATATTGTCAAATATGGCAGTCTGCTTTCTGTTGGCCTTGGTATGGCAATAAGTCTAAGAGAAGTAAGACAGAATTCAAAGCAGCTGTACTCAACTGCGCCAGAGGGGTTGGGTAAATATATATATTTAGCTTGTTTAGTTCATGTACCTATGCAACATAATGCAGATTATTTTTTATAAAAGAAGTTGGTCAGTTATTTTTAATGGCATACCAACTCATATGGACTATTCAATGTCATTTTTTTTTGTATATATGATTTTTAAGCAAAGACTTGTTGGGTAAATATTGGTTTGGTTTTATAATTAGAATTGAAGGAATAAGTTGGTTCTTCTTTATGGCATATCAAACTTTGTTAGGTTATTTAATGCCAAAGTCAATAATTCTTTTTTCAAGCAATATACTTTCAATTAACATTATGTTGGTGAATTGAGCTAGTTGAAATCTTTCTTTTGCACATACAATATATTTTTCCTTCTCTCCACTCATCAAAGTTATATTTATATCCTAATAACATGAAAGCATCGTGTTAAACAAAATTGTCTCAATAGTTTCATGGATAATAATAATCATTTATCTACACATAGTTATATAATTACAAGTATTCAGCACCACCAACAAGACTGATGGTATGAAGGTTTAGGGAATAAAATATTATAATAAAACAATGTAAAGACATTGATACAAATATTAAAATGAGATATTAGGCTTAGGAAAGGGTTAATAAAATACCCCAGGGAATCAAACTTGTTTGCTCAAAATATGAGTGAATTATTTTAGCAATTTTTTTCTTCTTTTTAAGTGTTTGCTAATTTTTAAGTGCTGCAGGCAATAGGGGTATTTCAGTGTGAATATTTGTTCTGAGAAAATCAATAATTTTATATATATATATATATATATATATATATATATATATATATATTATATAGAGAGAGAGAGAGAGAGAGAGAGAGAGAGGGTTAGGGGGTGCAGAAGAGTTTTCCAGCGATTTTTTATTTAAAAAAAATAAAATGAAATGGAAAAAAATACACTTTTTAACTGTGTACTCAGTTTCTAGCTTTCAAAAAAGAGGATGGCACAAATTTGTATGCCAGCATCCACACACACACACACACACACATATATATATATATATATATATATATATATATATATATATATATATATATATATATATATATATATATATATATATATATATATATATATATATATATAATAATATCAAATCTAATAATTTCAAAGTAATGTCAGAAAGAATAATTCCTTTTACATAGCAAAGACTATTTGAACATAATGATCTTTTTATTAATGCATGTCAATCAGTGAATCTCTATAGATCACCTTTTGAACATTATGCAGTAATCATTTCAGATAAAATGTTATTCAATAATCATCTGTAAGGCTATGGACTTTTTGATCTACCCATTTGCACTTTATAATCAAGATTAAATGAATTGATTCTTTCCTCATCTAGAGGGTCATTAGGATGTATGTGTCGAGTTACAATAAATAATTATCTCCCTTAACTTGCATATTTTGTAGGGGGTCACATGACAGTTCCAAT
>CM042146.1:129976173-129996173 GCA_023376005.1 Doryteuthis pealeii
ATACCATAAAATGTTCTTGCAGGAAGTATGTGTTATATACTGGACCCGTCAAGATCACGGAACACTTGTGTTTATAAAAATATAAGATTATATCTTTATTTCCTCGGATGTAGACTGAGAGTCTTAGCAGGGGTTGCACATAAACAGAGCCTTCAGGAGTTCTCTGCAAGCAATCTCAAACCTAATCTCGATCTTCCCAAACCAGATTTCCATAGGCCCTTTTATTATTGTTCAACTAATAGGGCCACACCTTCCTGATCATGACACCTACATATTTTTTTGTAGATACACCTCCTTGCCCACACAGCCTGTTTTCATTGCTTATGGGCTACGCCTACAGATTTTCTGTGCCTACATAGTGTCAAATGTACACTTGTATCTCTAGGTGCAAAAGGTCAGTTTAATGCCATATCCTCTTTTTATTTCCAGGCTAATACTTGACATCCATGCAATTCCTGCATGCAGCCCGGGCTCCAGGTGCAAACCAATTGACCAAGCAATATATTACATATGGTGTTGGTTTGTTCTCTAGCTTGATCAGACTGAAAGGCATTTTTTGCAAATATTGACCTGTTTCGGCCATTGCTTTAAGAAACGGAAGCACAGTTTCAGCCATCTTTTTGAGTTGTGAATAAAAAGCGGAAGTGATTACTTCTCGTGGTTAACATCAGCTTGACTACCTGTGTTATTATTTCGCTAAGCAGTTTACAACAGGGATAGACTCCCCTGCTGATTGGTTGATACCAACATTAGGCTGCACCGACGACTTTACTTTTTTACTCATATATATATATATATATATATATATATATATATATATGACAATTTGTTTTTTATATAACTACATACTTATTCCATATAATGTATATCTACTCTATACTTGAAATATTTACACATTTTCAACTGGTGTTGGTGATTAATGTTGAAGTTAAGAGAAGAAAACAATTGCATTTCAAATGCAGATTTTCAATGTAGGGATGCTTTTTTTCATTTAGAAATTCATTGTAATAAAATCTACCTGACCTTGATTCCTCTTCATTAGGCTTTCCATACAATAAAAGTTGCTCAGTAAATTATATATATATATATATATATATATATTCAATAGTAAAGACTAATGAGTTAGAGACTATCTACCTAATATTTCTGACTAAAAAGGGTTAGTGCAAAAGACATTTTATTGCATAAAAGAAGAAGGAAGAGAAAAAAAAATGATTACATTTTATAGACCAAGGCTTTTTATGCATATGGTAAATGAGAATTTATATCATAAATATGTATCTCATTTATAAATTCAGTTGTCCCCAAAATAAATGATACTTCATAAGGTGAGTGTAAAAATGAACAATTTCTAATGATATTGCCAGACAATGCTGGGGTGGACTGTCAATGATATTTTGTCTTAAAACCATGCTTGACCCCAGAGCCATTTACGGTATTGTTTGCAAAAGAGCTGGGTTTTTTTGGCAGCATATATATATATATATATATATATATATATATATATATATATATATTTTAAAAGTGAATGTTAGAAAATATTCCGACTGCAGTTTCTTGCCGTAGCAATTCTTCAGGGAATCATTGCTTATTCCAGCCATCTACTTTTATTAGTATCCGGGTTGTACCCATTCTTAAGTACGTGGGTGTGCCACCCATCCTACGTAATGCCTGAACCTACCAGGCACAGTTTATGCTTGTTCAAATGCCTACACTTGTTTATCAACTCTGATCGCGAGTTCAAGATCATCTCTGGGTCTCTGCATTCCGCTATTTCTTGTAAGCACAGTATACAGGGGTTTTCATTTCCTTTATGTAAAGGTGCCCTCTTTATGATTATCTTTAGGATTGGCAAAGATCCGTGAGATATATATATATATATATATAATAATCCTATTAGTAAGAAAAAAATCACAAATAATTTGTTAGTAAAAATATACTACCAAACTTCACCTGAGGAAAAAAATGAAAGAAAGAAAAGACCAAGTGGGTTGCACTAACTGAAGATAATCGATTAATGCTGTACCACTTGGCTAAAAGAAAAATTTATATAAAAATATATATATATAAACCACTAAGATTGTTTAAAGATGAAATATAAAAAGTGCTCAATACCTAAGTAGAGCAAATAATAAAGTTAATCCTAATGAGTCAGATATACCTACTAATAGTTTCGCTTAGTAGCTCATCAGGGCAAAAAACAGATTCTTGCACTGACAAGCTACTAAGCGAAATTATTAGTAGGTATATCTAACACATTAGCATTAACTTATATATATATATATATATATATATATATATATATATATATATATATATATATATACTACAAGTAAATATATGTTACAAATATGTTTATATATGCTATATTTCAAGGTATTTACATATAGTATATATATATATATATATATATATATATATATATATATATATATGAGAATAGATAAATATGCCTGTGGATGGATATAGTTTTGAGCTGAATTTAGATCTGATGTTTTCACCATATAATGCATAATGGTGTGTATTAGTAAGAAGATTATATTGAAAAATATATTTGTTATGTAGAATAAATACTTTTTATCATAAGGCTACAGATTTTTTTGACAATCATTTACATATGGTAAAATAGAATTTATATTAGAATTTATAAGTTCAGTCGCCCCAGAATAAATGATACTGCACCCTCTCGTTGTGGAAACAAATACATTTTTATATAAAATTCATTTCAAATAAGTTGTAAAAACACAACCGATGATATCTCCAAGGAATTTTTTTATTAATATTGAAGATTCAGTAATATTTTGATATTTATAAGCCATATTTTAGACCACACAGAAAAGGTAGAGAGTAGTTTTTTTTAAGGGTGCTAGAATAAAAAAAAAATCTATTTTCTTGTGCAAGTGAAATTACTTTCATCGACATCCTAACATGGAGGAAGATGTATTAGATTTCTCTACTATCAATCCCAAAAGAAGGAAAATATATTTGAATTATGTGATAAGGTAACCCTGAAATATAGTTTAAGAATATAACAAATACATTTAAGGTACTATACATATTCTTGAAAATCAAATGTATGATTTGGGTATTGGTGGGAAAGAGAGAAAAGATTGGAGAATACTGGAACTGGCATTTAAGTGATATCTGTTTATATGCATCAGTGAGGTACATGTCTGAATAGATATTCACTCAATTATATATATATATATATATATATATATATATATATATATATAAAGAAAAATAGATGCACACACCTAAAAGGTGAAGCTGAAAAATTTTCCCCTAGAATAAGAAGGGAATGACCTAGTGCAATGAAAAGTATAAAATGTATTCATTCTGTTGTTCAATAGATCTGGCACATTGTTTCTCAAGTTCATAAAAACATATATATATATATATATATCAGGCCCCGAACTGGGAAGTCGTGGTCCTAGAGGTGCCCTTGCCCTCTGTAATCCTGCGATGGGATACATGGCAGTATAGGTTAGGTGACTGCGCATTTGAATTAATGTTACCATTGACTAGATGATTTGGCATTCTCCGTTTGTGGCATGGGCTGGTGGCCCAGTGTGTTAAGTCCCCGCTCTTCACGCTGTGGTCCACGAGTTCAATCTCTAGTGGCGGAGATTGTGGTATGCACTGCTGATGAGACCAAAGGAGGAGGTCGAAACAGCTGTCCAGTGCTCCGGATGTCGCAAATGGTGTTTGCCGATAATATGATTAAAAAATTATCAATTATATATATATATATATATATATATATATATATATATATATATGGTAGGATAGTATGGACATGAAGTCAATGACGCTTGCTTACTGACATTTACTTGCCTATCTGATTTTTAATCCAAATGGCTGTGTTTTATTTTTGTTCTCCTTTATATAGAATAATAGTGTAAAGCATTTTAGGGACGATGATGGGTCACATTTTATAGTTCTGACTATGGAGGAGTTTCATTTTATGGTTCTGAGGAGAGAGAAGTCCCGTTTTATGGTTCTGTTGCATGATGGGGTTTTTTGGTTTTCATTGTGTGGGATTATGCACACACACACACACACACACACACACAGAGTATTGAACAATTTTTTTTTTTATCAGTAAAAATCTTTACACTGCTTTCTGTACAAAAATACACAGCAATATAACATTATTTTTGACTGTTGAAATGGTTCAAACATTGTTCACCTGAGGATTGGCAATATGAAAGTCAGAATCATAAGATTTCATCTGAATGTTATAATCATTCTATTTTGAAAAAATTGTTTTATAATTATATATATATATATATATATATATATATATATATATATTATATGTGCACACACTCAAACATATGGGATACATGTTGATTCACAAATGCAGATCAGTAGATATATATATTTACCAACTCCTCCGCACAAGCAGGATGTGACACAGGTCAATTTGTTAAGCGGGGTTTAACAGGTTTGAATTCAGAGTTTTCCTTTCCTAGACCGGTTGCCTAACCAAGGTTAAAGAGCCCAGTCTGCCCTACTATTTACCCATAGCTGGAGGGAGAGTAGAATTCATACCTTTCCCAAGGGTATTAGCGCTAAGTGAAATGCAATTACCACGTCCAGGATTTGAACTCGGGGCGACGAGTCCATTTCCTATGACTTTAACCATTACACCACATGCTTCCTTAGATATAGATACACTCAAATTGACAGACTGTCTCCAGAACAAAGAAAAATATTCAAATTTTACCAAAGACTAAAAGATCAATATGCTTTCGGGAAATGTTTTCATTTTAATCAGTGAAAATCCCATTGAACAGAAAATGTTTGAAAGTGTCAAAGTAAAATTCAATGAGGATAGATAAAAATCAGTGTGGACCGTTGTGAAAAATTTCTTTTTCTTAAGAAAAAAACATTTAATTATTCTGAATAGAAGGCAAAAAAAAAAAAGGATTTGAGAAATTGGCTTTGCAATTTTAGCTAAATACAAAACAGGGTAAAAAAAATGAGAAAACTAAAGTGAAAGAAACCCATAAAAGCTGATGAAGAGAATGTTTCTTATTTTATTAACCCTCTTGGTTCAGTTGACAGTGAAATAATTTACAGAATGCAACTCTATGTGAGGCATATAAAAAATTTGGAATGTCCAACTGACACAGTCCCTTGCAGCATAGTGATGACTGCTATGTTGGGGATGAGTAATTATCAGATTTTCTGTGATTTCAGAGACTTTCTCTATATTTATGGGCATCTTGGTGTAATGGTTAGCAAGCTAGTCTTGCAAATCCATTTGTACTAAATAGCAAGTTCAATCTTCATTGGATGCCTTATACTTGTGGTCTTGTGTTGCATAATACCATAGTGAACAGCTGCCCTGTTGGCTGGGGCGTTAGAATGCGCTGATTTCACCTCTGCAGGGGGGTAAGACTCCCCCAATGGGGCCACCTGTTGGTCGTGGGTGGCGACCCATGATGTTTAAGGATAGAACCCAGGTGGTTGAGCTGTCCATGACTTGCAATACTCCACTTTGGCACATTCTTGGGCTAGACAGGCAGTCGGAGAGGCCCCCTCCGATCAATCAGCAGGTCACGTCAAGCCCTAGCACCTATATGATTGCCCCAACCCTATTGCCCTTATGGCAAGCCCCAACCATTTTTATCATATGGGTACTAGAAGCCAGTGGCTGAGGGTCTACATGTCCTGGAATGATATTAAACTTTATCTGATGGTGAGTTTCCAGTTTGGGAGATTTGGGTAATGTGGAGCACCCCTTCATCACCATTGCTCCCTGGTCCACTCTGACCCAGAGTGGTAGTACCTGTTAGGGTCCCATCTATGGGTTAAATAGAAAAATGTGTTTATAAAAAACATTGAGTATCCATAAAGAATGACTTTATTTCAAAAATTTTATCAGCATTAAATGACCCACTGAGGTTGATATGCCATAAAACAAACCATGGTGAACAGGTTGGGTAAATACCTACTTTCTCTCTATTTCTTCTTTTTATCATCTAGCTGATTCTGCATAGACAGTCATGAGAAGATGGACTCTTTGTTTTGCCAACCCGCTAATTCTGTTGTACCATTGGCCAGAGTAAACCAGGAAGGAATTTACTGGCTTCCAGCCGGACCTTAACATACTTTATCTATTACCACCATCTACAACAGGACTCGGACCTTCCCTAACATCTGTACAACATGAGCAATAGTTATCTGCAGATAAATCAGAATTACATTATTCGAATATTTTAACATTAGCCAGGAGAGAATTTATTACTTTTTTTGGTCAGACCCAGGCCATCTTTAGTCTCACATTGCCTTCTACTTCAGGATACAGGACTTTCCTCAGTTTCTTTTCCAGGTTCAGATAATTCCAAGAACTCTAATTATGTATTATTATTATTATTATTATTATTATTATTATTCCTTGTGAGTTTTTCACACCAGATTAAGTGGTAGTTTTTCACTGAAATCTGAGTGACAGGTCTCTAAGAGTTAATTATTTCTCTGATCTCCAGTTCCCCCAGTCTCTCTTTCCGAGCATTTGGGAACAGTTCCTCCTAGGGCATCAACTACAATTGGCATCCCCATCACCTTTATGTTTCACAGATCTTTTAGATTTCTAGCAAGATCCAAGCATTTAGCTATCTTCTCACTTTCTTTTACCTTCACTCTCTGGTCAGCTGGAATGGCAAAATCCACTGGATAACAAGTTCTTTTCTTCTTGTTAATTAACACTAGGTCTGGTCTTCTGGCTGGGATTTGGTAATCCATTTGTATCTCAAAGTCCCAGAGAATTTCATGCATCTAAGAAGTTTGAGCATATACCATTTGTCAGCTTGGTCTCGCACCAGTGGATCACCTTTTAGACCCAATTGTGTCTAATCTTGTATATTCCTTTTGTGCCAATTTGCGACATTCATTTATGTAATTAACTGTTTCATTTCTGTTACCAACTTTCATTAATTATTCTTTTGAATCTTATCAATATTTGCTTTGATATCATTAGTCCTTATGGCATCATTAATATTATTTTATCTCCTTGTGAGTTTTTCATACCAGCATGAACTGATGGAGTTTCACTGTATACTTCTGAATATTCTAGTCCATCTAAGCAATGCTATTATTTAGGTTTTTTTTTGTTTTATTTCATTTTCACTTAGCGCTCCACCAGAACAGCTAAATCCACAAGATGACAAATTATTTTTTCTTGTTAACAATAGATCAGTTTTTTGGACAGGATTAGGTGATTTGTCTGTATGTCAAAGTCCCTGAAAATGTTATTGTTGTATAGCTATATATTGTATACTCAATGTGGGTATACAATAGAAAGTTCTCTGATGAGAGAAAGAGATAGATAGATAGATAGATAGATAGATAGAGAGAGATAGAGAGAGAGAGAGACTTACTTTAGAGATGATGTTGGTGATCCATCATTTCGCTGGTTATGTGTTGATTCTTCTAACTGCTTCCTAATTCTTCTGACTAAGCGCTGGTTTCATCTGGGCTGATTTTGGTCATTGTAATTAAATGAACTAACAAGATTTATTGTTCGCTTGATCAAGCTTTTTATTTTCATCAGCCCATATTGCTTATTCACCGCGCAGTGAGTTTGACCTCAGCAGAGAGAAACACATCTGCTCTGCTCCAAAATCAGGTTGAATCTAAAACTCTAACTCAATCACGTGTTTCTCATATCGCATGAGATTCGCACCTCTAGGGATCAAGGGTTATTAATAATCAGTGGTAAATCTCCACTGGCTACCCTAATCTCAAAGTTAACAGTCTTTATTCTCACCTACAGGGTCTGCTAACAATTTATGACTCCATAAATTGTAACATTATGTGTCTAATTTTCTAGGACAGATTCTGGTTTATGCATGTACCATTTAGTAGCATTGTCAAAATTTAATTTCTTGTACAATTCCCAGTAGATCAATAACTCAGTTGTCTCTAATCTTGTACTCCCTTTGTGCCAGTTTGCTGTATTCACTTTATTATTATTATTATTATTATTATTATTATTAGTAGTAGTAGTAGTAGTTCTTTTCAACAGTTTTAAATCTTATAAAAGCAGATATAAGTATACAATTTTGAGGCATTATTTTGTAATCTGTAAAATAGGGGTTAATGTGCCTTACCATGCCATGTTGACCCCTGACATATTGGTAGGGGACTTGGATTGAGTTGTCATTCTCCTAGATTTTTGCCCTACCAATGCTACCCTACTATTTTACCCATGTCTGTGAGGGCATCAGTGTAAAATGAATACACAGTCTCATCATCCAGTTTGTTTTTTATCTCAGCTTGTCAGTTCCATTTTCTGTGCCAGTAACCATTACGCCACCCACACACTTTGTAATCATTCTCAATTGCACAACTTCTGACCTTTTATTTTACTCTTTTTGCTTTCTCTTCAATGATCGACCTTTTTTTTGTTTTTATTTTAATATTCACTGCTCCCTCCCTCCCTCCCTCCTCCTGATTCCATTTCTAATTGCCTGCGAAAAAACATGGATATTCTTGATAAAAGTTTATCTTCTGCCTCTTGTTAAAACAGCAATGTCAACAAAGTCTTATCTAATTATAATTAGTTGCCAGGGGCAACATTTAAAAAAAGACATTCCCATATCAAGTAAGTGTTCTTTCTTTATACACAATCAACTCTCAAGTGACATTTTCAGGCAAGCCTTGTCAAACTGGTAATCACTATATATATATATATATATATATATATTATATATGAGGAAAGAGGATATGAATAAATCCAACAGAATGAAGTAGAGATATGAGGAACACAAGGACAGAACTCAGAACAAAAGTGTGTAGGATATATTTCGCTAGAGCTTTGAGCTCAGCATCATCAGTCTTTTTATTGACTATCAAAGGTATCATACAAGTTCTTTCCTCAGCTATGCTTAAATATTAATTGTAGATAAGGAAACTAGTCAAGGAGTATGAGTGAATTCAAAACCAAAGTCTGTTTAGCCGCAACCAACTCTGCCCATAAATCCCAACTTTCTGCATGAACCCTAGCCCCATCACTGACATGGTGAGAGTCCTATGCTCTACAAGGAGATAAAATGTCTGCAAATGACAACTGATGACAACTTATGTTAACTAAAAGTAATTGATCTTTTTGATTAAGAACTTTAGACAGTTATTTCTCAACTGTTATGAGTGGAATAGTAGGACTACTATTCTTCTACAAGCTTTGACTTTGGCATTAAAGAACCCACAAAGGTTGATATGCCATTAAAACAGAAAACAAACAATGCCATTAAAACAGAAAACAAACAATGCCATTAAAACAGAAAACAAACAAACAAACATTCGCAAACAGGAAACGTTAGAAAAAATGCTAAACTGACAGAAATATTTCATTGTCTTTAATGAGACTTGTTTGAATATAGGATTTGTTTTTGCATCTAAATTTGAAGTAAATCGCCTGGCCTATATGTTTAACTAATATTGATAAGTAAAAGAAGGTGCTGAAAAAAATATATAATGCATTATAATTAAAGGCTGTTGTAAATGAAAGATCAGAAAAAATAAATAAATGATTTGCTATATTTCAGGAACACCTTTTCCCTTCAACTGGCAATAAAAATATCAAATTTCATCAAATTTATATAAAAAGCATTTATATAAGAAGTTTCTGTAGAACATTCAGTTCAATATATATATTATATATATATATATATATATAAATTAATCAGAAGTTACATCTGCATGAATATGGTATTCTCAAACTGTTGTGAAAAACCAACAAAACCTGGTAATATCATAAGGTACTAGGTTCATAATGATACTTCAATCGTGAAAAACTCCCTGATATCACGGCCATCATCTGTATGCATATACAGATATATGCATATTAAACTTCACCAGATGTAATCACCATAATAGTAAAAAAACATTGTTTAAATTGTTTAATTTTCTTTCTTTTTCTTTCTTTCAACCAAACCAATGATAAAATAAATTGAATCTAAAACAATGATAAACAATAATACTAAAAATAAGATATCAAGTGTAAAATCCTTACCCAGATTGGTCTTCATACTTGAAGTTATTCAAAAGGTTCTGATAATCTTCAAAGTTGGTTCTTCTTAATTGTTCTTGAGCCATTGCTAAAATACTGGTGGCTGGCACTTCTGTTTGCGGCTTATCATCAGTATAGTGACGAGCGAGGACAATAAGTTCATGATCCGTAATTTCTGGTATAGTTCACAGAGTACAGTTTTTAGATTGGAGAAACTGATTTGGTCATTGTCTTGGTCGGCAATGCTGAACAGTTTCTTACCTAAAACACCGTTTTGCTCTTGGTTTAATTTCTTCAGTTGTTCAAGTAAGGCATTCACATTGGATTTGGGAAACTGAATATATATATATACATATAATATTATTAATAATGCTCAATATCAGTGATAGAATATATATAGATCTAAGTTAGGATAGTGTAGTCACAGTCAAGGGTGTTTGGTAACTGTCAGTTTCTCTTGATCTGATCATCAGATAAGCGCAAAACTGAATTACTAGCTGACGTTAACTGTGTCTACACTATACTAATTTAGATCTCTCTCTCTCTCTCTCTCTCTCTCTCTCTCTCTCTCTACACACACACACACACACACACACATATAAGATCTGATGATTGCATCAAGTGTCATTGACTCCATGCCTATGCTATCTAACTTTTATATATATATATATATATATATATATATATATATATAAAACCCAGGTTTCACCAAAAGGATCATCAGGATAATTTTGACAGAATTATCCTGAAGATCCTTTTAGTGAAACCTTGTTAGTTAATTTCTGTTGTTGATTTGGTTCTTAAACTGGCCCTACAAATACATATTGAGCGTTTTCCTATATTTAACATCTCGACTCATTTGGGTTTTTTTTCTTTTTTCAACAATCAAAATTGTAACTCATTTGTTTTTTGTTTTTCTTTTGTTCTGTTGCATTCTCCCAAAAATTGCTATACATATATATATATATATATATATATATATATATATATATATATAATAATATGATCTTTATTATATTGTAAAGCAAAGTAAGTTTTATTTGACAAATACATCAAAATTGTCTTTCACTCTAAATAATAACATACCTAGAGAGTAAAAAGTTTGGAATGAAATATAACAAATAGGAAGGAAAAAGTCTAAAAAATAAACAATGTATTTAATACAATAATAAATTATTATACATTTCAAACCAAAATTTTCCACCTAAAAACTGGGAAGGTAGAAAAGGCATAGAATCTACGATACATTAAAATACTTTAGAAATAGAGCAAAAGAAAGATTACAGTGAGAATGCACTAGTATACAAATCTAAGTAATTCATATTAGAATAAAATTTCAAAAAGAAAAAAAAAAAAACAGGGTTTAGCAATGAAGATAGGGAGGGATATATATATATATATATATATATATATATATATATATATTATGATATATGCCAAATGTATCATGTTTGGTTTGGTTTCTTTGTTTAAAGGCATATCAAACCTTCATGTGTTATTCAATTCAATTTAGAAGAAGAGTAGTGGTACTATTTAACCCATAGCTGGGGTGGGTGAGGGTGTTCATATCTTTCCAAGGATATTTGTTTGAAAGTGAATGCAAAAATGCAACTGGAGTTCAAATTCACTTCAATGTCAACGTCCAGCATGTTAGCCATTGGGACTGACCCCCCAAAAAAGGGGGGGTTGGAAAAGCAAATTTCATCTGGTTTATTTGTTTAACAATATATCAATTCCTTGTGAATTATTTAATGCTGATGAAAAGATTTGAGGCAGAGAGAGAGAGAGAGCAGATAATCTTAGTTGTCAACATTTCCTGATTTTTCAAAAGGTCCACCTTCTATTGATTATTACAGAGATTTTGAAAAGATATTTTAATACCCAGTAGACCTTTTTCTATGTAAATTATTTTATCTCGGTCTAAATCAGTATTCCCCAAGGTCTGTGTGATCCCCTAGGAGGACATATGAGGGGCTGGGGTCTAAAGTTACTTCATGGAAGGAGTGTTTAGAGGCTTGTGTGTACATTTGTATATTATCATCAAGGAAGTATAGATTAGGGAAGACCAACACACTATGTTGTCAAATTTGATTAAATTCATGTTAACAGTGCGCACACACACACACACACACATCTATGTGTGCTATTTGGGTGAGATGGGCATATTATGGGTCCTGGGTCAAATTCAAAAATCCTGTATGAAGTTTATAATGATAATGAATTTCTCTCTTACGACAACTGAAATTATTGATACAAGATTTATGAAAAGAGTTGCAGCAACTTTCATCTTTCAAAGCTGAAATATAAAAGCTGATCTATCCACAAACTATGATGTTATTGCTATGTTTCCTAACAGGGTTTTTATTGTAAGGGCAGTCTCCCTTGTCTGAGGGTTTTGGTAAATCTCCTGTGTCTGGAGACCCTATTTTGGTCACATGACACAGGAACCCAAGGAGGGAACCCTCTTCTTTTGATGCCACTGAACAAGCCTGGACGTGCTTGTCACCTCTCTCAAGCAGACACCTATGGTGCATGCCAGACGCCACAGACACGACACTGCTCACAGTAAGTGGTTTCCACCTATTTTGTCTATGAATACTACTGTGTATGTTTGGACACTTGTGACACTCTATAGTCTGGGGAACTTTGTTCCCCTATACATGTTGTAATAAAGTTATAAACGTAACTAACGTGTTTGTCGTTTTCCTAACTGAAGTGTTCCGCATTGGGTACTTATCCTTTAAGTAACCCAATGTTTTATAAGAACCAGAGTTAATACTCTGTGAACCTCTTATAGTATCATTCCTTTTTTTGTTGTGAGTTATGAGGACGTAGTGACTTACATAAGCATTTAAGGTCAGTAGAAAACATCGAAATATTTTTGGAGAGAATTTGTCAGAAAAAGATTCAGAAAGACTAATATCATCATCAGGTTGGACTAACAGCACAGATTCTCACGATTCTCTCTCACCACCTGTCCCTATCGGTTATCGCCCCTGGCAAGCCTTCCATACAGTATCCAGAATCCACAGAGCTGATTGATGTAGGTTTTTGCAGCTCAGCCAACCCCTGGTGTATCCATGTGTAGTCATCCACAGGAGAATGTCATTTATTAGTTTGTCTTATTCTTTTACTTGGATGGTTTGTGTGATAATATACAAGTGCTTGTACAACTGCTCTTTTGTGGGGTGCTGCTTCCAGGATTGGTTCAAGACAGCACACAGCATTCTTATGGAATTCCATCTAGCTTTTTCTCTAAGCATTTTGATAGAGTCCAAGTGGTGCAGCCATACATTAGCACTGACACTGCTACAGCTTGGAAGAATTCTCTCTTTATCTTATTGATATAAATAATGTTATTGGGGTCATTTTCTATTCATTGACTATAATAATAAACATCTGGCATCTATTCAATTTTCACTGGGTACTCAATACTACTGGCCTTGTGACAAACTAAACTTAGGAAACTGCCATCTATCTATTCAATTCTCACTGGATGCTGCATACCACTCTTGGCCTTGAGCCTAACTAATCTAAACTTAGTAAAGCCTCCATCCATTTAACTAGTCACAAATCTTTCAGACATTCACCAAGCAATCGAGAACTCACTTGAACTTAACAACAATTTACTGAATTGTTCAAGAAACTCCACTTTTGTCATTCACATCAAATTACAGAACTTTTAACTTGATATCTGAATTGTGCATTCTTCAATTAGCATTACAAGTGCATTCTAACCATTATTGTACAAATAGAAGAGACCCCAAATGTTATTGTCATACTTAAAATCCTATCTTCACTTGTTAACCTTTTGCCTGGTCTAATGTCATTTTAATGGTCAGATTGGCCAATGAAAACACAGGCAAAAGGAAACTTGGTAATATTCACTCCAACTGCATTGGTTGGTTGGTTGGTTGGTTGGTTTTTACAGCATGTCAACCTTTGTTGGTTATTTCATGCTGAAAACATTTTTTTTTATTCATTTCTGATGTGTATTCAAATTTTTTAAAACACAATTTTTTTTTTATTTAACCCATAAATTGGATCTTAACGGGTACTACTACTCCGGGTCAGGGTGAACTAGGAGTAATGGTGATGAAGGGTAATCCACATTCGCCAGAGATCCAGAATTGAAACTTCACAACTAAATGCAGTTTAACATCTACCCAAGACACCCAACTCTGCAATGGGAATAGGAAATAGAAACTATCAAGAAGATTCAATACCAAAAACTAAAACAGTATTGTATGTGGTGTCATTAAAAGAAACGAGGCTAGCAGACCATAACTAGGGAACTTCATTCTTACTGGCTTCTTCATATTTGAATACTTAGGATAAATCTAAGCTACAACTAGTTTTTTGGGTATTGTATGTGTATACGTACGTAGAAGCACAATTCAATAGCTCCAGATATTTTTATCAAGGTGACAAATCACACTGGACTGTGAGATGCCAAGCAGGCCTGATACTCTCTGACTACTACTCACCATATTTGCCTCTATGGTCTGGAGTAGTCTAAGAATCAATATTTTTAGGCCTACCTGATTGTGCTTGATCTTTGATGTTCTTTCAACTTTAGCCAAATTTATTGAACCATCTCATTACTGTATGCCTCCACTTCTTGCACAAAAAATGTTTTGGTTGCTTCCTTCGTTTTATGACCCAGTTCAAACTCATTAAGCATAAGTTCCTGAATGAGACTATTTTGCATGTTGATCTGTGTGGCTTTCAAATCAAATGCAGACTGAAGCAATGCACAACATATCAGTGCACCAATGACCACAATACTACCAACCACTATGGGTACCTTCGATGGTTGGAATTGCTTCAGTCACATGATATAAATGTGGCAAACTAGCACTTACCAAAATAGTTCAAGACTTTTCACTCCCCTTAATATTAATCTTGTATTATGAACATAAATATACAAATTAAAATTTACCACAGGTATGTATGTTTAAAAAAAATAAAGGTTCAGTACTGTCCGTAGTTTCAGGTATTGGCTTCTTGTGATATGTTTTTATTTAACCCATGAAATATGTTATATAGTATGAACTACTATATCATCCATACATACTTATATAAAAGCTGATGTGCATCCATATAAGTATTCCTCTCAAGTGTTGTCTCAAATTGTGCAGACATCTTGTTAGAATAGAGGTGATCATTGTATCCCTAAGCAACAATTTTTACAGTGAAATTTCTGCTGGGAATCGGCAAGCATACAATCCATTATAATGATTGTCTAAAAAAAGATTCTCTAAAGGAAAGCATTGTATCAGTGTAAGAAGGAGCACATGACAGATTCTCCTGAAGGAATATTTCATCTAAATCTGTCAGTTTGAAATTAACTGAATAGAGAACCAAAAACAGAGGAAATGGGCAGCTTATAAAAAAAGAAGATATTTGGAATAAAATATATCATACCTGCTAGGTAGGTGAGAATGTCTGCTTTTCTAACGCATATTTTGGGGACATAAACACAACATTTTAAGTTACAGGAGGTAACACGAGGCTCCAATTATAATATATACAATTAATAAAATATTTAACATGTACATTGGTCATACAACAACCACCTAACTTGTCACTTATCAAATAATCACACAGTAAAGCATATATTAATTCATATAGAATCCAAAGCCTTTCTATTCCTACCAATAGACTCTACAGCTATACTACATAAAAAAGTAAAGTTAGCAGAGTCAGTATCAGCCAGACAGTGAGGGAGTATCCCCTTTTCTCTAGAGCTAAACCAAGTAGATTGTTTTTGCTGAAGTGGAGCACCACATCTACCCAACTTTACTGCACAGATCAGCTTATCCAAGCTGTGTTACTCATACACTTAGTTGCAAGAGTTTGTATCAAACACAGAAATTTGTGATTCCTAGTCAAATGCTCAATTGACTGAGCTAAATTGACTCCTATTTATATTTAATGTAAACAAACAAAAGGAGTAACTTGTGGTTTAATGGACATGATGACCTAAGTTATGAATAAAGTAAATCTTACCTGCCAGATATGTGGGAGTGTATGTTTTCATAAGATGTATGTATATATATATATATATATATATATATATATATATATATATATATATATATAATAGCACAATATTAAAAAGATGCGATATTGCTGGCATCGAAACCCTACTAGCCAAGGTTCAACTTAGGTGGGCTGGTCACATTGTCCGAATGAATGAAAACAGGCTTCCAAAGAAGATTTTATATGGGCAACTACCAAATACTAAGCATTCTATTGGACGTCCTCTCTTACGCTACAAGGACAAATTGAAGGACAATTTGAAATGCCTCGATATTGACCTGAGTGCTTGAGAAGATCTAGCATTGGCTCGGAAGGATGGCGTAAGACATGTTTCGCTAAACTAAAGAGCTTTGAACAAAATAGACTGAAGCATCGAGATCGGCTCCGCCTAACTTTAAAAAAAAAATATTTAACTCCCACCTTGGAGCATTTCGTTTGTCAGTGTGGCTTCATGGCTCGCAGCAGGGCTGGGCTGCTGTCACACTGGAGGAAACATAAAATGTCTTCTTGTTCATGCACAACACGGGAGGAATCAAATCACTCACTGCTGACCCTCATCTATCGTTCTTGATAGGAGAGTCCACCATATATATATATATATATATATATATATATATATATATAATTAATAATGAAATATTTAACATGTAAATTGTTCATACAATGACAACCTTTTTACATTGACTAACTTGTCACTTACCAGATGATCATACCATTATGTAAAGTTATTTTATTCCTACCAACGGACTGCATAACTTTCATATATAATGTAAATAAAAAAAGTAGGTAGTCATCGTGTAATAGTCATAGTTGTGGGGAATTTTACATAAGAGTGCTAATGCCCTCGCTATTCAGTAGTAAAGATTCTGCAAAACTATCTTGCTAACCATTAAACCACTATGGGATGTCCCACCGATTTGCCATGGGTAAAATGTAACACAAAGTTACAAGTATGAGGCATCCAGGAAAGAATGAACTTGTTATTCCATGATAATCGATTTGCTAGACAAACTTCCTAACACAAATAACAAATGAAAGTATCAACTTAAATATTTAGAACAAACTTTGATGAAAATTATCAAGTGCATCAAAATTTCTCTAAATTCTTAAATAATTTTATCTCAATGTTAAGCAGTGGTTACATCAAAGTAAAGTTACTAATATATGAAATAAAGTCGATCTTACCTGCAAGATACATGGGAGTATCTGTTTTACTAAAGCAGGATGAGTTGGTCATTTGAGATCAAATGAACCCTCATCCCAGCAATAGCTGACTATCTTATAATAATGGAGATGGTATGTCTGTCTGAAACCAAAACTATGTCACCACGAACATCACAATTCTCTTAGTTATTTACATTATATTCTCAATGGTTACTAAATAATCATTATTTAATCGTAATTAGCATCTTATTTAATAAAAAAAAGTCTATTCAATTCTAGTAGAGATAGATTTGCCTCAAAACAGCCCCTATTATTAATGTGTTTAAAATCCTGTGATGTGTATTACAGATGGTTGATTTCTTAAGAGGATTTTAACTGGTTTGAAATCACTTTTCCATTTCTGAGATAAATTGTCTAACCAAATTAAAGAGCTCAGTCTGCCCAACCCATAAACAGAAGGAGAATAATTGTTACAAATTAAGCAAGTGTGGAAGAGGATGCTGTTTTTCTTTATGAGCAAATCAAATATCATTTTGTGACTATATTCATTTTGCAGGTGTTGTGTAATGGTTATTGTCATGGGAAATGGACACGGCAAACTGAGTTCACATTCTGGATGAGGCTGTTTGCATTTCACATAGCGCTAATACCCTTGGGAAATATATGAATCTATTCTGCCCTTAGTTATGAGTAAATAGTAGGGCAGACTGGTCTCTTTAGCCTTGGTATGAGAACTGGTATAGGAGAAGAAAAACTGAATTCAAACCAGCTGTACTCTACATAAAAACTGACCTGGCATTGCATTCATACCCAGAACACGTATAGAGTTTGTATATTCTAAATGTGCAGTTTGAATCAGTTTAATAAAAAATGTGCCCATCAATTAAAAATATTCAGGTAGAGGAGAGAGAGTTCACAATTGGCAAAATGTGTTGGACTGTGACATTGTAGTAAGTGAATTCAAACTTCAATAGTGTTATTGTATTCACTTTTGGACTAATACCCTTGGAAAGGTATGAATCCCCATATCTCCACAGTTATAAATTAAATTGTACCACTATTATTCTTCTACAAGAATGGCTTTAGAATTAAATAACCCATGATGGTTTGTATGCCATAAAACAAAGAAATCAAATCCAACCAAAAATATGCTTGTAAATTTATGTAGTCAAAAAAGTGGAAATTGAATCTGACACTTGAGAAATAAATGAAAAATGAGAAATGAAAAAGTTGAGAAATGAATGAAAAAGTTGAGAAATGAATGAAAAAGTTGAGAAATGAATGAGCATGAAAAATAGAAAAATGAAGATGATTTATTGATATTTGACAAAATATACTGATAGAAATTTATGTATATTTTATCAAATTGAATAAAAATAAAGATTTGGTTTCTTTGTTTAATGTCATATCAGTCTTCATAATTTATTTCATGCCAAAGCATCCTTTATCTTTTTATTTTTAGGTCCCCCCCCCCATTGCTGGGAGTAAAAATAAAAATAAAGATAATCATGTCCAATACATTAGACATTTAACAAAGCAAAAGGTGGCCCACTCCCCTAAACAGCATCTACCTTTTGCCTAAAAGGAGTAGAAGCTGGGTTTATTGACTGAGGCACCCCTGAAGGAAATTCATGCAGACACCTCATAATCATATGCAATGGGATTCACTAGCAAACTTGATACAAGGGAAATAACTTTTCTTATTAATATTGAATGATTATTTCCCTTGAATCTTAAACCTATCACATAAACCTATTGACTAATTTTTACTTCATTTGTCACACATCTGCTTACTGTACCTGCTATTTCTAAGTGGTCACCCATTCCAGAACTAAACAGGCATATCATTGCTTAACTTTCAATGTTTTAAGTGGGATTTGATCATTTGTCACCAGCATTTAAGCTGTTAGCCAAATACATTTTTTTTTTTTTTTGCTAAAGAGAAAACTCAAGTTGATCTCTTTTAAAAAATATCTCTGGGTTTAATCCTTCATGATATGACCCATGTATAGGTCAACTCAAGTTTATAACGGTGCTTGGAATGGTATGCATTATGATGTTCTTTAAAGAGCATGGATTCAAAATTGAAACTCAAACAAATTTGAAAATAGTAACCTTATATACTTTGAATATTCATATTCTTGTACGTTCTGGATTATGATCCCTAGATCGGATCATCCTCATTCTGTCAATGACATTAGAAAAAAAACAAAAACTAAAAAAAATTTATAATACAGCTATATATATCTTAATTGAAATCTTATTGCCAAGTGTGTTTTCCTTAATGGATATTGGATGTAAAACAACAGTGAGAATTAGTTTTTATATGTAAAAAAAAAAAATCCCTCCCTTAGTAAATAATGAAAAGTCATTGAAATCACAAGACTCTATCAGCCATCTAAGTGATCATAGGGGCTGATCGAACAATGCTGCCCCCATAGTGGGTTAGCTGTTCTGTGAAGTCCAATAAAACAAACTGGAATGTTCAATTCAACATCTGTTGTGGCTCGGGGTACACACAAGATAAATGTTAGCATGTATTGGGAGTTAAAGAACTACACGAACAATACAAGAAGAACTGGTTCCCACTAGGACAAAGAATCCATCCATCACATTCTGCCCATTATCCGTTTCCACATGTGTCCATAAAATGTAAAAGATAAATGTTAGCATGTATTGGGAGTTAAAGAACTACACGAACAATACAAGAAGAACTGGTTCCCACTAGAAAAAAGAATCCATCCATCACATTCTGCCATTATCCGTT
>CM042146.1:130001173-130015261 GCA_023376005.1 Doryteuthis pealeii
ATTTCTCACAGAATATCTCATTAGCAACTCCAAGACAATCATTGCTTTTGCCACTTTCACCAACCACTATGCTTATTCTTCAATCAGTGCCGGATTTACTGTAAGACTCAGGAGAAAGACAGTTTCTCAACTATTATGGTACCAAAGTAAAGGATAGTTCTTAAACCCTTGAAAATACACTGACATCAAGATCTCCAGTGATGAAAGAGTTGACACTACCATCAAGCTGTTTTCTTGTTGGTAGATCTATTAAGGTAGGTATTTATCCAAGCCATTTCCAATGGGTAGAATATGACATAATGTTGCAAGTATGGGGCATCCAGTGAGGATCAAACTCATTATTCAGTAGTAATAGATCTCCAAGATTAGTTTGCTAACCATTAAACTATGAAGGGACACCTCCAAGTTTGTAGTTAAAATGCCAGTCCTCTGAAGCCGATTATATTAATACAAGTTCTCCAAGAATCTGGAGGTGTGTCTTCTTTGATCTCTTGAGACATCGCTTCTCTCATCTCATCATTGCTGGTCATGTAAGAAACAAGACCTTTTTTTCACATCCTCTTTTTAGTCATTTGAACTTTGGTGAAGTGAACACATATTTTTATCTCTTTCCAACTCTTTTATCTCTTTCCAACTCAATAAATCCTACTGCTAAATTGTGTTAATGAAGACTCTTTAAATGTAAATAGCATAGACCTTTATATTACCCTTTCTAGTAACATAGTTTGGTTACTCTTTGGAGCATTGTGTAAAGTTTACTTGTTTGGGGTATATACTCATTTATGTTATTGCATGCTGTATCTATTAAACATTCCTATGTGCATTGTTCGTATGAGTTACTTGTTGAATTAAAAAAAAAATTCTGATGCAGGGTCGTCTACAAAGCGTTTCTTTAATGACTGCAGCCTTGCGTAGACCAACTACTTGTGACCCAGTGTTCCACTCACTTCAGTTATTTATAGGCATAGTCCCCAAACATCCGGGCACATCAGTTGAACCCCGCGCCCGAGCAATGCACAATTCTCATGCATTCGGATGGACACGTGTAGGCCCTAACATCCAGGCACCTGAACTGCATCTCGTGTCCATCCAGCACCTAAGTCGTATTTCTTTGCATTCAGGAGGGCGCGGGTTCGACTCCAGCAGGCAAGACAATGTCTTGCTCTTTTTCCAAATGAGTACAGTGGTACTCATTCTCTGTCACACTTTCATTACCGAATGTTCAGTGTTAGAGTATCCATGGATGCACCAATGCATTATAAAGACCTAGTATTGGTTATAAGGACCAATATGCACAGCACTTATAAATCAATTGCAAAGATCACAGTCAAAATGGTAGGGCATTTCTAATATAAAAAAAGTATCTAATACCTGATGATCTGTTGTGACTATACAAAAGCCAGTTTCACCGAAGGATACAATTGTAAAGTTTGTAGAATGGTCTATTGTCAGTATCAACTAAACAGTGAGGGAGTCCATCACCTTTTCACTTGTATTAAACCAGGGAGAATGTTTTTCCTGAGGTGGCATGCCATAGCTACCATCAGCTCTCAGATGCTTTACCACACAGATCAAATTACCCAAGCTGTGCTACTCATGCGCTGAGTATTCTTAGGTAGATGCTCTACTGACAGAACTAAACAGTCTTATATCTGGCCAGGTTCCTTTCAGCTTATATTCTTTAGATTAGACGCAGAACTGATTGCATATAAGAGAGGAGCACATCTCATAACACATACCATTTTCACCATCACTCCAATGTAACCAGTTTGTTCCACTTCAATCACTACATTTATAGAAGATATTCAGACTTACATTCATCAGTTCTATCAGTTTAGTTCAGTTGGTAGATCATCCATCTAGGAACCACAAGGTTCTGGGTTCAATACTGGTCCTCACCAGCTCACGGCATGGGTAGCACATCTATGCAGTAAAGTGGGGAGCTGATGGTAGGTGTGGCCTTCCACAGATGAAAAACAATCTCCCCCTGTATAGCGCTAGTTAAAAGTGGATAGACTCCCTTGCTGTCCAGCTGATACCAACAATAGGTCACTCCAATAACTTTACTTTTTGTTTTGAGAGTTTCCGCAAAGAACTTGTTTTGCTGTTTTAGAGAATAGTGTGCATTCTTTCTGAATCTTCCTCCCATCAGTTACATGTTCCATTCCAACAGCTTCTTTCCCAGAACATCAACTCTTCCGTTTTTCAAGGGTATTAATCCAAAAGGGGACATAATAGGACAATTTAACCATATTACATTTTGGTTGTAAGTTTGTAGAGTAACTTTTATTAAAATTTAGGATAATTATTCATATCTAAAAGGGCAAACTCATAACTGATGTTCTCTTGTGGACACCTACACATGGACACACCAGAGTAGGCCAACCAGCAAAAACTTACATTGACCAGCTCTGTATGGATACTGGATGCCATATAGAGAATTTGTCAGGAGCAAGCGATGACCAATAGGGACAAGTGGCAAGAGAAAGTCCTGGGAATCTGTGCTGTTAGCACAACTTGATATTATTTACACTAAGTATGATAACAGCTTTATGGTTTATTAGGGATCTCAGATATATCCACAAATATCACTAATAATTAAAAAAAAACGTTCTTAACAAGTCTATGGTTAATGAATGCATTTGCTTGGATTTCTGCTTTGTTGTCACTTTCTAATACTTTTTGGTTACATCCTTACTCTTCATTTGTCATTTTGTAACTGTTTTGCCTACAGTGAACAACTGGCCTTGTTAGAGGGACTTTAAGTGTTACAAAATATTCATCCATAGAAATTAACCTACCTGAATTCCTTACTAAAGGTTCAAAGATACTGATGGTGTCATCAGATAGATAATAACTAATGATGAAATTCCGGTTTTGGTCTTCGGGGATTTTTGAATCAAGTTTGGCCATGAATCGTAGTACATGGCTTTCCAGACCATGTTTGTCTTTCTCCATAAACTTCATAAAATCTTTCTGTGGTGGTTTAGGAATAATAGATTTACAGTTGCTCAAAGAATCCTCTTCACTGCCAAAACCATTATATGGAGGATAGTGCGTCTCTATGAAAGTGTTGTCCTTCTTTTTATATTCAACTGGGGTAAAAACGGCTGTAGAAAGTAGAAAACAATTTTTTGAAAAATAAAACAATAATAAACAAGCAAGAAAAATAAAACAACAATAAACATGCAAAAAAATAAAATTGAACTAAACAAAGTTACGCAAACTATCTACCTTGAGGTTTTATCACTCTGTTGTGAATTACTATATGTCTAACACAGTTTGAATGTACTAATTTGACTGAATCCTGTATGATTCAGTCTACAACACAATCAGAGCAAAATTTGACACAACAAATGTTTTGATTGTTTCTCTGGTTAGAGTTACCAATAATTGATATACATAAAAAAAAGGAAATTGTTTTTAATGAAAAGTTATTTACTGTGAAAAGATGCATGGTGTAATGGTTAACAAGCTAAACTAACAGATCATTGTTAGAGACTTATGTTCTCACTGGCTGTTCTAAATTTTATGGCTTTGTTCCAAACTAAAATAAGTAAATTGCAATTAATTGCATTAGTATGTAAAAACAAACAGAAATGAAGCCATTGTAATAAAAATGACTATGAGGGTTAAAAGTTTCTTTGTATACTTACAGATTCCAAACTTTGTCATGTAATATTGTCGGGTAAAATCATCACAATCACAAATTAGAAATGGCCGACCATACACATTGATAGTGTCTCCAACATGTAAATCTTCTGATGTATAGTATTCAATGTTTACTTCACCAGTCTAGAAAAGGGAGAAGAAGTAAAAAAAGATAAAGAAAGATTTAAAATAGAATAATTACCAGCAGTACTTAACACTTTCATTCCCATTGGGACACAAATGTCCCAGTCAAATTTCATTTAAATTTAACCCCTAAAAAAAGTATAATTTTACATATCCAAAAATCTTTAAAATAAACTTGATAGTGAACAGATTAAAGATGGAACTCATCTTTAAAAGGTTAGCAGCAAAAAGATTTATGGATGCCGTTATAGTATGTGGCCTACCTTTTTGCTTCTGTTATAGTATGTGGCCTACCTTTTTGCTTCTGCTATAGTATGTGGCCTAACCGGTTTGAATGTGTCCTACCTCAATAAGAGTATATTTATAGATATAAGTAGTAGGCAATTTATTGAAAATAATTATTTTTCACATATATTCAATTTTAAGAAATACAATTCAGTCATAAGTTGTATATAGTAATTAAGAATAATTAAAAATGAATTTATCCATAATTTACATGAATCAGAGATCTATTTAATTCTAAAATATTCTAAAATTCTGAAATAGGGTTAGAGTTAAGGTTAGGGTTAGCAGTTATTATAACCTTTTAATATGATTTTTATGGTAGGCCACATACTATGAGAGACATGATTTTGTAGGCCATATTCAAAAGGTAGGCCACATACTATAATGGTACCAATTTATTTTCAAATTATTGCCAGAAAATTTTAATCTAAGTTGATAGTGAAAGGGTTAATTATATTGTGTTGAAAAATGGTCATTATTAAAAACAAAAGATTTAGAGACAATTTTATTAACCTTTACAATAATTATTCATATCTGAATTATGATATATTTGTTTTTATTGTGGATTTATTATAGATTTTTGCTTTGTTTACACCATGTCTATGGGAGACAGCTTTGGATTTGTTTGGAGATCTCAGATGTATCCTTGAAAAAGCCTAAGAATTAAACAAAGAATATGAAAAATATATTTTCCAGATTTGGAGGGAATTAAGAATTTCAATTAGAAACTGAGTTATGATAAATACGAGGGAGAGTCAAAAATTATCCACACTTTTGCCATAGCATATCTTTATTATTGTCACATTGTGTTCTGTGCATGTATGCTTATAGTTGGTTCTGTTGTGGTCATGTGATCAAAGTTTGAGCCTGATTGCACCATTTTGCTTGCTGTCTTTACAGTGTAAACTAGGCCACTCCACTAGCAGTATGCACCAAGGAAGTGATCTGATTTCTTTGGCTAGAAGGAGTGTCAGGGGCTGAAATTCACCAGAGGCTTTTAGCACAATTTGAGGACAGTGCACTACTATATAGAAGTGTGTATGAGTGGATAGAGAAGTTAACAAGTGGCCGTACAAGCTGGATGCACGAAGAGGGAGAGGACACCCATCAACCTCCACCACTGAGGAGAAGATTCAGCATGCTCATAGAGACAGTAATGGCAAACCAGTAAGATATCATTGATGAGGTAGTTTGTTATTTGCAGATTAGTCATGGTTCTGTCAATCAAATCATCCAAGATGAACTCGGATTTCATAAAACAAAATTGCGGATAATTTTGGATATCCCTCATACTAAAGCTTCTTCAAACACACTACTGAAATATTGTTTTCATTTCTTCTTCCAAAGGAGCTTGGCTAGAAATGCCAACCATAAAGACCTACTTACTACTAAAAATGGGGCATTATAATTATCCAACCTTTCAGGTAGGTCAACCAGTCTAGGAGAAGGAAAAATTCAATTCTAACCTTGGGGAGTTTGGACTAGCATCTCCACCCATAAAAACTAACTTAATACTGAACATTTACATTGGTTATTTCCTTATAAGCAGCTATTTTTTTTATAAGACCCAGTGTTAAATTTTGAGAAGTTATGACTACTCATATTAAACACTTACCTTTAAACTATCAAGGATGTATCTGCCACCACTGTGCATTGAACCAAAAACATTGAGTACTGTGCGATCAGCTAACTGACCTGGCAGGGGAAGATCTTTGGACATCTGAAGAAAAGAAAAAAGGATTAAGTTTTCACCTTTATCTAGAAAACTGTTTTTTGATTTCTGCCCTGTTGGCTGGCGTTGTAGAAAATGCAGAGTGTACCTCTGCAGAGACACCTACTGGCCATGGGTGGCAACTTGTAATACCTGACAACATGATCATGGTGTTTGAGCAGATACTAAGTTGTTCCATGACATGCAACACTCCATTTAGGTTCTTACTCGAACTCTTCCTAGGTGGTCAGAGAGAGGCCAAACCTGGTCAATTGGCTGATCATGTAAAGCTTCAGCATGTATATATGATTGACCCAAACTGTATTCTTTGAATTGTTCTTATGGTAAACAGACAACTCTTTTTATCTTATAGGTGCTAGAAGGCAGTGGCTGAGGGTCAACTACCAGTTTACTAATGCACACAAAATTATTTTTTATAATTTATTTAAACACAGGAAATTAAAGAAATCATCTATCTATACATATATAAAGGAAAATCTGGTGATAGTGAATGTGTGTGTGTGTGTGTGTGTATATATATATATATATACACACACACATTCACTATCACTAGATCTTCCTTTTTGTGTTGAAAATTATGAAGATTTTATCTATATTTTTGAAGATACTTAAAATTAAATTTGTGTTGAAATAACTGCTTGAGCTATTGTTCACCATTTCTAGCTAAATTCAAATATAAAACAAGTCCAGTAATTTTATTATTTACCTTTCAAACAAATTAAAAATTCTCTTTATTAAAATAAGCTTCAACTTCATTTTTGCATTTAAAATAGGAGACATTAATTTTCTTTTCCAAGTGATTTAAGTTTGTCCAACTTTTAATTTAAGAGAATTATTTTAAATCTAAATATGATTGTTCTATTAATGCAATTATTATATATATATATATATATATATATATATATATGTATATATAATGTTTTATCATTTTGTAATATGATATTAATTGAATAAATTCCACTTATAAATATTCAGCATTTGTGGCGAGTTAATTTTTTCTTTTTATTCATTTTGATTTTTCAAGTTATCTACTGTTTATAAAATAATCACATTAATTTATTTATTTTAATATTAAATATACAAATAAATACTAATGCAGATTAGCATTTAAGAGAGGATAACATTAGATTACGTATAAAAAGCATTACATTTCATTACATGGAAATACCTGAAACCTTTCAGACAGTTAAGGTAAAGGTTACTTTAGGAATTTCCTTAATCTAATTCTATTTACATGAAAAATGCGATTTTATTGATATTATCTCTTGTGTGCTATTTTGTATTTGTACCAAAATCAGTACTGTAATTTGATATTCAATTTTTAAGCACATTCAAAATTCTTTTTAAAAGAAAATGTTTCAATTTTTTTTTTGCTATAATAATTTGATATTTGATAGGCTACACTTTAAATTAATAATGTTCATTTTTTTAATTCATTTATTGAATTTTACATATTACAAAAAAAATTAAATTAAAGGATTATTTTAAATGTAAATACTGTTTTTATTCAAATTTTGTATATTTTTTATTTAAAATTATCAATTTAACAAATCTCCTAATTTATATATTATTTTACAAAAACAATTGTCAATTACTGAATTAAAATTTCTTACTATATCATTATATGAGATGTCATTTCCTCTACCAAGACGTAAACAAAAAAATCCTTGACTCCACACAAAGCCAGATTAACAGAATGTCTTTTTTTTACAGGGGAAAACATTGTAATTAACTTTTTTGTATGTATAATATCCAATGATAATTCTGTAGAATATTTGTATTCAATAGGAATAAATGGTTTCATAGAATTGTGTTAATGAATGATTCATTTTTGTTGAATAAAAAAGGGCAAATAAAAAACCCAGTCCAGAATGATTGTTATAAATCTCTTACAACTATTATCAACAACTGATAAAAGATGATATCACTTCAGCAACTGATAAAAGAAGGAAATGGAATTATGACCCGATTTCAAATCCTGAACACGATTGTTTGTGTTTCACATTGCATTTCAATACATGCTAATGCCCTTGAGAAAAGCATGAATCTATTTGTCCAGCCTCACCCTCCTGAGTTATGGGTAAATAGTAAGGCAGACTAGTTCTTAGCCTTCGATAGGCAACCAGTCTAGAGAAGGAAACTTTGAGTTCAAACCAGCTTACAATACAGTACAATGAATACTGTTTGTATCTCACTTGACGCTAATGTCCTAGGGAAAAACATAAATCCCATATTTTTCTTTGTATGAATCCATCTCATTTCTTTCCACTATGAATAAATAATGTCAGCTGTTTATGGTTCTCATTTTTAACTGAACTGTTGGAGAGCTACAATAATTACACATGAATTGAAAAGGAATCAGCGACCTGCAGTCAAATCCTGAACGACGGCTGTTTGCATTTCAAATTGCTTTCATTTTGCACAAATGCCCTGGGAAAAGCATAAGTCCATATCTTTCTCCACTCAAAACTATCAGTAAAAGTAGGGAAACAGGTTCTTTAGCCTGGTAGGCAACTAGTCTAGGAGAAGAAAATTTCTGAATTTTAAAACCAACTTTAAATCCATTTTGAAAAATAACCATGTGTTACACATCCTGCCTGTGGCAAAGGAGTTTGGTGAATTACATACTGAAAATGTTTATTCTCGAAGCAGCAAAAAATCTTCCCTGTGGGTTTAAAAAATTAAATCTCAGTCAATAATAAAAACACTAAGAACTGTGTATGAAATACCTGTAAATATTTCCACAAAAAACAAGAGAAAACTAAATTATAGTCTTATGCTCTTCAAAATAAGAAGACTATCTAAATACTATTTGATGATAATCTCAATGCTCTTAAAAAAACTATTGAAGAAAAATGATTATTGTTGGCCAACTAGCAAAAACTTACATTCATCAGCTCTGTACCAACACCTGATGCCATGGGAGAGACCTGCCAAAGCAATGGCTAATAGGGATAGATGGCAAAAAAGAGAGTCAAAGGAATCCCTGCTATCCGCAGATGACTTGATGTTGATACATATATTCACCCAAACCCTCCACTTTAGGGATGCGACACATGTCAATTTAAGCGGAGTTTAACAGGTGTATTCCATGTCAAATCATCTAGGCCATATCACCCACCCCTTCAAATTTTTCTTAAATTTTGTTTAGTGTGGACTATGTTTAAATTAGATAATCTTAAAATTTGAGCTTCCAATTCCTAAAATTGGCAAAGTTTATGTTGATTTTTAAGTGAACAAATTTTAAAGTGGGCGATTTTTTGTAAACCTATTTGATCTATTAAAATCAGTTTCAAAGTTTCCCTATTCTTAAATTCTAATGATTTCTATTTTTCATAGAAGATCAAATATTATTGATGATTTTAGATTTTTTCATAGCAAGATCAAATATCCCAATGAGGCCTGCACCTTTGACAATTTTTCTTTAGTAATATTTATATGAAAATTATTTGTACCAAAAAGCATATTTTGGTTTGCTCAGAACTGAAGCTACAACATTTTGCAAAAAATTTGTTAAAAATTTTCACTTCTAATTTTTTTGAAATTTTTTCAATGTGGACTATCTTAAGTTTAGACAATCCCCAAAATCTGAGCTTTCAATTCCAAAAATTGACAAAGTTATGTTGTTTATCTTTGAGGAGGTTTTGTAATCTATTTTCTCTGTAAAAATAGTTAGCCATGAAAATAATCAGAGAATCATTAAGATCTTTTAAACTGCTGTAGAAGCCATACATCATCAAAGATGAATGATAAACATAACACTCTTATGAAATATGAAAACAATTGTAGAGAGACAAAATAATTGTCTTCCCTTGAATGTACGCTGTAGCTTCCACATGTCCATGATCATGACAAATCAGCCCTTCAAACTTGTTGAGGATTTGAGCTTCGTTGCTGTGTCAATATCCTACGATGATAAACACAAATGTCTCAATATTTTATAGTAATAATATCTGCAAAGGATATTTCAAATAAATTTTAAAATCTGAAAGCTCCTCATAACCAGCAATTCAATGTCTTTTCTATGACAATTTACATCAACCAATTTTGTTGTATCTGATGAAGAGCTGAGGTAGGCAAAACAGCTTATACAAATGAATTGTTAATTTCAACAAGTTGGCTTTCCTTTCATATTTTCATAACCCTAAATCTAATTTGTAACAAATTTAGGGTCAAATTTTATAACTTCCTATTTTCCAATAATCTGCTGCAACAATTAATCTATTATGAGTTTCCATTTTGTAGTCCCTATTTATTGTTTCTGTTCAGCCATTGTTTTTTTCTGGCTTGAACTTTTTGGCTTGAATTCAAATATGGATTTAATCATCATGTCAAGAATACACAGCAATAACCATGGAAATTTATGTCTTCTTCTGGGTCAACAATTTGTCAGTAAGAAAGAAAAAAAGCAAACCAGTTTTTTCAAAGATACTTTCATAAAATATGATATAATATACATAATATATAATAGATTACTATATTACTGATATACTATTTAATAATGTAGTGTTCATCGTGAATTGGTTATTGTCATGGGAAATGGAATTGATGAGCCGAGTAGAAATCCTAGAATGAGGCAGTTTGCATTTAATCATAGTGTTAATACCCATTAGGAAAGTATGAATCCAAACTATGTTTTGGGTAAATAGTAGGTGGACTGGATCTTTAACCTAGGTTAGGCAACCAGCAGTCTAGATAAGAAAAAAATCTGAATTTCAAACTTGTTTAAACTCTGAAATTTTTGTGTTATATCCTACTTGTGTAAAGAGATTGTATCTCTCTCTATATATATATATATATATAAAAACTATAATAAAATACCAAAAATAATAAATATGAAGATGCAAAATAAAAGCAAAATATATTACTTATGAGAAATAAGAAATATATATTCACTTCTCAGAATTTGCTGAGATCAAAGTTAGTCATTATATATATATATATATATGGTGTATTTTGTTAAAGATAAAGAAAAGGTTAATAAACTTTTTTTTGTTATTACTCATCAACTCTAGATCCATTGTTTGTCATCTTTTATAAAATATGTGTACAAGAAAATCTACTATCCTAAATACTATATATATATATATATATATATATATATATATATATATATGAGTGTATATATCTGGAGAGAAAAGCATTTGGACAATATAATATTTAAAATAAAGTAATGGCAATAACAATGTAAAATAGAAGATTTGTTCTTTTTGGATAAGATTTGATTTTGAATGCGACTTGTGTTGTTGTTTTTATTTATGTTCCAAGCTGAAGTAACCATTTGCCAGACTTTATATATTCCCCCAATCAGTTGACAAAAAGCCTGAATATTAGCATAAAAAAAACAACCTTTCTTTTTCCGTGAAACCTTTTAATCTGAAAAAAAAAAAAAAAAAAAATGTCTTATAACAGATTATCAAAAAAGTATCCCCCCATTTTCTACTTAAATTAGTGAAGGAATATTAACCTTTGAGCACCTCATGTGGTGTAATGGTTAGGAAGCTAATTAGCAGACCATTGTTATTGAGTTTGATTCACATTAGGTGCCCCATACTTCTGGCCTTGTGCAGCAACTAGGCTAAGCTTAGTAAATAACTTAAACCTTTTGAATCTTAAGCCCACTTCTCTGCCAATAAACCATGTCTCTCTCCCAGCTCCTCGTTGAAAACCACAAAAAATGTAAAAACTTTGTAATCTGTAATTTTATATTGTGAATAACAGATGTAAACAACCAATTGTAATCAATAGTAAAGTGATTGTAGAGATTCCCCTGTTTGAATTCAGGCCACCTGGGTATATGGACTAATAAATAGCAGCAGAAATAACTGCCATTTGGAACTAAGGTAATGAAATCAATAAGTTCAACTGAGGAATCCCCAAAACTTAGCAGACTTAATTTCAACAACTGGAATGGGATAAAATTAGTCTTCATTTCTGCAAGAAAACTTGCTTCAAATATTCCAAACATCTGACAGCTGCCATTACCAAAATTACTAAAAATAAATCCTAAGTAAACAATTAAGTTGTCAATAACTCGTCTTAATTCTATTATTAAAATTAAACAAAATAATTGTTTTCAAACATTATCAATTATAATTCTTAATAAAAAAATGTTTAAACAAATAAAAAAATTCGAAAAGTTTGATTGAAAATTAAAATATTAAATACAGTCTAATACAAATAATTTGCACACAGTTATATGTTTCAAGTATTCCAAGGAACTATGTCTTTCAAGTACTATAATATAATAAATATGACAATTGTAAACAATTATAATTTCAAGTAACTATACTTAATACAAATAATATACATGGATATATAATTTCAAGTGTTCCTAACAAATACCAATAATTTGCAAGCATTATATGGTTTAGGCTTAACTTTCTTATTCTACAGCTTTTTCAACTCTCGAGCTAAATCCAAATATTAGTCTATTTTTTGCTTTCTTTCATTTCCGTTCCACTGTCTGATCTTCAGACTGAATATATAATTATATCAGATAAATGAGTAAGAGTTCAGACCTCACTGAGTGCCTAAACTTGTGCCAGACTAGGCTAAGCTTGAATTGTAAATTGTTGTGATGTTAGTTCAACAGTAAAGAAAGAAGTCAAGTCGAGGGTAAAAAAGAGACAAGTGTATTTACAATAAGGTACAAGAACGGCTAGCTTGCCCCAACAGTAACAGTACGGTAACAGTAAAACCTTTTCACTCGTCTCACTATTTATATGAGACCGGTTAATATTTCTCCACTGTAGGAATGCTACAACAGTAAATAAGTTTTCTTATTCTATACTAAATTTGCTATGCTAAAATGTAATTATTTTTGAAATGATTAATTTTATATTGGAATCTGTAATTAGATGCAAAATAAGAAGTTTTTGTAGGATTATGAATTATCTCCCTAGGACTATTTCAGTAGAAGGAACTCTTTGGCAAAAAGAGAAGAAAGTTAATTGTAACAGCTACATAACAACGATCGTCCACCATTTAGAGTACTGCATTCAACTGCCTTTCAACAATTAGTAACAGACGAGACCCAATTGTAGATAATTGATATACTGTTTGTGTCTTACACATTGCCATCTAACAGTGGTTCATGCCTGTCACAACTTAACATAAACAGTTGTGATGATTTACTGAATTTACAAATAAAATGAAGCTGTTTAGTTCCATCTACTCATTTTCCAGCCAGCCAATGAAATGGATATCCAGTGTCTGAGTATGACATTAAAACTTCATCTAATGGTCAAGTTCCAATTTGACCTTTGGGAATGTTCAGTTACCCTTTCATTACCATGCTCTCACATACACTCTGACCCGGAGTGGTTGTTGTATATTAGTTGTCCCATTTATGGGTTAAATAATTAAAAAATGAGTTACAAAGAAGAGTGTTTAAAAAAAATGGAGTTTGAAATAAACTGATATCCAACAAGAATGTATAAAACAAAATTCTTTGGCAATAATAACCCAACAAGGATTGACATGCTCTGTAAAACCAACCAGCCACCCAACCTGACATCCCTAAAATAGGAAGACTTACCTGTGGTAGCTTTTGTCTCTTCATAAACACAGAGTGGCATCCCGTCCACTATTGTGGATTCACTTCTATGGATTTCAAAGTTGTCATCTGCCAAAAATAATTAGGAATCTCATGCCGGAATCACCAAACATACTTTCCTGAATCATTCCACAAGCCAAAAGAAACGAAGAACTGACTCATGTTCTAGATTGTTTCAGAGTTCAATTTTTTGGTAAGCTCCCAATGGCTGTGGTGGGATCTCCACCTTTGAGAAGGGAAAAACAAAAAAAAATCATTAGGTAAAAAAAATCTAAATTATTTTCATCTTTACGACTACTCTGCTAGTTTTGGGTAAAATATATCTGCTTCTCTCTATATATAGAGTTAAGAAGAGGAGGTGCTTTTATGATGAAACAAGCACCTTTCACACCCATCATATCTTCTTCTCTATTATATAGAGTTAAGATGAGGTTTTGTTTGATGGATAAACAATCACTTGGCACACCCAAATATATCTGCACTTCATCTATATATAGAGTTAAGAGAGGTTTTCTTTGATGTGGTGAAAGCACACTGTCACACCCAATATTATGCACTTGTATTCAACAGTAACCTTATGGATTAGTTTCATGGCAAGACTAATAATGAAAAACATGTTGATTTATTAATAAAGAAGGCATAATGCAGATTCAAAATGAGTAAGGAAAATCTGCGTATGAGAATCAAAAGTTTAATATGGTTGAGTAAATTCTCTTTT
>CM042146.1:130015361-130067610 GCA_023376005.1 Doryteuthis pealeii
CGGGTAAAATCCATCACATATCACAAATTAGAAATGCCGACCCATACACATTTGATAAGTGTCTCAACATGAAATCTTCTGATGATAGTATTCAAATGTTTTACTTCACCAGTTCTAGAAAAGGGAGAGAAGATAAAAAAAAATAAAAGAAAGATTTAAATAGAATAATAATACCAGCAGTACTTAACCCTTTCATTCCCAACTGGGACACCAATGTCCCAGTCAAATTTTCATTTAAATCTAACCCCTAAAATGTTGTACCCAAAGTATAATTTTTACATATCCAAAAATCTCAAAATAAACTTGATAGTGAACAGATTAAAGATGGAGCTTATCTTTAAAAGTTTTAGCAGCAAAAAGATTTATTGGATGCTGTTTATAGTATGTGGCTACCTTTTTCTTCTTTAAAGTATGTGGCCTACCTTTTTGCTTCTGCTTATAGTATGTGGCCTAACCGGTTTGAATGTGTCCTACCTCTGTAAGAGTATATTTATAGATATATGTAGTAGGCAATTTATTGAAAATAATTATTTTTCACATATATTCTATTTCAAGAAATGCAATTCAGTCAATCTGTATATAGTAATTAGGAATAATTAAGAATAAATTTATCCATAATTTACATGAATCAGAGATCTATTTAATTCTAAAATATTCTAAAATTTTGAAATAGGGTTAGAGTTAGGGTTAGGGTTAGCAGTTATTATAACCTTTTAATATGATTTTTATGGTAGGCCACATACTATGAGAGACATGATTTTGTAGGCCACATTCAAAAGGTAGGCCACATACTATGAGAGACATGATTTTGTAGGCCACATTCAAAAGGTAGGCCACATACTATAATGGTACCAATTTGTTTTCAAATTATTGCCAGAAAATTTTAATCTAGTGAAAGGGTTAATCATATTGTGTTGAAAAATGGTCATTATTAAAAACAAAAGATTTAGAGACAATTTTATTAACCTTTACAATAATTATTCATATCTGAATTATGATATATTTGTTTTTATTGTGGATTTATTATAGATTTTTGCTTTGTTTACACCATGTCTATGGGAGACAGCTTTGGATTTGTTTGGAGATCTCAGATGTATCCATGAAAAAGCCTAAGAATTAACAAAGAATATGAAAAATATATTTTCCAGATTTGGAGGTGAATTAAGAATTTAAATTAGAAACTGAGTTATGATAAATACGAGGGAGAGTCAAAAATTATCCACACTTTTGCCATAGCATATCTTTATTATTGTCACATTGTGTTCTGTGCATGTATACTTATAGTTGGTTGTGTTGTGGTCATGTGATCAAAGTCTGAGCCTGATTGCACCATTTTGCTTGCTGTCTTTACAGTGTAAACTAGGCCACTCCACTAGCAGTATGCACCACCAAGGAAGTGACCTGATTTCTCTGGCTAGAAGAGTGTCAGGGGCTGAAAATCATCAGAGGCTTTTAGCAGAATACAGGGACAGTGCACTACTAACAAGAAGTGTGTATGAGTGGATAGAGAAGTTAACAAGTGGCCGTACAAGCCGGATGCACAAAGAAGGAGAGGACACCCATCAACCTCCACCACTGAGGAGAAGATTCAGCATGCTCATAGAGACAGTAATGGCAAACCAGTAAGATATCATTGATGAGGTAGTTTGTTATTTGCAGATTAGTCATGGTTCTGTCAATCAAATCATCCAAGATGAACTCGGATTTCATAAAACAAAATTGCGGATAATTTTTGGATATCCCTCATACTAAAGCTTCTTCAAACACACTACTGAAATATTGTTTTCATTTCTTGGGAGATTGGCTAGAAATGCCAAACCATAAAGACCTACTGCTACTAAAAATGGGGCATTATAATATACCAACCTTTCAGGTAGGTCACCAGTCTAGGACAAGGAAAAATTCAATTCTAACCTTGGGAGTTTGGACTAGCATCTCCACCCATAAAAACTAACTTAATACTGAACATTTACATTGGTTATTTCCTTATAAGCAGCTATTTTTTTATAAGACCCAGTGTTAAATTTTGAGAAGTTATGACTACTCATATTATACACTTACCTTTAAACTATCAAGGATGTATCTGCCACCACTGTGCATTGAACCAAAAACATTGAGTACTGTGCGATCAGCTAACTGACCTGGCAGGGGAAGATCTTTGGACATCTGAAGAAAAGAAAAAAGGATTAAGTTTTCACCTTTATCTAGACAACTGTTTTTTGATTTCTGCCCTGTTGGCTGGGGTTGTAGAAAATGCAAAGTGCACCTCTGCAGAGACACCTACTGGCCATGGGTGGCAACTTGTAATACCTGACAACATGATCATGGTGTTTGAGCAGATACTAAGTTGTTCCATGACATGCAACACTCCATTTAGGTTCTTACTTGAACTCTTACTAGGTGGTCAGAGAGAGGCCAAACCTGGTCAATTGGCTGATCATGTAAAGCTTCAGCATGTATATATGATTGACCCAAACTGTATTCTTTGAATTGTTCTTATGGTAAACAGCCAACTCTTTTTATCTTATAGGTGATAGAAGGCAGTGTCTGAGGATCAACTACCAGTTTAGTAATGCACACAAAATTATTTTTTATAATTTATTTAAACACAGGAAATTAAAGAAATCATCTATCTATACATATATAAAGGAAATCTGGTGATGGTGATGTGTGTGTGTATATATATATATATATATATATATATATATATAATATATAATATATACATACACACACATTCACTATCACTAGATCTTCCTTTTTGTGTTGAAAATTATGAAGATTTTATCTATATTTTTGAAGACATTTAAATTTAAATTTGTGTTGAAATAACTGCTTCAGCTATTGTTTGGCATTTCTAGCTAAATTCACATCTAAAACAAGTCCAGTAATTTTATTATTTACCTTTCAAACAGTTTAAAAATTCTCTTTATTAAAATAAGCTTCAATTTCATTTTTGCATTTAAAATAGGAGACATTAATTTTCTTTTCCAAGTGGTTTAAGTTTGTCCAACTTTTAATTTAAGAAATAAACAATTATTTTGATGTTCGATTGTCTTTGTTTATTTATTCAGTAAATTTTATATTGTATAAAGAAAAAGAAAACAGAGAATTATTTTAAATCTAAATATGGTTGTTCTATTAATGCAATTATATATATATATATATGAAGGAAGGGTGGATGGGTTTAGGATCCGACGATATGCTGTAGATAGAAGGAAAGTGGTCAAGAAATGAACAACTCAAAACAAGTCACAGGGTGATACGTTTCGTCTGTATTCACAGACGTCCTCAGTCATTTGTGACTTTATTAAAGCAAAGCATACGTTTAAATACAAGTGGCGGCGGTGGCACTGGGGAGGTCAAGGGGGTGAGTGTGTCGGCAAGGATGATTCCTTGGGTAAAGCCTTTAGAGAAGTAATGCAATCCTGAAGGAAATTTCCTCTGTTTTCGTGTGAGTGGGATGAAACGTATCACCCTGTGACTTGTTTTGAGTTGTTCATTTCTTGACCACTTTCCTTCTATCTACAGCATATCGTCGGATCTTAAACCCATCCACCCTTCCTTAATAATGTCAGGAACGGATAAGAAATCACTCAACAAAGCATTACGTTTATACACAAACACCCTCATCGCCCCCTTGACCTCCCTGGCGCCACCGCCGCCACGTGTATTTAAACGTATGCTTTGCTTTAATAAAGTCACAAATGACTGAGGACGTCTGTGAATACAGACGAAACGTATCACCCTGTGACTTGTTTTGAGTTGTTCATTTCTTGACCACTTTCCTTCTATCTGCAGCATATATATATATATATATATATATATATATATATATATATATGTATATATATATATATATATATAATGTTTTATCACTTTGAAATATGATATTAATTGAATAAATTCCACTTTTGGTTTTTCAAGTTAGCTACTGTTTATAAAATAATCACATTAATTTATTTATTTTAATATTAAATATACAAATAAATACTAATGCAGATTAGTATTTAAGAGAGGATAACATTAGATTATGTATAAAATGGATTACATTTAATGGAAATACCAAAACCTTTGATACAGATAAAATGCAATAATCAATGATATTATCTCTTGCGCACTATTATGCATTTGTACCAGAGAAAGAAAGATAAATAATTAAGGTAAAAATAAAAGACATTGAAATTGAAATAGTTAAATAGAATAAGTGGTACTAATGTAGATAAGTGCACACAAGATAATATCATTAGATTACGTATAAAAAGCATTACATTTCATTACATGGAAATACCTGAAACCTTTCAGACAGTTAAGGTAAAGGATATTTCAGGAATTTCGTTAATCTAATTCTATTTACATGAAAAATGCGATTTTATTGATATTATCTCTTGTGTGCTATTTTGTATTTGTACCAAAATCAGTACTGTAATTTGATATTCAATTTTTAAGCACATTCAAAATTCTTTTTAAAAGAAAATGTTTCAATTTTTTTTTTGCTATAATAATTTGATATTTGATAGACTACACTTTAAATTAATAATGTTCATTTTTTTTATTCATTTATTGAATTTTACATATTACAAAAAAAAATTAAATTAAAGAATTATTTAAAATGTAAATACTGTTTTTTTATTTAAAATTATCAATTTAACAAATCTCCTAATTTATATATTATTTTACAAAAACTATTGTCAATTACTGAATTAAAATTTCTTACTATATCATTATATGAGATGTCATTTCCTCTACCAAGACGTAAACAAAAAATCCTTGACTCCACACAAAGCCAGATTAACAGAATGTCTTTTTTTTACAGGGGAAAACATTGTAATTAACTTTTTTGTATGGATAATATCCAATGATAATTCTGTAGAATATTTGTATTCTATTGAATACAAATAAATGGTTTCATAGAATTGTGTTAATGAATGATTCATTTTTGTTGAATAAAAAAGGGCAAATAAAAAAACCAGTCCAGATTGATTGTTATAAATCTCTTACAACTATTATCAACAACTGATAAAAGATGATATCACTCAGCAACTGATAGAAGATTGATATCACCTCAGCAACTGATAAGATGATATCACCTCAGCAACTGATAAAGATGATATCACTTCAGCAACTGATAAAAGATGATATCACTTCAAACTGATAAAAGATGAATCACTTCAGCAACTGATAAAAGATATCACTTCACAACTGATAAAAGATGATATAACTTCAGCAACAGATAAAAGATGATATCACCTCAGCAACTGATAAAAGATGATATCACAACCCCCTCTACATTCTGTTGTTATTTATTACTAATGTTCACAAAGTTTTGTTAATGTAACAATTATCAGAAGGAAATGGAATCATGACCCGATTTCAAATCCTGAACACGATTGTTTGTGTTTCACATTGCATTTCAATTCACACTAATGCCCTTGAGAAAAGCATGAATCTATTTGTCCTGCCTCACTCCTCCTGAGTTATGGGTAAATAGTAAGGCAGACTAGGTTCTTTAGCCTTCGATAGGCAACCAGTCTAGGAGAAGGAAAACTTGGAGTTCAAACCGGCTTTTCAAATACTGTACAATCAATACTGTTTGTATCTCACTTGACGCTAATGTCCTAGGGAAAAACATAAATCCATTTTTTCTCTTTGTATGAATCCATCTCTTCTCTTTCCAGCTATGAATAAATAATGTCAGCCGTTTAGTGGTTCTCATTTTTAACTGAACTGTTGGGAGAGCTACAATAATTACACATGAATTGAAAAGGAATCGGCGACCTGCAATCAAATCCTGAACGAGGCTGTTTGCATTTCAAATGGCATTTCATTTTGCACAAATGCCCTGGGGAAAAGCATAAGTCATATATTCTCCACTCAACTATCAGTAAATAGTAGGGAAGACAGGGTTCTTTAGCCTTGGATAGGCAACTAGTCTAGGAGAAGAAAATTTCTGAATTTAAACCAACTTTACTCCATTTTTGAAAAATAACCATGTGTTACACATCCTGCCTGTGGCAGAGGAGTTTGGTGAATTACATACTGAAAATGTTTATTCTCGGAAGCAGCAAAAATTCTTCTTCTGGGTTAAAAATGAAATCTCAGTCAATAATAAAACACTAAGAAGTGTGTATGAAATACCCGTAAATATTTGCCACAAAAGATAAAGAGAAACTAAATTATAGTCTTATTGCTCTTCAAAAATAAGAAGACTAACTAAATACTATTTGATGATAATCTCAATGCTCTTAAAAACTATTGAAAGAAAAATGATTATTGTTGGCCAACTAGCAAAAACTTACATTCATCAGCTCTGTACCAACACTTGATGCCATGAAGAGGACCTGCCAAAAGCAATGGCTGATAGGGATAGATGGCAAAAAGAGAGAGTCAAAGGAATCCATGCTATCCGCATGACTTGATAGTGATACATATATTCACCCAAACCCTCCACTTTAGTGGGATGTGACACATGGTCAATTTTTAAGCAGAGTTTAACAGGTGTGTAATTCCATGTCAAATCATCTAGGCCATGTCACCCACCCCCTTCAATTTTTCTTAAATTTTGTTTAGGTGTGGACTATGTTAAAGTTAGATAATCCCCAAAATTTGAGCTTCCAATTCCTAAAATTGGCAAAGTTTATGTCGATTTTTAAGTGAACAAATTTTAAAGGGTGGTGGCGACTTTTTGTAACCTATTTTGATCTGTAAAATCAGTTCTAAAGTTTCCCTATTCTTAAAAATTATTGATGATTTCTGATTTTTTCATAGCAAGATCAATATCCCAATGAGGCCCTGCACCTTTGACAATTTTTCTTTAGTAATATTTTACATATATTGAAAATTATTTGTACCAAAAAGATAGTTTGTTTTTGCTTAGAACCGAAGCTACAACATTTTGCAAAAATTTGTTAAAAATTTGCACTTCAATTTTTTTGAAATTTTGTTCGGGTGTGGACTATCTTAAAGTTAGATAATCCCCAAAATCTGAGCTTTCAATTCCAAAAATTGGCAAAGTTATGTTGATTTTTAGCTTTGAGGAGGGTTTTGTAATCTATTTTTCTCTGTAAAAATAGTTAGCCATGAAAATATATCAGTGAATCATTAAGATCTTTTAAACTGATGTAGAAGCCATACGACATCAAAGATGAATGATAAACATAACACTCTTATGAAATGAAAACAATTGTAGAGAGACAAAGATAATTGTCTTCCCTTGAATTGTACGTGTAGCTTCACATGTCCATTGATCATGACAAATCAGTCCCTTCAAACTCGTTGAGGATTTCAGCTTGGGTTGCTGTGTCAATATCCTACAATGATAACCACAGATGTCTCAATATCTTATAGTAATAATATCTGCAAAGGATATTTTCAAATAATTTTAAAATCTGAAAGCTCCAAAGTAACCAGCAATCAATGTCTGTTTCTATGGCAATTTACATCAACCAATTTTGTTGTATCTGATGAAGAAGCTGGATAGGCAAAACATCTTATACAAATGAATTTTTAATTTCAACAAGTTGGCTTTCCTTTCATATTTCATAACCCTAAATCTAATTTTGTAACAATTTAGGGCAAATTTTATAACTTCCTATTTTCCAATTAATCTGCTGCAACAATTAATCTATTGATGAGTTTCCATTTTTGTAGTCCCTATTTATTGTTTCTGTTCAGCCATTGTTTTTTTCTTGGCTTGAACTTTTTGGCTTGAATTCAAATATGGATTTAATCATCATGTCAAGATATACAGCAATAACCATGGAAATTTATGTCTTCTTCGGGGTCAACAATTGCTCAGTAAGAAAACAAAAAAAGCAGAACCAGTTTTTCAAAAATACTTTCATATAAATATGATATACTATATTACTGTAATACTATATTAATAATAAGTAGGTGTTCATCGTGAATTGGTTATTGTCATGGGAAATGGAATTGATGAGCCAAGTAGAAATCCTGGATGAGGCAGTTTGCATTTATCATAGTGCTAATACCACATTAGGAAAGGTATGAATCCACCTATGTTTTGGGTAAATAGTAGGGTGGACTGGGATCTTTAACCTAGGTTAGACAACCAGCAGTCTAGGATAAGAAAAAATCTGAATTCAAACTTGTTAAACTCTGAAATTTTTGTGTGTTATATCCTACTTGTGTAAAGAGATTGGTATCTCTCTCTCCTCTCTCTCTCTCTCTCTATATATATATATATATATATATATATATATATATATATATATATATAAAATACTATAATAAAAATAACATAAAAAATAAATATGAAGATGCAAAATAAAAGCTAAAATATATTTACTTATGAGGAAATAAGAAATATATATGTCACTTCTCAGATTTTGGCTGAGATCAAAGTGTAATCATTATATATATATATATATATATATATATATAATATATATATATATATATATTATATATATATATATATAAGAGAGTTTCATAATTTGCTTGAAGCATTGTGTATGTATTGGTTAGGAGGTTGATTTAGAAGGCTATCACAATGCAGTTTGGAATAAATAAAAAAATAATAATACGGTAACAATGGTGTTGTGTGTTGACCTGTATTTTTTAATTTATTAATAATAATAATAATTTATTATTTATTAATAAAAAAATACAGGTCAACACACAACACCATTGTTACCGTATTATTATTTTTATTTATTCCAAACTGCATTTGTGATAGCCTTCTAAATCAACCTCCTAACCAATATATATATATAATATATATATATGGGGGGTGTATTTTGTTAAAGATGAAAGAAAAGGTTTTAAATTTTTTTTTTGTTATCATTCATCAACTCTAGATCCTTGTTTGTCATCTTTGATAAAATATGTGTACAAGAAAATCTACTACCTAAATACTATATATATATATATATATATATATATTATATATGAGTGTATAGTTCTGGAGAAGAAAGCATTTGGACAATATAATATTTAAAATAAAGTAATGCCAATAACAATGTAAAATAGAAGATTTTGTTCTTTTTTGGAATAAGATTTGATTTTGAATCGAACTTGTGTTGTTGTTTTTATTTATGTTCCAAGCTGAAGTAACCATTTTGCCAGACTGTATATATTCCCCAATCAGTTGACAAAAAGGCCTGAATATTTTAGCATAGAAAACAACCTTTCTTTTTCCGTGAAACCTTTTAATCTGAAAAAAAAAATAAATGTCTTATAACAGATCTATCAAAAAATATCCCCCCAGTTTTTCTAATTTAAATTAGTGAAGGAATATTAACCCTTTGAGCACCTCATGTGGTGTAATGGTTAGGAGCTAGATTAGCAGACCATTGTTATTGAGTTTGATTCACATTAGGTGTCCCATACATCTGGCCTTGTGCAGCAACTAGGCTAAGCTTAGTAAATAACTTAAACCTTTGAATCTTAAGCCCACTTCTCTGCCAATAACCATGTCTCTCTCTCAGCTCCTCGTTGATAAACCACAAAAAATGTAAAACTTTGTAATCTGTAATTTAATATTGTTGAATAACAGATTGTAACAACCAATTGTAATCAATAGTAAAGTGATTGTAGAGATTCCCCTGGTTTGAATTCAGGCCACCTGGGTATATGGACTAATAAGATAGCAGCAGAAATAACTGCCATTTGGGAACTAAGGGTTAATGAAATCAATAAGTTCAACTGAGGAATCCCCAAAACTTGAGCAGACTTAATTTCAACAACTGGAATGGGATAAAATTAGTCTTCATTTCTGTAAGAAACTTGCTTCAAATTATTCCAAACATCTGACAGCTGCCATACCAGAAATTACTAAAAATAATAATCCTAAGTTAACAATTATAGTTTCAAGTAACTCGTCTTAATTCTATTATTAAAAATTAAACAAATTAATTGTTTTCAAACATTTATCAATATAATTCTTAATAAAAAAAAATGTTTAAACAAATTATAAAAAAATTCGAAAATGTTTGATTGAAAATTAAAATATTAAATACTTGTCTTAATACAAATAATTTGCACACAGTTATATGGTTTTAAGTATTCCAAGGGACAATGTCTTTTCAAGTAACTAATAATAATAATAAATATGACAATTGTAAACAATTATAATTTCAAGTAACTATACTTAATACAAATAATTTATACCTGGATATATAATTTCAAGTGTTCCTAACAAATACCAATAATTTGCAAGCAATTATATGGTTTAGGCTTAACTTTCTTATTCTACAGCTTTTTCAACTCTCTAGCTAAATCCAAATATTAGTCTATCTTTTTGCTTTCTTTCATTTCCGTTCCACTGGTCTGATCTTCAGACTGAGTATTATTATTATCAGGATAAATGAGTAAGGAGTTCAGACCGCACTGAGTGCCCTAAACTTGTGCCAGACTGGGCTAAGCTTTGAATTGAAAATAAGTTTTTCTTATTCTATACTAATTTGCTATGCTAAAATGTAAACAATTTTTGAAATGATTAATTTTATATTTGGAATGTGTAATTAGATGCAGAAATAAGAAGTTTTTGTAGATTATGAGTTATCTCCCTAGGACTATTTCAGTAGAAGGAACTCTTTGGCAAAAGAGGAAGAAAGTTAATTGGTAACAGACTACATATACAACGATCGTCCACCATTAGAGTGACTGCATTCAACTGCCTTTCAACAATTGGTAACAGACGAGACCCAGTTGTAGGATAATTTATATTGTTTTGTGTTTTACACATTGCCATCTATACAGCGGTTCATGTCTGTCACAATTAACATAAACAGTTGTGATGATTTACTGAATTTACAAATAAATAATGAAGCTGTTTAGTTCGATTTACTCATTTCCAGCCAGCCAATTGAATGTGATATCCAGTGTCCTGAGTATGACATTAAACTTCATCTAATGGTCAAGTTCCAATTTGGACCTTTGCGAAATGTTCAGTTACCCTTTCATTACCATTGCTCCACATACACTCTGACCCAGAGTGGTTGTGCATATTAATGTCCCATTTATGGGTTAAATAGATTAAAAAATGATTGTTTGTTTGTTTGTTTTGTTTTATGGCATATCAACCTCGTCATTTAATGCCGATAAATTTTCGAAATAATCAATATAATACAATTTTATAAATACCATTTAACCCATAAATGGACCCTAACAGGTACTACCACTCCGGGTCAGAGTGGACCGGGAGAAATGGTGATGAAGGGGTGCTCCACATTCCCCAAACCTCCAGAACTGGAACCTCACCATCAGATAGAGTTTAACGTCATTCCCAGGACATGTAGACCCGCAGCCACCGCCTTCTAGCACCCATATGATAAAAAGGGGTTGGGGCTTGCCATAAGGGCAATAGGGTTGGGAAAATCATATAGGCGCTAGGGCTTGACGTGACCAGCCGATTGATCGGAGGGGGCCTCTCTGACCACCTGTCTAGCCCAAGATAGGGCCAAAGTGGAGTATTGCATGTCATGAACTGCTCATCCACCTGGGCTCTATCCTTAAGCATCATGGGTCACCACCCACGGCCAACAGGTGGCCCCATTGGGGGAGTCTTACCCCTCTGCAGAGGTGCATTCTAACGCCCCAGCCGACAGGGCGGATTAAAAAATGAGTTTACAAAAAGAAGTGTTTAAAAAAAAGGAGTTTGAAATAAACTGAGTATCCAACAAGAATGTATAAAACAAAATGTCTTTGGCATAAAATAACCCAACAAGGGTTGACATGCCGTAAAAACCAACCAGCCAACCAACCTGACATCCCTAAAATAGGAAGACTTACCTTTGGTAGCTTTTGTCTCTTCATAAACACAGGTGTGGCATCCCGTCCACTATTTGGTGGATTCACTTCATGGATTTCAATGGTGTCATCTGCCAAAAAATAATGTAGGATCATCTCATGCGGATCACCAAACATATTTCCTGAATCATTCCACAAGCAAAAGAAACGAAGAACGTGACGGTCATGTTCTAAGAATTGTTTCAGAGTGTCAATTTTTTGGTAAGGTCTCAATGGCTGTTGTGCATCATCCACCTTGAGAAGGAAAACAAAAAAAAATCAAAATTATTTTCATCTTTTACAGACCTTTACTCTGCTGAGTTGGTAAAATATATCTGCTCTCTCTCTATAGAGTTAAGAGAGGTTTTCTTTGATTGGATGAAACAATCACTTGTCACACCCAAATATTTATGGCACTTGTATTCAACAGACACCTATGGTTAGTTTCATGGCAAGACCTAATAATGAACAACAGTGGATTTATTAATAAAGAAGGCATAATAGAGATTCAAAATGGAGTAAGGAAAATCTGCTACATAAGAATCAAGTTTAATATGTGAGTGAAGACTAAGATGTAATTAACCCCAAAATGAAGGATAAATGATGGTGACATGCTTTATAAGTGATAATTCTATTTAAAGTGTAAATTTGATATCCTTATGATAATTCTTGAATATAATATGATATCCTTATGATAATTTTGAATATAATATGATATCCTTATGATAATTCTTAAATATAATATGATATCCTTATGATAATAATATAATATGATATCCTTATGATAATTCTTAAATATAATATGATATCCTTATGATAATTCTTAAATATAATATATCCTAATGATAATTCTTTCTAAGTGATAATTCAGATTTCATAAGATCAATCCATTTCATAGCAATATCAAAATTCTCATAGGCAGTGTAAGACACATGAAGCAATGAAAAATTGGTGGGGGTGAAAATTTAATTGAGTAGAATTTACAGGTTACCCTTTGGTTTTGTAACATTCTTAAAACTTAAGTCTGGTAGGATCTTTTGTATTATGCAGATTTTTTGGATTGTTGTTCACATCGTTATATATACAACATTTCAGCTGATGTGCTCTCCAGCCTTCTTCAGGTGTTTCTTTTCAAACTCAAGAACCTTCATGGAGCCTTCATGGAACCTTGAAATGACCCCTTTATTTAATCCATTCGGATAGTTTGTCTTCAGCTATGTTAAGTATTCTATGTTATTATGGCCTGTGGTCAAGATTAAACCTGCAACCCTCAGATATTGTTACTTAGAACTAAACCCATACATCCATTGCGCCTTTGTTCAAACAAATGCTACGATCTTGTTGGCATGTTTTAATCTTCAGTGGTTATGATAAAGCCTTTTATTTCTGGTTTCAACACAGATATCAATATATAATGGCTTAGATTCTTGTTCTTGTTATTAATCTGATCCATCATGTATTGATTGGCATAATCTATTATTGACAGGTGTGTACCAGGATGGAAAAAACCCCAAATCTGGCCAGGGTTGGCATAAATCGTTGGCTGTTAATGTGTTAAATTTACGTTTGCATTTAGAAAGCAGCAACTTAGCTGCTCTTGTTACAAATTAATTAATTTAGCAAATAAATGAGCAAAAAGAAAAAAAAGAAACATGACAATTACCGTTTTACGATAAGATGAATAGGGATCATTAGGGGCTGCGTTTGGATCTGGAATCCTGACACCAAGTTTATAAAGAAAGTTTTGCGTGAATTTGTCGCAGTTAATGATTTTGAAAGTCTTTGAATAAAGGTTGATTGTTTGGTTGATGTTGAAGTCTTCAAGAGTGTAGAATTCTTTATCGTGTGGGGGAGGCTTCTTTATCCGATGCCTTTTTATTATGGTTCCTGGAACAACAGAAATTAAAATGCATCACTGACTTTATTAGTGTTATAGTGATTATTAGAAAATAAAGGTTTTTTACTTTTAGAAACAAAAAAAAGTCTTTATAAATTGATGGGAACTTGGTTTTACAGTATACCAACACTTATTGGGTTATTTTATGCCAAAGTCAGTTTAACAATTATGGTCCACAATTATGTTCAGTACAAAAATGTATCTTCACAATAATTTTAATACTTAGTCATGTTGAATGTACCGGTTCCTGCTAGATCACTGAATTTAAGCAGCAATGAGCCTGTTCAATACTCAGATGAGTGACCATTGAAGCAAGAGCAGGTACCGTAAGCAACCTGATTCAAAGGGACTTGTTATGCATTAAATGACCTGGAAAGGATTGATATGCTATAAACCAAAAACAACCAACCCTAACTTTAACCTTTAGAACCCATGTGTGGACTGGTATATGTGCTGCTAGCACATGTATTATGTCTTGGGCATGAATAGCCAGTTGTAACCCATTCCTCTCCAGGTCTACAACTGATCTGAATTAAAAGTTTTCCTTTTCCCAGACTGGTTGCCTTACTAAGGTTAAAGAACTACTCAGCCCTACTGGGAGAATAGATAAATTCATACCTTTTCAAGAGCAAGTATTTACCCAACAATTAGTTACAGATAGGATGTGACACAAGGTTGCAAGTATGGAGCATCTTCCTGTGGATTGAACTCACTAATCAGTTATAAAGGATATGTGGGATTTTACAAGTTTGTTAGCACTATGGGAAATGCAAACTGCCTTATCCAGGATGACAATGTGAAATGTGAAATATTATCACTCACCTTGATTTATTCCACTGTTTTTCTTCTTCAATTCAACAACTGGATGGAATCATCTTCCAAATAAAAGTAAATTTTACATTCATGTATTCTGAATGTCTCCTCTCGCCTTTCATTAATCGATTCTTGGTAAAAAGCATCAAAGGAGAGAACCTGTCGATCAAAAGAGACCCAAGTTGGATCCTTCCCGTTTCCAATTTTGCTGAGTGAAGGAGGAACAATTTGGTCAGGTCGGGCCTCCCCACCAATTCCTGGTTTAGTTTCACCCACTGGCTGGGTTATATTGTTGCAAATGTCAAAATGATGCGACTTGTGAAATTTTGTTTTTCCAATCTTTAAGAGAAAGATAAAGTTAGATAAAAATTAAGGATACAAGGGAATTAGGATTTAAAAAGGGGGTGGTTACAAGTGAGAAGGAAATATGAATACTTTGTTTTAGGATCTGAGTTGGTTTTCCCTTAACCCCCACACACAAGAAGGATGTGACACAAGGTCAATTTTTATGTGGAGTTTAGCATTTTGAATTCAGAGTTGTCCATCTCCTAGACTGGTTGACATAACAAGGTTTTTTATATTTTACATTGATCATTTAATTTCAATTAATCAGGAAATTAACTATTTGAGTAATTCCATGTCAAATCATCCAGAAAATAGTAAAATTGTCACCCACTCACTTCAATCTTTCTGAATCTTTTTGAATGTGTGGATTATGTTAATGTTTAGACAGTCCCCAAATTTGAGCTTCCAATTCCAAAAATTGCTGGAGTTATGTTAATTTTTAGCTCTCCAAATTTGGTGGTGTTCACGAAAAATGGCGATTTTGTCTGTAAAATGAGTTCTAAAGCTTCCCTACTACTAAAAATTGGATTCTAAAAGCATTTTTACCCAAGGAATTCAAAAGTGCTATAAAAAGTTTTAAAGTCAAGTAATTTTAAGTTATTGATGATTTCTGATTTTTTCATAGCAAGATCAATACCCTGATGTGGCACTGCATCTATGACAAAAACAGTTTTTCCATTATTATTGGTGGTGGGTGAAATGGTGTGGATAATTTGACATGGAATTACTCATTTGTATGTCTTTGACGAGCAAATCGAAACTCTCAGAGACTTGATTTTACTTTAGGGATAATACTGACACTTAATGTGCAATGTCATTTGAGGTCACTGGAGTTGATTTTGTGAGGTGAAGTTAGTTCCCTACCCACCTTTTTCTATCTATCTATAAATAGAATAATATACATGATCTGTATGTACTTACAAAACCTCTTTACCATGAACTGGATGTCTCAAAAAGTCAATTTTTTTCAGTGAAATTTAACAGGGTTTTAATTCAGAGTTTTCTTTCTCCTAGACCAGTTGCTATAGCAAGGTTAAAGAGCTCAGTCTTACCTACTATTGCTGGAAGGAGAATAATTGGATTCATACCTTTCCCAAGAATATCAGTGCTATGTAAAATGCAAACAGTCTCATCCATGATTTGAACTCTGGTCACAATGTCCATTTTCTATGATGATAACCATTACACCACACATATCTACCCCATGTGCGGATTTAGACAGCAGATTCTTTTGTAGACATGTTTTATTAAAAATGTCAAACAAGGATTTGATTTCTCTGAATGTTTGAGATGAGGCTTGAAGATTAGTATTATCTGCATTATTCGGACTATTGTCCTCATCTTCATTGTTATTTGTATAACGTTTCAGCCGATATACCCTCCAGCCTTCTTCAGGTATTTCTTGTCAGACTCGGGAACCTTCTCAGACTTGGGAACCTTCTCGGACTCGGGCACCTTCTTTTCAAACTTGGGAACTTTCTTGTCGTATTCGGGAGTCATCACGGAACTTTGAACCTAACCCTTTATTTCTACCCCAGCTATGGTTAGCGGAATGAGAACAGGATACCCCCGTGGAATAAATAAAGGGTTAGGTTCAAAGTTCCGTGATGACTCCCGAATACGACAAGAAAGTTTCCGAGTTCGAAAAGAAGGTTCCTGAGTCCGAGAAGGTTCCCGAGTCCGACAAGAAATACCTGAAGTAGGCCGGAGGGTTATCGGCCAAAACATTGTACAAATAACAATGAAGATGGGGACAATAGTCCGTATGTTGCAGATAATACTAAGGATTTGATGTTTAACTTGTTATTCGAGTTTTCTTTTTCATGAGTAAAATATCTGTAATTGTTGGCTGTTTAAAAACTGTCAAAAGTCTGTGGTGTGTCTAGTCTGAGTATGAATACTTTTAAGCATCTTTGGTATCTTTAGTTGTTATATCTACACCTCAAACCAGCACCAATGGCATATGCATTCAACATGATGCCCACCTAATAATAATTGGATTCATACCTTTCCCAAGAATATAAACCTTGTACAGAACTTGAACTCGGGCAGCCATGTCCATTTCCTACGATCATAGTTTACAGAAACCTGTATTGGTTTTATGGTAATGCAAATTGATAATGATTCTTATTTGGGAAATTGTATAAACAGAAATAAAGTCTGGGTCACACTTAGTGTAAGGGTTATCATTGTTTTGTAGAGATGAGTTCAAATCATGGATGAGGCTGTGTGTTCACTTTGCATTAATGGCCCTTTGCAAAGGCATGAATCCATGAATCCCTCCCTTCTTTCTCCAGCTATTAATGAATAACTGTGGCTAGTCATGCACAAGCCTTTACTATTATAAGAATCAACAGAGTGTTAACTCGCAACTAATAACCTAATACATAATAGGAATCTAATGGTTATCTAAAAGAGAATAACCTAATACAGAATATTCAATAGGAAAAAAGACAAGTCACTTAATACTATATGATATTTAATTATACAACATACAAAGAGGAAAGCAAAGAAGAAACCAAAGTATAAATGAATCATAATGTGTTCAAGGAACATGTAAAAAATCTAAACAACAAAGACGTGGAAACCATTTACTGTTTATCAGATCTGAAAATAAAAACAGGCACCATGTGTGTTGCTGATGATAAGCAAATGACTACGTCCATTGCTTCCCAGTTGTGTTTGTAAACAAGGGTAATTTTAGGGTTTGCCTTGTCATGTGACCAAAAAGGACATGTGACATGGGAGAGACCCACACACAATGTAAAATGGGAGACCATTCTATTTTGTCTAACAACACTATAAACAATTCACCTATGTCAGCACTGTAGTGGTTCAGATCTTAAACTAAATGGTTATGAACGCTACTATAATTATACATAAAAGAAATGGAAATCCACCAAAGTTCAAATTCTATCAGAAAAATTATAGTTGAATTATCTCCCCCTGCCACCAAGGGGCGAATCACCAACATACAATATTGGCGCCAACATTAAATCCCTTGACGAAAGTCACTTATCAAGAGGCCATCAACCAGGCGAGTCGCATTTTTCAAGTGCTCCCTTTACCTTCATCCTCAACACTTATATTGACAGTCAACCAGCAAGTGGAATAATATTCAAGCACTCACCTTTATCATTGTATGAGTATTCAACAGACGAGATGCATTTTTCAAGCACTCCCTTTACCAAGTGGTTTCATCCAGTGCTCTTCACCTTGTCAACCAGCGAGTGGAATAATATTCCAGCACTCACCTTTATCATTGTATGAGTATTCAACAGACGAGACGCATTTTTCAAGCACTCCCTTTACCAAGTGGTTTCATCCAGTGCCCTTCACCTTGTCAACCAGCGAGTGGAATAATATTCCAGCATTCACCTTTACCTTTACCTTCACCTCACACTCAGCAAGATAAGTCTGGCTAGAAAAGGCCACAAATGTGCAACCTCTTTTTGTACCTTTTGAATATATCTTTCTTTATTTTCAATTTTTGTTCATCCGAAATTACTTGCTTACCAACAGGGAAATTTTAAGAGTCCCAAATATCTCTTAATCCTTGATAGTGTCCTTAGTTGTTATATCAACACTTTAAACCAGCACCAATAGCATATGCATTAATACATGATGCCACGCCAACCAAAAAAATGAATTGAATACAGAATTAACCTAGCACTGCAGAACATAGAAGCACCTATGTCCTTGAAAATGGCTGCAATTACCCATACTCAGGCTACACACAAAATTTGAACAGATTTTAAACTGCCAACAACAGTTCTGACATCTCATTCACCAAAAAGCAAACCTGAATAAAAAGCTGAACACTAAATCATGTCACTTTTAATAAAACATGCCCACAATATTTTTTTCTTTCTTTAATATATATATATATATATATATATATATATATATATATATATATATATATAAATTGGTAATTTTTCTGAGATGAAATAAAGGAAAATAAAGTGCTCAATTACAAGTGTAAGAGTTTTATTTATTAAATATAACTGTTCATACAAAGTGGTCATCTACCTAAGGTTTCAGGCTTTTGCCTTCGTCAGGATACCATTTAATCCCTATGGTATGTCTGCCATACCAGAGGGATTAAATGGTATCCTGACGAAGGCAAAAGCCTGAAACCTTAGGTAGATGCCCACTAAAACCTTTGTATGAACAGTTATATTTAATAAATAAATAAATAATAATATATATATATATATATATATATATATATATATATGCCTATTTTTGTAAACTAAAAACAAATGAAAAGTTAAAAGAAAGATATTCAAAATAAAAGAAAAAATATTTAAAATATCCTCTTAAGAAGGATTAAAAGCCAGTCTTAGTTGAATTTGATCTCGATATTTTGTCACATCCTATTCATAAAAGTTATATTAAAATTGCAGATAAATAAACTAATAACAATAAGTAATCTATAATTGACATTTATCAATTATTTCCCTTTGAGAAATAATAATGCTCGATATTAGTGTCAACATAGATCTTATACTACATTACTCAGGATCTAACTGGTTTTTCAAAATTGCTTTATTCTCAGAGTTTTTATCATTTTAATGTTATTGCTCTAACAAAAATTACACTTTGATGTGCCATTTTGATGATACATTTTCTGTATGGTATTATTGGTATGGTTGATGGGAATCAAATCCCCACTCAAGCAAGGACTGATATTGCAATTAGTAGATTTATTGTATACTAACACGGAACATAACAGAACAGAAGGAAAGACAACTCAGTTACATATACAAGAACATTGAACTTTTATGTATTTACCCAACCATTCTGCTATGAGCAGGATGAGATACAAGGTCAATTTTTATGCCGAGTTTAACAGGTTTGAAGTTAGAGTTATCTTTTCTCATAGACCAATTGCTCATACTAAAGTTAAAAAGCCCAGTCTGTCCCACTATTTAATGATAGTTGGAGTGATAATAGGTAGATTCATACCTTTCCAAAGTATATTAGTGCAATGTGAAATACAAACAGCCTCATCCAGAATTTGAACTTGGATTATTATGCAATCCTGCAACAAGAACTTTTGAATTCTAACTAGTTGTACTTATATTGCATCCTGCCTGTGGTGGGAGAAATATTGCGTAAATACATGTCAAATAATTTGCATGTATTTATCCAACCTATTCACCATGATGAGACAGTTTAAAAATATGGAATGTATTTCTGTTGAACTCTGTATTTTAACATCTATATGTTTGAAAATATATAGAGATGTGTGCACAGGGGTTGATATATGTATTTTAACCAACCAATCTCAACAGGGTGCAACACAAGGTCAATTTTTAAGCCGAGTTTAACAGGTTTGAATTCAGAGTTTTCCTTCTCCTAGACAGGTTGCCCAGTCTGTCCTATTTACTCATAGCTGGAAGGAAAATAGTTGGATTTATACTTTTCTCAATTATACTTTTCTCAATCTAATAGGACTGTGAAATACAAACAGCCTCGTCCAGGATTTGAACTCATGTCACCATGTCCATTTCCTATGATAAAAGCCATTACACCATATGCGTGCCTACCATTTAACCTTTTATATACATAATATACTTACAGGTGGTATTACAAGGAAAGAATACGCAAACGTGTCCCATGAGCAACTCATACCCTGAGTTGGCAAGGACCAGTATTGAACCAGGAACCTTGTGGTTTCAAGGCGGACACTCTACCGACTGAATAAACTCGAATTGAATGAATGAAATAAAGTAAAAATAGATAGAGAAATAAAACAAATAGAATAAAATAAATCAAAAATAAAACAAAAATAGATAAATAAGTAAAATATAAGAGAATATATAAATGAAGCAAAAAATAAAATGAAATTAATGTAAAGTAAAAAGAAACGAATAAAGGCAAACAAATTTTAGATAATAAAAAAATAGATAAAATAAATGGAAAATAAATAAATACTAGATCAATGACGTCATCACATGCATCAACAGAGTTCACTTGGGACCATTCTTTCAGACAAGAGCAAACGATAAATATTATTATTAACGAAGAATGACTTAGTCAAAGCAACAAATTACACTAGTATTTAGTGTTTGAGGATTGTAATTAACCCATTACATGTAACCTGACCAACTTTACATAAAACGGCTTCTAAAATTGATTAATATTATTATTACTTATCGGATTTAGCTCAGCTAAGTAAGAATAACATTTGGATTTAATGATTGTATGAGGAAGAAAGTTGTGTACAATAAGATCTGGTGCGAGCAACATGTCAAATCAGGCTGACTTATAAAAACATGATTACAAATTACAATAGAAAATGATTGTCGTCACGGCTACTTACATTGTGGTTGAAAGAATTACCAACTAAGAACGGTAGGGCCATCTTTTTTTTTCTTTCTTTTCTTTTTTCTTTTCTTTTTTTCTTTTTTCTTTTCTTTTCTTAAGTGTTGTCGATGTTTGTTGGAGGTGAAAAACAATGACCAGCTTTTTTCGCAGTCAGTTCGTTGATTCTTGGAAACGGAAGGCTAGTTAATCCTGATGATCTGATTTAGAGATGATTATTCATTCAAAAAAGAGATCAAATTAAAACTGTAATTAATTAGTTCTCTGTTACGTTGATGAATTTTGTTGTAAATTTGAAGAAAAAAAGAAACTAGCTTTCCTCTAAACTGGCCATAACTCACTGTTATCGTTTGGCTCGCGTGAATAACACAAAAACTGTTTTGTTTGTTCGCCGGGTAGTTTTGTTGTTGTTGTCATGCTACCATGGAAATGAAAACGTGTAGGTGGCTGTGCGCTCGCATGTGTGCGGGTATGTTCGTATAAGTATAGGTCCGTACTTGTTTTTTTTTGTTTACTGTAAGTTTTCGTTTGAGGTTTTGTTAGATTACGTGTGTGCAACAATCAGAGGGTGTTTGAAAAGGAAAGTGTGCATATGTATGTATGTGTAGTACACGTACAGGGCTGGTGTATTAGGATCTCATGCCCACTCCTCACTCGAATCTAGCATATGAGTCCCCCCCTCACCGACCACATGTCAATTTTTTTTAAAAGTTGTAGTTATATAATTTTTTTTTACAGCGGTAGAACGGTCTGGCCCTATCTATGTATTGTATATTATACTAAGGACTGGCAAACAGATCCTCAAAGTCATTTTTGACCAAATGACTTTAGCCCCCCTACAGAAAATAATTTACCAAAAATCAGGGAATTATCGATTTTAATGAAATTTTCAGTGTTTATTTATCGAATAATGATCTTTATAATGCATTATTTATTTTATATCAAAACTTTCTCATTTTTTTCAGGTCACTTAATTTTGACCCCCCTTATGTTGGGGGCGTAAAATTGTTTCAAGTTGGTCCTTACCTAATACTAATTAGTATAAATAAAGAGATAAAAGACCGAAGTTATGAATATAAACAAAAAATTTTTTTACGGTTGCTCTTCTATAGGTACCACCAGACCGTTTAGGTCATCTTGAATAAAACGGAAATAGATATTTCCGAACTTTGTTTATCAAAAATCTCGTTAAAAAAAGATCGTACAGGGTTGTTACAAAGAAAAATAGTTAATTCAAAGATCAAATTATCCGATTGGGAAAAATTACATCGTTATCTTAAAAATAAACAAACCTATCCATATTACGTGCGAAAGGTAATTTTCAGGCCGCGATTTAGAGAGAAAGAAATACATATTATTACCCTCTTACAGTTATGCATCTAAGTACGGATGGGTGTAACGGACAAACTTTTTAGCCAAATTTTTCTATTAAAATTAATAAAATCTTTAAAAACTTTATATTACAATTTAAAATAAAATCTTTAAAAACTTTAATATTACAATTTACTATGAATAAAAACTTGAAAAACTTTAATCTTAAAATTTCGCAGTGAAATTGACGTTAAAAAATGTCTTCGGTTTTAGTATTAATTCTTAAAATCGAAAATAAAATGAAAATTTGAATATTTTTTCTAAGAGAAAAACTGATAAAACAATCATTCAATATATTATTTTTATTCTAATTGGTCGTAAAAGTTAAATAAAATATTTTTTTTACGCTCAGACAAAACAAACTTTAGTTACCGAGAAGCGTCTCGTCATATGTCAGTTTTGCTCTTCCGTACATTCTAAGAATCACACATTACTATTCAACAATAAATTACAAATTCTTTTAAAAATATTAATCGAGCACGGATCGGACCAACTTTTAGTTCACCTGAATTCTAAAATTCATGTTTTTAAATATCCGTGAAAATTTTGATTTTTTTCCACAGGAAAAAAAAAAAATTTAATTTATTTCACGCAGAAAATAAAAATATTTTAATCACAAAAGATTGAAAATCTCGTAAAAATTAATTTCTTTAAAAATTTTTTTTTTTTTTTGACAATTTAATAGAATATAGTACATACCAATTACATAAAAAAAAAAGTTTTCAAATATTAATATTATGACATTTTTTTGCACTTTTTATTTCCGATTTCATTATTTTTCCTAAAAAAACTATAATTCGGTACGTTATACAATTTCATTGATATAGTTATTCAGACTCTTATCTTTATAGAAAAAAAGTACCAAATTTTTTTCCACATCATTTTTTTTTCTCATAAAATAAAATAGGGGGGGTGATAGACATCGTAAAAAAATATTTCCCCTAATATTTTAGAAAAAAACTATTTCAGATGTATTTACATCCAATGGTAAACATTTATGGAAATTTTCGTGAAAATCGGACCATTAATTGATTTTTCATAGAATTTTTAAAAAATCCTCTTATCGTAACTTGTTTTTAGCTACGTTAAATTTCAGTTGATTTAACAGTGCAAAAATGAAAACATTGTTTTTCAATCATAATTTTCATTATTTTCGTATGCTGATAAAAAATTTAAAAAATCATCAGGAGTTTATTTAATGTTTTTTCTTTCGAATGGAAAAAACTTTTCAAGAAAATATTAATTTGTCTGCAAGTTTCATTGTGTTAAATGTAGGGGGGGGGGTAAATTGCACAGGGTCAAATTGGTGGTACCTACTCTTCTATGAGAAAATAAGTACCGAAAATCGAAAAATAAAATGTAAAAAAATAATAAATAATAAATTTTTTTTTAGATTTCTTTTTTACCCATTTCGATAATTATTTAATTGGCTATTATTTTATAAAAGGAAAAATTATACATCGATGTTTTTTCTGCTTAAAAAGGTACATTTTCAATCGAGTTTTTCTTCAAAACTTATTACTTTCGTCTAAAAGAATAAGGTTTGCATTAAGTAGATATTTATTTTTAGAATCTAAAAATATAACATTTTAAACTTAACATATTTTAAATGAATTTTATATATTAATCTTTCATAGCAAAAATACTAAATTAAAGTTTTGAAATAAAATAACTGATGCAATATAAAATTCATTAATTGATAAATCAATACTGAAAATTTCATTAAAATCGGATAATTATCTGATTTTTGGTAATTTTTTTTTTCATCCCATATGTTACGTTAAAATTGTAAACAAGCGACTAAAACCATTGAAAAACAGCCAAAATGGCGTCGGCGAACAAAATTGACCAAAACAAATACTTTTAAATCTTTTTAAAATAAACTGCATATGTAATGATATTTCTCTTTTTTAATGATGGTACTACTTATCGATTTTTTAATTATGGTACTACTTATCGATTTAGACAAAGTTTAACCTTAAATAATATATTTAATTATTCTTAATTCGCTTTTAAAACTCGTAGTATCCGATTTTTTTTGCTACTCCCTATATTATACATTAAGTACCACCAATTTTCCCAGTGAAATTTACCCCCCCCCACCACACATATTTAACACAATAAAACTTGCATAATTGGATTATCTTGAACTTTTTGTCATTCAAAAGAAGAAACATTAAAAGAAAAAAAAAAAAAAATGAAAATTATGAACGAAAACAATGTTTTCATTTTTGCACCGTTAAATCAACTTTAAAGTAGCCAAAAACAAGTTACGACTAGAGGCTTTTTAAAAAATTCTATGAAAATTCAATTAATGGTCTGATTTTCACGAAAATTTCCATAATTACTTATCTTTTGATGAAAGTATGTTTGAATTCGGTTTTTCCTAAAATATATTTGGGGAAATATTTTTTTACTAAGTCTACCCCTCCCCTGATTTATTTTATGAAATATGATAAAATAGTTTGCACCCCCAAAACGAGGGTGGGGGGTCAAAGTTAAGCGACCTGAAAAAATCAGAGTTTTGAAATAAAATAACTGATGCATTATAAAATTCATTCATTGATAAATCAACACTGAAAATTTCATTAAAATCGGATAATTCACTTATTTTTTGGTAATTTTTTTTTTTTTCAAACGGGGTTGGGGTCAAAATTGTATTGAAAAAAAAACAAAAAAACAAAAAAAAACACGGATTTTTCGACAAATTGCGTATACCTAACCTAGGTTACCCAAAATTGACCTAAAATCCGTTTTTGACAAAATGAATTTAGCCCCCCCCCCCCTACAGAAAATAATTTACCAAAAATCAGGGAATCATCGGATTTTAATGAAATTTTCCGTGTTGATTTATCAATGAATGAACTTTAAAATGAATTATTTATTTTATTTTAAAACTTTCTGATTTTTTTCAGGTCACTTAATTTTGACCCCCTCCCCCTTATTTGGGTGGGGGGAGGGGCGTAACATTTTTGCAAGTTGGACATTTCCTATACTAATTACAGTATAAATAAAAAGATAAAAGACCAAAGTTATAAATAGAAAAAATTTACGGGGGCTTTTCTATGAGAAAATAAGTACAGAAAATCGGAAAATAAAATGTAAAAAAAAAAAAAAAATTTTGGAGATTTCTTTTTACTCATTTCGATAATTTTTTAACTGGCTATTATCTTATAAAGAAAAAATTATGCACCGATATTTTTTCTGATTAAAAAGAGGGGGGGGGGGCCTAAATTTTTCAATAGAGTTTTTTTCAAAACTTATTACTTTTTGTACTAAAATAAGGTTTGCATTAAATAGATATAACATTTTAAACTTAACATCAGGATTTTCATATTTTAAATGAATTTTATATATTAATTTTCATTGCAAAAATACTAAATTAAAGTTTTTAAATAAAATAACTGATGCATTATAAAATTCATTAATTTATAAATCAATACTGAAATTTTCATTAAAATCGGATCATTAGCTGATTTTTGTAAAAAAATTTAAAATCGCGAATGTTACATTAAATGTATAAACAATCCGTTTTAAGTCATTTAAAACAGGCGTCTAAGACCGAAAGCAATCGAAATTGACCGAAAAAAATCGTTGTAAATGTATTAAAAATGAATTAAATGTGTAATATTATTTTGCTTTTTTATTCATTGATGGTCATTATGTTACTACTTATCGATTTAGACAAAAGTTTGACCTTAAATAGATTTAATTAATTTTAATTCGTTTAAAAAAAAAAAAAATTAAAAAATCATCAGGAGTTTGTTTAATGTTTCTTCTTTCGAATGGACAAAAAAATGTTAAGATTATCTTGAACTTTTTGTCCATTGTTGAAAAATAAGTAAAACAGTCCGTTTTTTACGACATGGTCTGTATTCATGGTTCTTTTACTAAAAAAAATTCTGGCATTGAAACTTATAAAAATCTTCTGTTATAATTATTCCGACTTATCTTTATAGAAAAAAAGTAAAAATGTTTTTTTGTCGGTTCATTTTTTCATATTTCATAAAATAAAATGGTGGGGTGGGGTAGACCTCGTAAAAAATATATCCCCCTCCCAATATATTTTAGGAAAAAACTATTTTTCGTTTATAATTTTCAATATTTCCGTAAGTTGAAATTTTTTAAAAAAAATCATCAGGAGTTTTTTCAATGCTTCTTCTTTTGAATGGACAAAAAGTTTTCAAGATAATATTAACCTTTATGCAAGTTTCATTGTGTTAAATATAGGGGGAGGGGGTAGGTAAATTTCACAGGGAAAATTGGTGACACCTAATGTATACTGGCATTTATAACTAATAAAAATCAGTTACTCACTCAATATCTATGTGCATTTTATTTATTTATTTTTCTAACAGTCAGTTTCCTGACTAAAATAATACAAGTCTCCGCGTCGGAATTACTTCTATAGAATAAATAAATAAAACAATTTATGGCACAAGCAGAAAGATTACTTTTTTTCTGGTCGTAATTCCGACATATTATATTCAATTAATTGTCTGTCTTATTTCAATTTAAATAATATTTTCAATGCAATTAAGATAAATAAAAAATTTAAAAAAATTTCACGCAAGTGAAAAATAAATATAGTTGACATTTCTTTGTTTCTTCATATAAATTTCGATTTAATTCGTAATTAGGTTGGTTGGTTGGATTTTACAGCATGTCAACCCTTGTTGGGTTTGTAGTAAGACGTGTGTTATATATATATATATATATGTTGTACACATCCCACTAGCATCAAACATGGTTCAACAAAATGGAGAAATAACGAAGTCGTAATTAAATAAACAACCTGTATTAAAATGAAGTTACAAAATGTAGTACAGGATACCGGGCAAAGTCCTTTTCATTGTTCTTGTTTTAAGTTCATATTTTGTCTTATTTCACTTCCAGATTATAGAGCTTACTTATTTGCGTGACGACTACTTGACTGCCATCCTCAAAAAACTGAGTTCTCTTCCTTCTTCCTAGAATTCCCGCTTCTTACTTTTTGGCGCTCAATTTTGAATTCAACGTCTGTTAGTTCCGTTATGACATTTTTGGAATTCTTACCCCCCCTCTTTATAGACAATCGGCAACCACCATTTTATTAATCGTTACAAGTTATTCTATTCCGAATATATTTTATTTTATTAATTCCTGATGGGTATTCAATTTTCAAACTCTTTTTCTATTTAATTTAACCCACAGATATGACCCAATCTACAACTCCGGATCAGAGTCTGGGAGAAATAATGGCGATGAAGGGGTGCTCCACACTTCCACCTAGTTTGCACCCTTAAATGCAGTTTGCCGTCATAGCCAGGACACGTATGTAACTTGGTTAAAAATAATTTCTTGCTGTAGATTTTTTTTAATATCAAAGAAAACTTATTGTTTTTATGGGCGATTTTACCTTTGTTAATAAAATGGCTAGTGTAGGTTTTCTTAATTATGAAGTAAATATCAATAATACAAATATAAATAAACAAAAAATAGTTTAAATGAAAACAGTTGAATTTTACACAAAATATTTCTTTCTTGAATTAAACAATTTGTATAAGTACGCTTTTTAACAATTTTTCTTTGAACATTTACTTCAACGTAACGTAAATTTGTTTCACCTAATTCTATTCAAAATTTTTTAAAATTTAAAAATATGATAAAATAAAACATAATTACGCCCGCAGTAACATTTCCTTTTTGAAAACTATAAAATAAATCCAAAATAGAAGATTAAGATAAATAAAAATTCGGGAATTCAAGAGAAATCTAAAGGTTGAACATACCTTATTTTGGTTGGTATTTTGTTGCAGACGATAGAAAGATCGGTAAAGTCCGCCCATTTACGGAAATATAAAGTTTCGAAATATTTCTTGATATATTTTAAATAATCTCACTTAACAGATTATTATTAATTTTGAATTTAATACTTTCAAATAGAACTTCATAAATGCATCATTTTTTTTTTTCAAAACTTTCTGATTTTTTTCAGGTCACTTAACTTTGCCCCCACCCCCATCCCTATGTTTGGGGCGCACAATATCGGTGAGGTTAATTACAGTATTAATAAAAAGACAAAAGACCGAAGGTGTGAATAGAAAAAAATTAAAGGTGATATTCTGGTAGAAAATAAGTACAGAAAATCGGAAAATAAAATGAAAATGAAAACTAAAAAAATATTTTTGGTAAACGGACCAGGATGTGGCCCGTTTTCGCAAACTTTTCTCGTTCCCTAATAATACCTGCATCGGAAAGATTATGTCTAAAAAAAAAAAAAGTTCGGCTTCGGGATTGCGCTTTTAACAAGGACAACTGTGCTTTTTTGAAAAATAAGCAACTAAGATCATTTTCAATTCACACTTGTTTAACTTGTTTTACAAAGGTGGTGCCTAACTAAAACAATTTTTTAATCATTCGAATAAAAATAATAAACAATTTGTTTTTGTTTGAATTTTTTTATCCGAACACTAAACACGAGAAAACTTTTCGTTTTACTATTTTAATTTTAAGATATTATATTTAAAAATAATAATCTGTTAAGTTAGATTATATAAAATATATCAAGAAATATTTCGACATTATATTTTTCCGTAATTGGACGGAATTTACCGATCTTTCTGTCGTCTGCTACAAAACACGAAAAACCTCACTTGATTTGGAAGATATATATGTTCAACTTTTATATTTTCATTGAAACACCGAGTTTTTATTTTAATTTTCTATTTTGCATTTATTTTATAGTTTTCAGGAAGGAAATGTTACTGCTCGTGTAATTTTGTTTTATTTTATCTTATTTTTGAATTAAAAAGTTTTTGGATAGAATTATGAGAAAAATTGTAAGGTGAAGTAAATGTTAAAAGAAAAATTGTTAAAAAATGTATTTATACAAATTGTTTAATTTAAAAAAGAAATATTTTGCGTAAAATTCAACTTTTTTTAATTATTTAAGCTATGTTTATTGTTTACTAGGTATCACCAAAAATGGTCACGTGATAAGTTTAGGCCATCTTGAATAAAACGGAAATAAATATTTACGAACTTTGTTTATCAAACATCTCGTAAAAAATAATTAAACATCATACAGGATTGTTACAAAGAAAAACAGTTAATTCAAAGACCAAATTATCCTAGTGTGAAAAATTATATCGTTATCTTAAAAAAAACAACAAAAAAACCTATCCGTATTACATGCGAAAGGGTAATTTTCAGGCCGCAATTTAAACAGAAAAAATTACATATTATTACCCTCTTACGATTATACATATATATATGGCTGGATGTAATGGACATACTTTTTTTTAGCCAAAATTTACTATTAAAATGAATAAAAACATGATAAAATTTAATATTAAAATTTCACGGTGAAATTGACTTTAAAAAAATGTCTTCGGCTGGATATTAATTTTTAAAATCGAAAATGAAATGAAATAAAAATTTGAATATTTTTTCTAAGAGAAAAACTGATAAAATAATATATACTTTTTATTCTAATAAGTCGAAAAATTTGAAAAATAATTCTTTATGCTAAGAAAAACAAACTTTGGTTACTGAGAAGCGTCTCCTCTCTTTGTATAAAAACAAAACAAATATGTCTGTTTTGCTCTTCCGTATATTCACACATTACTATTGCAAAATTACAGTGCAAAAATGAAAACATTGATTTTCAATCATAATTTTCATTATTTCCGTAAGCTGAAAATTTTTTCTAAAAATCATCAGGAGTTTGTTTAATGTTTTTTCTTTTGAATGGAAAAAAATTTTTCAAGAAAATATTAATTTTTCTGCAAGTTTCATTGTGTTAAATATAGGGGGGGGGGTAAATTTCACAGGGGAAAATTGGTGGTACCTATAATGTTTACATTTGTATTAATGATATTTACTTCATAATTAAGAAAAGTAACTTGTACTGTGTGTGTACATACATTGTCCTGGGTATGACGTTAAACTGCATCAAATGGTGAAGAAGTACCAGTGTTGGAGCCCCGGGGAGTGTGGAAGAACTTGCCTGCAAAAGCCATTGGCAGGCGTATTAAAGTTATGCTGTATCCCCCAAGAATATAATTTCTTTGTATGACTGGAAATAAAATTCTGGAGCACCTCTTCATCGCAATTACTCCCAGGTCTACTCTGATCCGAAGTGGTAGTAAGGGCCCCATCTATGGGTTAAATAGAAAAAAGAGTTTAAACAATTGAATACCCATCAGAAATTAATAAAATAAAATGTCTTTGGAATAAAATAACCCAACAAGGGTTGACATGCTGTAAAACCAAGATAATTACGAAATAAATCGAAATTTACGTGAAGAAACAAATTAATGTCAACTTTATTTATGTTTCACTTGCATGAATTTTTTTTGTATCTTAATTGCATTGAAAATATTGTTAAAATCAAAATAAAACAGACAATTAATTGAATATAATATGTTGGAATTATGACTAGAAAACAAAGTAATATTTCTGCTTGTGCCATAAATTGTTTTATTTATTTATTTATTCTATGGAAGTATTTCTGAGGCGGAGACTTGTAATATTTTTTTTTTCAGGAAACTGACAGTTAACATATCACTCAAAAAGTCCTGGCCTAACTAATAAAACAACTTTTAGGCAAAATTCGTTTTATTCATCAACATAGTCTCCTTCTAGGGTGATACACTGATTCCAATGCTTCTCTAACAATTTGATGTAGAACCATTTGTCTTTGGCCTCAAAATACGCTTCCGTTTCTGATATCATTTCTTCATTGGAGCCAAATCCCTTTCCGTGGAGCATTTTTGAGGTCTGTGTCATAACAGAAATAGATATCTATCTTGATTCACAATTTTTACTAACACAATACATCCACTCATGAACAAAACAAATTTTAAAAAGAACAAAAAAAAACCACTTAGAAACAGAACCTAAGTTACTGAGAATTGTAACATAAGCCAATACATCCACTCACCAACAAAACAAATTTAAAATAAAAACAAAACACTTCGAAACAGAACATAAGTTACTGGTATCAACCAGAAGTTAATCCAACAGTAGCTTTAAACAAAATGAACAAAACAAGCGTTCTACACATAGGCTCCATGCAAGCCTCTGGGGAAAAAACAAAATTTATAAACAATTAAAAATATCCTCGATTTAATGTTTTTCAACCAATCAAAAATGTTCACCCCAAAACCCTTCAAAGGTATCTCAAGCCGATTCCTAGCTATAAAACAGCTGACTTAAAATCGATAAATCAGTTGACTGTCGGGCTGGCACACAGAGCGTCGTTTCACCAAGCCAAGATCAAGGAACCGCCATATCTCCAACCCACATCACACCTCGTGTCACACAGAACCAAATCGTCAGCCAGAACAACTTTCATCCACTTCTCGTGCCCCCCAGCCAATGAAGAAAAAGACTTTCAACTCCACACCTGCAAAAACAGCTAAAAACAATCCACTTGATACACACTTTAAAATACCTTTTACAGACTTAAAAAGAACCATAAACATATACACAAAACAAAAATGGCAAAATTATTGGAATAACTTCCAAAACAACAAACTACATGAAATAATGCCACAAATAGGAAAACTTCAAATAAATCAAACCAAAATATCCAGAAAAGAAGAAGTAATATTATCCAGACTAAGAATAGGACACTCATACATTACCCATTCGTACCTCCTCAAAAAAGAAGCAACCCCATATTGCATACCATGCCAAAAACCCTACACAATCAAACACATTTTAACAGAATGTAGCAAACTAAAACAAATACGAAAAAAATACTACCAAACAACAAATCTAAAACAGATATTCTATCAAATAAACCCAGAAAAACTACTTGGATACATAAAAGAAGCACACATCTACAACAAAATCTAAAAATCTTCCCCCAAAAATGAAAACACAAAAATATATGTTAAAAAAAATCATCTAAAAGTGCCATTCACAAAAAATATGTCAAAAACAAAAAATCATCAGAAAATTAAACATTATCACCAATTCATTTCAAAAACGTAGTCGGCATTAAATGATCCATTGAGGTTGATATGCCGTAAAACAAGAACAAAATCAAAAAAAAAAAAAATCCACACCTGCCCTCATTTCACTGAGCGAAGAAAGAATTATCATCTCAACAATTCCTGCTTTTATTTATTTTTTAGATAAACAAAATTAATCCAATTCTTCTTGTCCATTTTTTTATTGCTACTATATGCTTGCTTGTGATATTACATCTGCAAACAGCCAGTAGTCGCTAGGAGCCAGATATGGAGAATAGGGTGGATGTGGAAGCAATTCAAAGTGTAAATAATGTAGTTTTGCCATCATTGCAATCGACTTTTGACACGATGCATTTTTTTTTTTTTGCGATTTCTTCCTTCAAACTCACCAATAATGCTATATAATATTCACTATTGATGGTTCTTCCTTTCTCAAGGTAATCGATTAACAAAATACCTTGTGTATCCCAAAATAGGGATGCCACAACCTTGCCTGCCGATGTTTGTGTCTTTGGTCCATTTGGACGGTTTTCACCTACTGCTGTCCACTCAACTGACTGCCGATTTGACTCTGGAATGAAGATTTTGATCCATGTTCCATCCATTGTCACATACTTACACAAAAAACTCTTTTTTGTTGTGCTGAAACAGTTGCAAACAACGCTCTGAATCATCGTTGTTGTTTTTGTTCAACTGTGAGCAAATGCGGCACCCACTTTGAACACGGCTTTCTCATTGACAAATGTTCATGAAAAATGGTGAATACACTGCCTTCTGATATCTTCAACTCCTCTGCTATTTCACGCAACTTCAATTTATGATCGCCAAAATGAGTTTGTGGAGTTTTTTGGTGTTTTCGGGGACAACTGCTGAATTTGGGCAACCTGAGCATTCAGCATCCTTTGTATCTGTATGACCGCGTTTAAAGTCAGCATGCCCCCCACTTAACCATTGTTTCTGATGGAGCAGAGTCCGAATAACACTTATCAAGCCATTGCATTGCTTGAACAGTATTTTTTCCCATCAGAAAGCAATGCTTTATCAACACACAAAATTTAGATTTTTCTATTGTTTTGAATTTTTGCAACAATATCTTCACTCAAATAACTAATTTGTAAACTAATAATCCAATTGGGCTCAAATTTTGACATGTGCCATACTTTATAAAAATCATATGGATTTTTTTTATTAGTAGCGCCATCTATATGTCAGGCCCGGGACTTATTGAGTGATGTGTTAGAAAAATAAATAAATAAATAAATACACATTGATATAGAGTGACTGATTGACATTTATTAGTTATAAATTCTAGTATACATCTATATGCATGAGAATATATTTAGGCATCTGCGGTGGTGTTATGGTTACCAAGCTAGTCTTGCAGATCCATTATTACAGAATAGCGCGTTCATTCCTCGCTAAATAGCTCATAAAAATCCGGTCTAGTGGAAGGCCAGAAAAATATCTTTTTTTCATATGAGAATATATCTGTAAGAATACTATTCATATGCATATATTCTCACTGGTTGTGTCATACTTCTGGCTTTGTGCCACATTTCAACTAAACTTAGTAAATACTAGGGACCACCAAAATAGGTCATGGGATCAGTTTAGGCCATATGGAAGAAAGAAATGTAAATATTTTTGAATTTAAAAAAAAAAGAAAATCTCGCAAAAAAGAAATGACGAACATAAAGAGTTTTTTTATGAAGAAAAACAGTGAATTCAAAAATCAAATTATCTTATTGGGGAAAAATTACTCTCCATTATCTTGAAAAATAAGTAAAACAGTCTGTTTTTTACAATAGGGTCAGTTTTTTATTGATATTTTTTAGCAAAATTCTGTATTCCTAGTTCTTTTACTAAAAACCTCTGGCATTGAAACTTATAAAAATCTTCTGTTATAATTATTCAGACTCTTATCTTTATAGAAAAAAAGTAAAAATTGTTTTTTGTTGGTTCATTTTTTCATATTTCATAAAATAAAATGGGGAGATAGATCTCGTAAAAAACATATTTCCCCTAATATATTTTATGAAAAAATTTTCAAGATATTAACCTTTATGCAAGTTTCATTGTGTTAAATATTGGGGGGGGGGGGGCGGTTTAAATTTCGCAGGGAAAATTGGTTGATTTTATAATGCATCAGTTATTTCAAAAATTTCTGATCTAATTAGATATTTCTGCTATTGTAAATTAATGCATAAAATTTATTAAAAATATGAAATACCTAATTTTAAGTTTCAAATTTCATATTTTTAGATTTTAAAAACAAATATTTATTTAATAACTACTTTAATTCATTATCATTATCTAATAATTTTTGTAGAAAAACTCTATTGAAAATATAGCCCCCCCCCCTTCAAACAGAACAAATATCGATGCAGAAGTTTGTCTTTTATTTATACTGTAATTAGTTTCATCTTCATATAACCCCACTGGTATTTTGTGCACAAAAATAAGAGGGTGGGGGGTCAAAGTTAAGTGACCTGAAAAAATCAGAAAGTTTTGAAACAATAATTGATGCATTATAAGGTTTTCATAGAAGTGCCATCTCATATATTTTTCTAAGTTAAACAAAACCTATTTATTCAATGAATTATATCTTAAAAGAATGTAAAAATTATATTCATACATTTCAATTTTAAAAGATTATTTGAATTAATGCAGTGAGGAATCAACGCATAAGAATCTCAAGGCCAGCACTTGTTGAACTTTGATGCTCTTGTCTTACAAGATACACGTACAAATGCCCCTCGAGCATTTGAGCCTGTGTTGCCTGTATATTGGACTTGCCCTGCTTAACCTTGAACAAGTGATGTGGTAGAACCTATTATCTAGAGGTCAAATGGATCTGTTTGAAAATTAATAGTAATAGGTAGAGATATTTGAAATTATATAACTGTGTGCAAACACATGTTTATTATTATTTAATAGAAATAGTTACTTAAAACTATATAATTGCATAAAAATGAATCATATTTGATTGGAATACTTGAAACCATAGAATTCTGTGCAAATTGTTTTCTATTAGAAGGGACGCTTTAGCTCAGTTGGTAGAGCATCCATCTAGGAATTGCAAGGTTCTTGGTTTGATACCTATCCCCACCAACTCGGCACTCGGTTGGGTATTCTGATCTGTGTGGTGAAGTATTAGAGCTGATGGTAGGTATAGTGCCCCTAAAACTAAACAACCAATTACTAATCAGTAAAGTATTATTTACATTGTCAAGTAGTAATTGAAGTAATCATTTACTAAGCTTAGATTAGTCTGACACAAGACTAGAAGTATAGAGCATAATGTGAAACTTTAACTCAATAGCATTGTCCTGCTAGTATAGATTTAGAAAAAAGGTTGTGATTAATCTCTGTATAAAATTGTCCGACAAAGGTTGACATGCCATAAAAACAGCCAACCAACTTTGAACAACACAACAGTAATTGAATAGCCAATGAAAATGGATCTTTCAATCTATGATGTGAAAAGGCATTTTGCTGTCACTCTGAGATTTAATTTATTCAAGAAATATTTTGATAATAAATAATATATTCTGTATTCAGAATGGCTAACTTGAAATATTTTGTCACTATCAGAAACTTTATTAACAAGGACTGCAAAATATTTTATCTCTATTAATTAGAGATACAGATGCCTCAGCAGTGCTAAAATAGATTTTTTGAACAGAGTTCAAACATTGGTAGAGACAAGGTCAATTTTTAGGCAGAGTACAACTACTTTGAAATCAGAGCTTCCTTCTCCTAGACTGGCTATCAAACCAACACTAAAGAGCCCAGTCTGCTGTACCATTTACCCATAGATGGAAAAAGAAGATATGAATTCATGTTTTCTAAATTGTAAAGGCAATTCATTTTGGGAGTTTAATAATAGGTTATGGACCATGTAGCACAGTACAATTTGAATTGGTTATGTTTGAATTTTAAGAGCCCTAGGATGTAAGTAAAATACATAGAGAAATCAAGTGTTAGTCCCAGGAAGGGTTATTTGAATAGGAGATGGACACTGTGTGAATGAACACATAGAAGTATTTTAATGTTTTAAGTTTTATGTGGTCATTGAAGGGATTTGTTTTTTATTGGCATACCAATGATCATGAGAAACATCCATTCATTCATTCTCTGTCACTTGACATGCGATAGAAAGAAAAGCTCTAGAAATTGCGCTATACTTTGGAATGTATTAAGTATCTCTCTTGTATCAGAAAGTTTTGAAATAAAGTAACTGATGTATTATAGAATTAATTCTTTAGTAAAAATCAACACTGAAAATTTAATTAAAATCGGAATAATTGGTATTTTTTTTCAACGGAGGCGTTTAAATTCATTTTGTAAAATACGCCTATGACAAGAAAATTGGTAGACACTTTGCCTACTCATTTGTACCTCGGCTTCATTTTGTAAACAAGCAAAAATAATAATAAATTCTATTAAGCAAGGGAAACAACTGGTTTATTTGTGAACCAAGTTATGTCCCTTGGCCTAAAGTGAGGCAAACTATACAGAATATAAAATGTTTATAAGTAAAGTCGTCGGGGCAGCCTAATGTCGGTATCAGCCAATCAGCGAGGGAGTCTATCCCCCTTTCACTAGCGCCAGACCAAGGAGATTGTTTTTTGCGTCTGAGGTGGAGCGCCACACCTACCATCAGCTCCTTACTTTACCGCACAGATCCCTGTGCTACTCATACGCTGAGTTGGCGAGGACCGGGATCGAACTAGGAACTTTGTGATTTCTAGCCGAACGCTCTACCGACTGAGCTAACATTTTCACTCTGATCTTGTTAATTTGCTTTTATTAATTATCAATGTTTAAAAATGAAGGTAAAAATAATAAATTTAGAGTTTTCTGTGTCGTATTAATTTGTTGTTTGATGTGACACAATTTGCTTTGTCCCATTAAAATGCCAGAACTTTAATTGAGATGTGCTATTAGAACGTTACGTATATCCGTGAATATACTGCCACGTTACACATTCCCAGCCAGCAATTCATAGATGAATAGTGCAAAATGTAACATTCTTGGTAAAGCACTGAGTATGTCTACAGTAGGGGAGGGGGTGCCCAATATGTCTATTGTGATCAATTGGTAGATTGCAAAGTTTGTATGAGTGGATTACATGCCATTACATTTATTTTTAAGATATTACTTTGTAATTATTGAAGTCAGTTAGTCTACTGTTGGTTTGAATAACAGCAGCTGACTAAGTACAACTGGAGCAGTGTCCAAGACAGTTGGTATTTATAGAAATCAAGAATGATCCATTCATTGATTTGGGTGATTTGGGTGATTCCATTCCTTGAGTTCTGATTGGCTGCTTGATTTGAAGGATATTGTGTAGTTTTATAAAAACCCTGTCATTCTGCAGTAGACTATGTGACTATTCGGGTTTGTATTGAGTTACAACCGTTTTTTGCCTTGTCTTCCCAATTCGACGGTAATTGGAACTTTGATTATTCTTCAGTAATAATTAAATTATCAGACTTTGGTATATTCACAGGTCCTGCTAGTAATAATAATAATGATGATGTATTTAGCAAACTAGCACTACTAAAATACAAGGCTAGGCACGACTAGGTTAAAAAGGTGATCTACTGGGAACTGTGCAAGAAACAACATTTTGACTATACATCAAATGGTATATACATAAACTAGAATATGGAATGCATAAAATTATCTGAGACTTTGATACAGACGGATCCCCTTATTCCAGCCAGAAGGCCAGATCTAGTATTGATTAACAAAAAAAAAAAGAAAAAAAGAAAGAGAACTTGTCATCTGGTAGATTTAACTGTCCCAGCAGATCACAGGGTGAAGATGAAAGAAAACAAAAATATAGACAAATACCTGGACCTTGCCAGAGAACTGAAAAAACTGTTGAATATGAGGGTGAAAGTGATACCAATTGTAGTTGGGGCACTTGGAATGGTTCCCCAAAGTTTAGAAAACAGACTAGAGGATTTGGAAATCAGAGGAAGAATTGAAACCAATCAGGCAACACCATTGTTAAGATCAGCTAGAATGCTCAGAAGAGTCCTGGAGACCTGAGGAGTGTTGTTGTCACTTAGACTACAGTAAAATAATGATAATAATAATGACTTGCAGGACCTGTGGATATACCACAGTATGATAATTTGATTATTATAACGTTTGATATATTTACTTAAGAGCTATTGCAGTACATAAAAAATATAATAATACATAAATATAATAATACATAAAATAATACATAAATATAATAATAGATAAAAAATATAATAATCTTGATTTATTTTTTTATACTAAAAACGGAATGGTCCATTATTTAGCTGAGGTAACAACACTAATAAGAAATGAGAATTATTATAAAGAAATGATTTTAAAGAAAGGGAAGAAAAAGGATATGCTACACAGAAAAAATATAAGAAAGATAGGAAGAGAATAGGGGAAAGATAGAGAGAAGAGGTGAGCGTGCAGAAGCGATAACGCTGATATGTTTCAATCAAACAATGGAAAGAGGAAAAGAAGGAAAGAAAAAAAAGTGAGAGAGAGTTAAATTAAGATAATTATACTTTTTACACATTGAACTATCTATCAATAGCTCTTAAGTAAACATATCAAATGTTGTAATTATCAAATTATCATACTGTGGTATATCCCAAGGTCCTGCTAGTAATAATAATTATGATAATGTAGCAAACTAGCAGTTTGCAAAAGAATACAAGGCTAGGAATGACTAGGTTGGAAAGGTGATCCACTGGGAACTGTGCAAGAAACTAAATTTTAATTATACAACAAAATGGTATTTACATAAACCGGAATATGGAATGCATAAAATTCTCTGAGACTTTGAGATACAGACGGATCACCTTATCCCAGCCAGAAGGTCAGACCTAGTATTGATTTACAAGAAAAAGAGAACTTGTCAACTGGTAGATTTAAGTACAAATACAGCCTATAGCATCAATAGGGTAACTATCCAAGTTCCAGAGCAACAATAGCGACCCTAGCCCCCTTCTTAGCAAAAAATAGCGTCCATAGCAACCATAAGTAGCGTCCTTAGTATAACACTGTAGTGTTATGGGCTGATTGGCGATATCCGATTAGATACTTAAAAACAAAACAATTGAGTCTAGAATCGTACAAGCGACTTAGATTAGAGTACAAGTCAGTGGTGTGGTAAAGTCAACACTAGATAAAATTAATTACTCTAACACAAAGAAATTCTAATGGCTAAAAGTCGGTTGATGGTTGATATAACACAAATGACTTTTTGTTTATACAAATGTTTTCATATAAATATATATTATCATTCTTGTAGCATCGAAACAAGATGATAAATAGTTTTGAACAAAACCAATCCTAATGGCAGAAATAGGTTGTTGTAAAGCAAAAGTCTGTTTTATCATATTATCATTTACATGGAGACTCCAAAAGATAGGAACCAATTTATCCAGGCTAAACGTGGTTGTTTAAAAACGAATGTCTGGTTTTTCTGACTGATGACATCCATATCTATTATTGTTCTTGTGGGGACTGTGTAAGATAAGGACATTTATTTAGCAAAAACAGTTTAAAGATTAAATCTTTAAAATGTTGATAATCTCAATTTGCCCGGGTGGTCTTAGGCCAATTTCTAGGAATTATCATAGCAACTGACAAGACCATTTATACAATAATAAAAATATTATCAGGTGCCTCACCAATCAGGAAACTGGGGCGGAGACTTGTTACCCACCTCCGAGATATGTAACCCAATGCCATGATTTTGATTGGCCGTCCAATCAAATGCAACCACGTGGGTGGGGTTTCGTACACCTCCTGATGTTTACACTGTAGGGCCATTGGTCCGGCGTTTCTATTGGCTGGCCAATGAGAGCCCTGGATTCGGGGGTTTGGAACCCATAAAAGAGGACCCAAAAGGGTCCCAGGCAGATTGGAGAGCTGGTACTTGACCAGAGTGGAAAGCTGGTCCTTGACCAGATCGGACAGCTGCTTCCCTAGCAAATTGATAGCTCCATCTCATGGCCCTTGTCACCGTCTTGCTTTGTCATCTTGTTACTCAAAGTCCTGAATTTGAATCAGAACCCAACATATATCGCCAGTCAGTCCACAAAATACCGACTTAACTTCAACTCGATACCGCTTTGTGGTTGTACATGATTTTTAATCACTGTATGATTAATAAAGGTCTTTTATTGTTAAAAACGCATTCGTGTTAATTGTGGAACAACATTGGTGAATTTGGTCATTTTCAGGTACAGTCCGGAACAAGCACTTCAACTTTCCTGTGGGTCAAAGAACATCCATCGCGTTAGATTCGACGCCGCGACAGCATTGTATTACATTTGGTCCCGTGACCAGATCATAATATTACATTTGGCACCCCGACCAACATCGTATTACATTTGGTGCCACGTGACCAGCAAGGATACATCGTATTATTACATTTGGTTGCTGCGTGACCAGCAAGCAGACCATAGTATTACATTAGCAACGGCCTCTAGAAACAGCTAAAATCAACAAAATCAATCTAAAATGTACTCCTTAGATTCAATCCTGTCCATAGACAGTTTCCTGAGCCAAAATAGCGTCCATAGGAACCGTAAACAGCGTCCTTAGCAAATAGCTACACAGTCAGCAAATAGCCATTTTCCGGTTAAAAATCGCGTCTCTAGCAACCATAAACAGCGTCCTTAGCAGCGTCCCTCTGCAAAAGCAATTAGGAACAGAAACTATCTCAAATACAGCCTATAGCATCAATAGGGTATCTATCCAAGTTTCATAGCAACAATAGCAACAATAGCGACCCTAGCCCCCTTTCTGAGCAAAAATAGCGTCCCTAGCAACCGTAAGTAGCGTCCTTAGCAACGGCCTCTAGAAACAGCTAAAATCAACTGAGCAAAAATAGCGTCCCTAGCAACCGTAATCCTAACCTTAGCGAAGAAGAATCAAGTGAGGGGGAGGTGGAGGAAGTAGTACCTATCTCCTAACTACGTGAGAAATTGAGAAAAGAAGAAAGAGTAGAGAGAGTGACCTCGAATTGCAACTCAAATTGAGGATAAGGGGAGCACAGGCATTGAAACCCCAATGAGATATAGTGCCAACCCCCCAACACTGAATAGGAAGGTAATGCAAAAGTGGATGATGTTTTAGGTTGTACGCGTGTGCTGCCGTTCTTGTGGAAGGGCCTCCATGCGAGGGTGGTGCTCGTGGGTATTTTGAGACTGAATTCACTAAGTATTAGGGTAGGTAACCGAGATATATATATATATATATATATATATATATATATATATATATATATATATAATATATATGTGTGTGTGTGTGTGTGTGTGTGTGTGTGAATTAATAGAAATACTAGCGGTAGTTACCTATAAATAAAATAGGATTACACTTTCGTCTCTTGCAATGATGGATAACACGAGTGAGGTGATCATAACCAGATCAAAGTGGCTGATAACGTTAGTGATAGACTTAAGGCCGTATGGGGAGCTGTCGACCAAATTAGTGAAAGAATTGTCTGAATTTAGAAAAATTTAAGAAAAGTTCACTGGGAGATATTCGGATAATGATATGTATCTAAGGTTGTTATATTTATTGGAACAGGAAACTTTTATAATAGCATACCAGTGGAAGAAAATGCATAATTATTTGAAGGGGATGGAGTTCTTGCAAACCAGACCAAAAAGAGTGGTGGTACCCATAGTAGGAAAAGCCCTAAGTGTGATGTTCAGAACAGTATCCGAAAGCGACATGAAAACAATCAGAAGAAAATTGAAAGGTATAGAAGAGGGCCAGAAGGTTTTAGCTCAGGTAGCCAAGGAAAGCGTATCTATTTTAAACGTGACAAGAGTGGAACAGAGGCACTATAAACTGGCTGGTTGGTAGTATGAAAATCTTGCAGGAAGAAGTGGAGAATGTGACAGACAGGTTAATGGAATTAGATAATTTTGTCCAGCAGTATTTTCAGTTGGTAGCGATCATTACCAGGGTGCGACAGACGAGTCGGACATTAATAACTCTACTGGAACATGTAAGAGCACAGTTGGACATGTCTTTAGTATAATAACCCCTAGTCATCTTAGAAGTATTCTCGTAGATATACGAGCAAGGTTCCCTCATCATTTGAGATTGCCAGTTGACCCTACTAAAGAATTGTGGATGTATTATAGTGCCTTGGGCTGTGTTACTTTGTTAGATGATAAACTATTGGTATTGTTATCCGTTCCCTTACTGGATAGAGAGAGTATTTTTGAAATATATCAGGTAATGAACTTACCTCTCCCATACCCCGGGTAGACCAGTAACTTGGAGCAGTTGCTCGATATAAAATTGAGACTGAATTCCTCGCTTTGAACTTGGCTCGAACAAAATTCATGCTGTTGTCAGAGATAGAAGTAATAAAGTGTAAAAATGATGCCTTAGGAACTTGCAACTCTGTGGGTCCCATGTATGTAATGGGTAACCATAAGATGTGCGTACTAGAATTATACAAAGGGGATAAAGGAGGGATACACAAGAATTGTCAGACTGAAGTATTGACAAACATAGTATTACCTCAGGCTATCAGTGTGACTGATGGAATCTGGGCACTTGCTACCCAGAAGGAATTTGCCCTATCAGAGGTATGTAAAGGCAAACCCACAAAGACAGTGAAAGTAATGCCACCATTAGCCATGATAAAACTACCATTAGGATGTTCGGCATTCGGAACGTCTGTCCCCCTTCCCCCATATTATCAAGCGGTAGAGAAATTCGAGGAAAAAGAATCAATTCTGATTTATTGGGGACCAATATTAGCGATTAGGCATAGTTGTGGAAACCCCTAGTTGAAGGAGCTCCTGAGTCCACGTTGAGAAAGATACCTAAACTTTTAGGACCAGTTGAGAGGATTGAATTAGACCAGTTACAGGATAAGTTAAGTTCAGTACGGATATCGAATTCAGTATGGAAGGGAACATCGGGGATTGTAATAAACTGGTCGGGTATGATGGGAATTTTATTGATCATAGTTATGGCTCTATCAGCAGTATGTATTCCTGTTAAAAAGACGTAGTAAAATATTAAGCAGGAAAAGAGCACCGGCGGGAGTGTGTGAGAGCGAAGAGAGAGACCCACTAGGTATAGTATATGGCCACATTTAGTCCCGTGACCAGTATAGGACCACATTAAAATGGTAAAAGGAAATTGAATTCTGTTGAGAATTGACGGAGATATGAGGCTTCAAAGATCCTTTAATAAAGGCATTATTAGTGTAGCTATTTTCGTGAAAGTTTAAGGTGTTCATTTTATTGACTTTTCTGATAGATTCTGTTGCGTAGAATTCGTTGACGCCAAAGAAACCGCTCAATTTGAAGAATTGGCGTAGATAGGAGCCCTTAATTTCCCATATTTTAGTGCCTTAAAATCACCAATTTCGTGAAAACTTTATGTGTCGGTTTTATTGTTTTTTGTGATAAATTTCGATGCGTAGATTAAATGGTTCCAACGAAATAGCTTTCTGTTAAGGATTGACGGATATATGAGGCTTCAAATATCACCTAATAGTGCTTTAAAAAGCACCTATCTTCCTGAAAATGTAACTTTTCAATTTTATTGGATTTTCTGGTAGATTTCGATGTGTAGAATTTATTGTTGCCAAAGAAAGTGCTCAATTCGGAAAAATTGGTGGATATATGAGCCCTTAAAAGCCCCCATATAGTTCCTCAAAATCACCAATTTTGTGAAAATTTTAGGTGTCGACTTTATTGGCTTTTCTGATAGATTTCGATGCATAGATTAGAATGATATCAAAGGTATGGCTGAATTTTGGGAATTGGCGAATATGAGGGTTCAAAGGTCCCCTTAAAAAAGCACCCATTTTCGTGAAAGTTTTAGGTGTCGATTTTAATGGCTTTTCTCATAGATTTCGATTCGCAGATTAAAATGGGACCAAATGAATTCCTTTATGTTGAAAATAGACGGAGATATGAGGCTTCAAAGATCATCTACTAGAGCCTTGAAAAGTACCTATTTTTATTAGCTTTTCTGATAGATTTTAATGCGTAGAATTCATTGATGCTAAAGAAATCGCTCAATTCAAAGAATTGACGAGATATGAGCCCTTAAACCCGTTTTTAGTGCCTGAAAATCACTAATTTTGTTAAAATTTTAGGTGTCGATTTTTGGTGGTAGACGAAATTCTACTGAAAACAATTACAAACATAGCTTTTTATAGACAATGAAAATTGCTTCGGACGTCTAAAGTTCACTAATAGAGAAAAAAAATACTTGTTATATTATATGCATGTTGAAGAATTGTTTTGTGTTAATTCCAGTTGTAATATTTCCTCCTTAATCCGCCTTTGCAGATTGTAAAAATTTAAAGAATTGTTCTTGCTCCTGCAGTAACTGGTAGCAAATTTTCTTCCAAATCCTTGTGTAGGAATAGGGACTATTTTATAATTTAAGGAATTATTTTTTCTCCTGGGGTAATTGGTGGTAAAATTTGCCCGTGGCGAAATGAATGGAGTTTCGTTAACTGTACAATGCACAGCTGAAAAGAAGTTTAGTGTAGTCGTTTGGATGGTTCTCTTAGTTAAATTCAGTTAACTGTACATTGTACAGCTGAAAAAAAGTTTGGTGCAAACTTGTGGATGTTTCTCTTAGTGATGTCGACAAAATCCGAAATTCAATGTTGTCTTCGTTTTTTACCATTCAATACTGACGAGAGTGGAATTTGTCATTCTAAAAAAAACCAACGTCGAGTTGAATGATTACAGTTTTAATGTTGAAATGTACATTTTCTAAATGTTGCCAATCTTGCCTCCTCGAAACGGTGTCTTGTGAAGATAGTAGTCACGCGATCTAAAATTGACGCAGTCCATTGGTGTGGGGTGAAAATCCAGGTCACACGTATGCTGCCATGGGTCAGTTAGATGAAATGGGTGATGGAGGATAGAAAAATGTCCCCGGGTGATGAATAGTAATGTCTGGAGACTGGAATTTCACTTCTTGACAAATGAACTTTATGTATTTTGTCTTTTCTTTTTTTAGGTTGTAAAAAAGTCTTCTTTACGTTCTCGTGCTCACAAGTCTTGGTTCTTTGTCGGAAAAAATATATTTTAGGAGTTCAACATTAAATTCTAAAGTTCATGTAGATGAAAAAAAAATGTTTCCAGTCGGGAATCAACAGGTATAAGGTACAGAATATTTGGTGGTAAGAAATCTTTTTGAAACGCATTCAGTACGTCGGGGCATACCAATTAGAAGATGCAAAATGTGCTTAGTTGTGTGTTCGTATTACGGCGGGTTCAGCAATTGTAAGATATAAGGTTCTTATGATAAGTTGGAAGGCTCAGTGTAACCTTCCAACGTGGGTACATATAAGTACAAGAAATATTCAGACAAAGGAGTTAGAATATATTAACAAACAAACTTTATTCTGTGAGAACATAGAGATACATTCAGGACAGGAATACCTATACTAAATACAAGGTAAAAGGTAGGTACACAAAACAGATACATAAATGCATTATAAAGGATGTAGGACTTACTGATAACTCTGGGGGATTTTGCCCCCCCCACATAAGGCTAAGAGGCACAGGGGTCTAAACCATGTGAAGTGTCTGCCGGTCCCAGAGGAAAAAGAGCTCAGAATTCCCGGGATGCTGCCTAAATACTCTCGCCACCTATTGGCGGAAACCTGTAGCAAAAGAAGATAACTCTTCTGGATCAAGCAGTGGCCGACAATCGCTACAATACCAAAGAAAGCGCTCAATTCGAAATGAAAAAAACAACTTATAGTGCCTGAAAATCACCAATTTTGTAAAAGTTTTAGGTGTCGATTTTATTGGCTTTTCTGATAGATTTTGATGCGTAGATTAAAAAGGTACCAAAGAAATTGTTTTCTGTTGCGAATTGAAGGAGATATGAATCTTCAAAGATCATCTAAGAGAGATGAGCCCTTCAACCACCCCCTTATAGTGCCGTTAATAAGCACCAATTTAGTGGAAATTTAAGGTGTCGATTTTCGGCTTTATCAGATTTCGATGCCTATATAAAAAGGATATGAAAGCGCGTGGTGTAATGGTTAAAGTCATGGGAAATGAACTCGGCGCCCCGGATTCAAATCCTGGATGTGGTAATTGCATTTCACTTAGCGCTAATACCCTTGGGAAAGGTATGAATCCTACTCAGCTATGGATAAATAGTAGGACGTACTGGGCTCTTTAACCTTGGTTAGACAACCGGTCTAGGAGAAGGAAAACTCCGAATTCAAACCTGTCAAACCCTGCTTAAAAATGACCTTGTGTCACCTCCTACTCGTGCGGAGGGGTTGGTGAATATCTATATAAAAAGAATATAAAAGATATTACTGAATTTTAGGAATTGGCAGAGATATGAGAGTTTAAAGGTCCCCTAATAGTGCCATAAAAAGCACCCATTTTCCTGAAAATTTTAAGTGTCGATTTTCTTGGCTTTTCTGATAGATTTTAATACGTAGATTGCATTTATACAAGAACGAGCGCTCAATTCGAAGAGAACATTCTATAACATAAGCATGGGAGAACTATTTGCCACAACAGAGAATAATGGCAATCTTGGGTGGGTGGGGGGAAAGGTGTCCTCAAAGATGTAATTCCATAAACTAAAACTTCACCCACAAATAGTTACAGGGTTAGGATTAACCCTAATCCCAAATCGGTCATGAATGATCCTAACGAGAATAAACTTAACTAAGTCCAATCGCTAACCCAACCCAACCTAATCACATACCCCTAAAACTAAACACTAATCCTACACCCACCGACCTAACCCAAGCCAAAATCATTATAGGGTTGGGTGTTAACCTTTAACTCCAAACCCTGCTAAACCTACCCCTAAATCTAACGACACTAACACTAACCACAACCCTTTATCCCTGCATAGAATAACCCTAACCCCAATACGCTAACACTAACCAGATTTTCTTTTCAATTTAATTTTAACCCTAACTCTAAACACTAACTCTCCAAAACAACCAGCCCAGCCAAACTCATCCCCTAAATACTAACCCCAACCTCTGACAATGACCCTAAATCTGCTATACGTAACCATGCCAACCCTAACACTACCCCACCATGCTTCAACCCAAAAGCTTTGACTTTTTAAACACCTAACAAAACTCTTCTCCAATTCTTGATTTTAATCAGTTGGAAATAAAATAAAAAACAATTTTAGATCTGTGCATTTTCTATTGTTGATGATATCAAAATTTTAAGTGAATGATGCATTAAGAATTAAAAGAAAATGAAATACATTTATATTTAATAAATATTAATTGACAAAGAGAAGGGTAAAAGAAAATACACACAATTTTACATCATACACAATGTATAGAAAATTAAAAGTCTATATAAGAAGGAAACATTTAGTGATACTTAATTATCTACCGTCCTGTTATTCTCTACCTGTTGTTATTGTTTTATTCTTTACACACATTTTTTCAGAGAGGGCATCAGAATGAATTCAGATTCCTACGTGGAATTGTTAAACACTGTAGTCAAGCTCCGGATAACAAGGGTAGCCAATGGTAGGCCTATATGTATGGCAACAGGATTCGGCCCCCTGCCACACCTCTGGGAAAAGTAAAAAATAGTTGTCGGCGAATTTTTACGACTACACCAATCCCAATGTTTGGTCTCCGAACTCCCCAGATCTTAATCCCATGGATTATTATGTATGGGGTGCTATTGAGATAGACACCAATCACCGTGCCAGTACTGCAAAACCCAGTTAATCGACAGAATTAAGGTACTTTTGTAAATCCTCCCCAGGGAAACTGTAACATCCACTTTCTCCAGGTTCCGGAGCAGGATTGAGGCTGTGATTGACGCTAATGGCGGTTATTTTGAGTGAAACTTGTTGACAGTAGTGTAATTTCCATGGCTATTGAATTTCTTTACAATCCATTAAATTTTGTAGTTACCAAGCACTTTTTCTTTTTCCTTATGAAACTCAAATTTATACTAAACATCCTGTTTATGAAGGAAACACTTAGTGATACTTAATTATCTACCCCCGCGTTTTTCTCTACCTTTTGTTATTGTTTTATTCTTTATACACATTCCTTTTGTCTTTCAATCGCATTTAGTATGGCTACATTGAACATTTTCATCCGTTCAGATATAAATGCATAATATGCCTATTCTCATTTCCTTTTTTCAATTGACACTTATTGTCGAATCAACTTTTGATATTTCTCTCTTGGCCATTAAATTTATTAATAAACTTTTAATGCCAGATAACTGATTAAACCTCAGCAATATATACAGACCTATCGCATATACTACATTGATTCTTGGTATAGAAAGCAATATACATAGAAAAAATATCACAATTTCATTCTATAATTTAAATTAAGCAATACTTTAGGTCTATTCTACAGACTTTCTAGTTTATTTCCTCCCTAATGAAATCTGCATGACTTTCTCGTTAACTGGTAAAAACAATTGAAAAATTTGAGGGTGGGCAGTTTAAAGGTGAGTTGCAAAGGTTCTCCATACAACGGGACAAATAGTTATTTTCCTGAACTCTCACAAGGCTGGTTAACACAAGGTATGTTTACATGGGTAATCACGCAAAAAAATAAACCCAAGTGCTCACCAGTGAAAAATGTATAGTCCCGTAAGCTGTCCCATTTTGGGGCACCTCAGGCACTAGGCAATGAAAATTAATTTTACCTCATTCGAGAGTTAAGAAGCCGTGGCTTCTTTTCTAGAAGTCCGGCAGAGTGTGATTGACACATGGAACTTTTTAATGTGGGGAGCCATAATCTCTGGTATCACGTAATTAATTTTATCATTACTTACATGCTAAGAGGTCACCCCTCTCCGCCACCTGAGTACAATGTAATTATGCAACAGAAAATAATAATCCTGGGAAAATCTGCTATGATTTCCAATGGCCAAATATCTCCACTGGCCAAATCATTCTAATCAACAGGTGTGACATATCTATGAAAATACATTTCTCATAACCAGAAAGTTGTGAGTTCAGTCCCTGTTCAGTACATTTTTATTTTCTATTCAATGACGCATCCTTAACTTTCATTTTAAATAGCCTATGATATCTTAAAGATTTCCAAATAATCAACAATTAAAATAATACATGAATAATTAACAAATTATGTAATATTTCACACTCGTAAACGATTTTAGTTATTTAAAGTTAAAGATACTTTTCTTCTTTTTTTCTACTTCTTTTTCTTAAAATAAAAAAGTTTTTCTATTTTAAAACTATTTCTGAATCAATGAAATTCATGGGAGAGTTCATTTTAAAGATAAATGCCAGCTAATCTACCTAAATAAATTAGATATTGTACTTTATCAGGGTAGATGAGTCTACCAACAGCAACAACGTCTTTTCTTTCTTTTCACTCAGCTTTCTCCCCCAAAACATATATCCGTCTGAATATGTACCTTCTTTGTACCTTCTGCTAGAATTTACTTTTGGTCTGCATTCGGGCCACGTGTTTGTCACATTTAGAATCACACGAGTTTCATACCAACAGGCAAGACTCACCTGGATTTACTTCCACTGTGCCGGTACAGGTAAAGCAGTGTTATTCCTATTAGATTAAACAAAAACACGTTCAGAAAATGTAAGTTCAATTCTTTCATAACATAGTTTTTTTTTCAAATTTCCAAGACTCTATAATTGTCGAAATTTTGAAAACAGTGTTTTGTGGTTTTGATGTATCTAGAAGATTGAGATTCTAGAAATATTACATATTCATTCAATTAAAAAATAAAGACATTTTCAATAAACTAATTGGTGAATAGAATCATTTTTTTATATTACTGAATTGCTTGATTTCCTCTCCATGGAATGAACATGCAATATAAACTGGGGGCAAAAGAGGAACATATTATTTTCTAAAAGAATTCTTTTTTTATTTCTACTTTCTGAATCCTATTTCAACACTAACTAGTCATAAACTCACTAATCATTCCTCAGATATTTTTATTTTTTGTATTTAATTCAATTTGAAGAAAAACAGACAATTTTCAGAGAGATTAAAAGGTCATCTGTTGAAAGCTGTCAACACTTTTTCCCTTACAATCGAAAAAGACTTCTTTAAAAAAAAAAAACAAAAAAAAAACAAAGAACATTTTCCTCAAAATTAATTGTTATTTGTGTTGTGAAAAATAATTATTCTAAATTATTTAAATTTTCGAAATTTAGTTTTTGAAATTTAACATTTTTTTAACATTGTTTTTAAAGGAAAATAAGAACGTCCTATCATGGTATAATTATTAGCAAGCTGGTCCCACAAATCTATTACTACTGAATAGCGAGGTCGATCCTCGCTGGATGACACACTTGTGACTGTCACACCCAACCCGTCGCAAACGGGTTTTTAATACCTACATTTAAAGTAGCATCGTAAAAAAATCTTATTCTCCCCTTATAAGTGGTTTGAACCCATTTTATTTTTCTCAAACGATAGTTAAATGTATAAATTAAATTTTGTACCCATAAAAAATGTAACAATAAAAAGGTAAGAATTAAAAATATACATTTTTTTGTCATTTAATTCTTTTTTTTTTTTGGGGGGGGCGGTGTTTACATTTAAAATAATATTTCGAGTAAAGATACATATTGGTTTGAAAAGGTTTCATTTTTTTACTTTACCAAAATCTTTTTTTCTTACAATTTGTAATAAATTAACAAAAATATTTAAATTGGAATACTAAAAAATCGATGGTCTTAAAATGTTTTTCAAATTATTAACCTAGTATCACATCCTACCCAGGGTGAACGGCTTGGGTAAATACTTACTAGGTTCGATAAATTTGTCAACTGAAAATTTATCTCCTGGTCAATAAGTTTCTTGTAAAATTTGTTAGTGCTAAACATTAATATATTTGATTCTAGGAAATAAGTCCTTACATTAAAAAAAACAAACTTAAATTCATTTCTTCCGTTGAGTTACATTGAAAAAATGTAGTCGTTTTTACAAAGTAGATAAGAATAAAAATGTCCTTACAATAAAAATAATTGTTTTTAAATCAAAATTTTTCGTATTACATTTCTTTCTTTTCAAATAAAATGTTGATTCTATTTTTTGGTTATTTACAAAATGAACTTTGCTATACAATTAATAATAAATTACAACAATAATTTTCAAATAGAAAATACATTTAAATTTCACCAATGGAATCTGTTTGATATTTAAACATAGTGGCTTTAATAATACTTGATATATAGTACTTGATATAATAGATAACACCTAAGATCTATCGAAATGTAAAGGTAAAGTAATTTCCCAAACCATTTGCCATGTGTAGGACGGTGTGGAATAGTTGTTTAGTGGGATTGATGACAGAGTATTGCCCCAATAAAGAAGAAGATGAGACATTATACATTTTGTTTCTTATAAACATTAAAGAGAACGCAAGATTTTAAAGCTGAATGACGTCACTTTTGAGATAGAAGTTATAACTTTTGCAGTGTAATGGTTAGCAAGAATGGACTTGAAGACTTATTACTACTGATTAGGAAGTTCGATCTTTGCATATAATCGTGGCAGACGTGGCCGCTAAACACTACAGTCTTACCGGAAAATTGACACAAGAATATAGTCTATTGGTCGAAACGGAATAGCTGATTTTGGGTCTTTTACAATGATTTAAATTATCAATTATTCGCATAAATTTCTACTCGCAATTAAAAAAACGAACAAGGCTCACACCACAGCGATGAGTACGTCTTTAGTAGTACATTGAGCTATAGATTTGCCCCAGATGAG
>CM042147.1:0-17500 GCA_023376005.1 Doryteuthis pealeii
TTTCAACCCTACAATAGGTGATTAAAAGTGCTCAAATCTCGCCAATTCTTAAAATGATCGCTTTCTTTGGCATCAATGAATTCTTACGCATCGAAATCTACCAGAAAAACCAAGATATCACAATTTTGAATACTTTTAAAAAATAGGTGATTTTCTTCTGGACCGGGTTTACGGAAATTAAAGAAAACGACACGAGCATTATCATGAAATTTGGGATTTTCAGGCATTATAAGGGCTTATTTAAGTGTTCAAATTACAGCCAATCCTTCGAATTAAGCGATTCTTTTAAAATCAATGCATTTTATGCATGAAAATCTGACAAATAAGCCGATTAAGTACGTATCTAAATATTTCAACGAAATTCGAAATTTTTCAACCCTACAATAGGTGATTAAAGTGCTCAAATCTCTGCCATTCTTAAATTGATCGCTTTCTTTGGCATCAATGAATTCTACGCATCGAAATCTACCAGAAAAACCAAAGATATCACAACTTTGAATACTTTCAAAATAGGTGATTTCTTCTGGACCTATAAGGGGGGTACCTTACGGAATTCAAGAAAACGACACGAGCATTATCATGAAATTTGGTATTTCAGGCATAATAAGGGCTTATTTAAGGTTCAAATTACAGCCAATCCTTCGAATTAAGCGATTCTTTTAAAATCAATGCATTTTATGCATGAAAATCTGACAAATAAGCCGATTAAGTACGTATCTAATATTTCAACGAAATTCGAAATTTTTCAACCCTACAATAGGTGATTAAAGTGCTCAAATCTCCGCCAATTCTTAAAATTGATCGCTTTCTTTGGCATCAATGAATTCTACGCATCGAAATCTACCAGAAAAACCAAAGATATCACAACTTTGAATACTTTCAAAAATAGGTGATTTCTTCTGGACCTATAAGGGGGTACCTTACGGAAATTCAAGAAAACGACACGAGCATTATCATGAAATTTGGGATTTTCAGGCATTATAAGGGCTTATTTAAGTGTTCAAATTACAGCCAATCCTTCGAATTAAGCGATTCTTTTTAAAATCAATGCATTTTATGCATGAAAATCTGACAAATAAGCCGATTAAGTACGTATCTAATATTTCAACGAAATTCGAAAATTTTCAACCCTACAATAGGTGATTAAAGTGCTCAAATCTCCGCCAATTCTTAAAATTGATCGCTTTCTTTGGCATCAATGAATTCTACGCATCGAAATCTACCAGAAAAACCAAAGATATCACAACTTTGAATACTTTCAAAAATAGGTGATTTCTTCTGGACCTATAAGGGGGTACCTTACGGAAATTCAAGAAAACGACACGAGCATTATCATGAAATTTGGGATTTTCAGGCATTATAAGGGCTTATTTAAGGGTTCAAATTACAGCCAATCCTTCGAATTAAGCGATTCTTTTAAAATCAATGCATTTTATGCATGAAAATCTGACAAATAAGCCGATTAAGTACGTATCTAATATTTCAACGAAATTCGAAAATTTTTCAACCCTACAATAGGTGATTAAAGTGCTCAAATCTCCGCCAATTCTTAAAATTGATCGCTTTCTTTGGCATCAATGAATTCTACGCATCGAAATCTACCAGAAAAACCAAAGATATCACAACTTTGAATACTTTCAAAAATAGGTGATTTCTTCTGGACCTATAAGGGGGTACCTTACGGAAATTCAGAAAACGACACCGAGCATTATCATGAAATTTGGGATTTTCAGGCATTATAAGGGCTTATTTAAGTGTTCAAATTACAGCCAATCCTTCGAATTAAGCGATTCTTTTAAATCAATGCATTTTATGCATGAAAATCTGACAAATAAGCCGATTAAGTACGTATCTAATATTTCAACGAAATTCGAAATTTTTTCAACCCTACAATAGGTGATTAAAGTGCTCAAATCTCCGCCAATTCTTAAAATTGATCGCTTTCTTTTGGCATCAATGAATTCTACGCATCGAAATCTACCAGAAAAACCAAAGATATCACAACTTTGAATACTTTCAAAAATAGGTGATTTCTTCTGGACCTATAAGGGGTACCTTACGGAAATTCAAGAAAACGACACCGAGCATTATCCTGAAATTTGGGATTTTCAGGCATTATAAGGGCTTATTTAAGGGTTCAAATTACAGCCAATCCTTCGAATTAAGCGATTCTTTTAAAATCAATGCATTTTATGCATGAAAATCTGACAAATAAGCCGATTAAGTACGTATCTAATATTTCAACGAAATTTGAAAATTTTTCAACCCTACAAGAGGTGATTAAAGTGCTCAAATCTCCGCCAATTCTTAAAATTGATCGCTTTTTTGGCATTAATGAATTCTACGCACCGAATTCTACCAGAAAAACCCAAAGATATCACAACTTTGAATACTTTCAAAAATAGGTGATTTCTTCTGGACCTATAAGGGGGGTACCTTACGGAAATTCAAGAAAACGACACCGAGCATTATCATGAAATTTGGGATTTTCAGGCATTATAAGGGGTTATTTAAGGGTTCAAATTACAGCCAATGCATTGAATTAAGCGATTCTTTTAAAATCAATGCATTTTATGCATCGAAATCTATCAATTAAGCTGATTAAATCCATACCTAATATTTCAACGAAATTCGAAAATTTTAAAACCCTATGATAGGTGATTAAAGTGCTCATATCTCCGCTAATTCTTAAAATTGATCGCATTTTTTGGCATTAATGAATTCTACACATCAAAATCTACCTGAAAAACCAAAGATATCACAACTTTGAATACTTTCAAAAATAGGTGATTTTCTTCTGGACCTAGTTAAATTCGATAAAAGTAACATCCACAATTTTCTTGAATTTAATGATTTTCAGCCTCTATAAAGGGTTTTTTAAATTTTCATATCACTGCCAATCCTTCGCCCATGTCTTTCTTTTAAAATCAATTAATTCTATCAATAGAAACCTATCAAAAAAGCCCATTAAATACACACCTAAAATTTTTAACACTATAATAGGTGATTAAAGTTCTGATATCTCTGCCAATTCTTTATTGCTTTCTTTGGTATCAATGAATTCTACGCATGAAAATCAATCAATCAGAAAAAACAAACATATCGAAACTTTAAATACTCTTTTAAAAAAATCTTGACCTATAAAGGGTTTTTTAAGTAAAAAAATATCACTGCCAATCCTTCAAACTTATCTTTCCTTTGAAATCAATGAATTCTATGAATCCAAATCAATCAAAAATGCCAATTAAATACATACCTAAAATTTTGAAGACATTGTAGATTTTTAACTTCATAATAGGTGATTAAAGTTGTCATATCTCTGCCAATTCTTGGTATTGAATGCTTTCTTTGTTTAAAATGTATAAATGTAAGCTGAATTTGGCCATTTGCTAATTTGAATAAAGAAGCGATTTGACGAAGCTCGGTGGCCCTGAGATACCTACGAGTGGAAATGGTCCATAATCACGATATCCCTGGTATTTAAGGCAGTCGGTAGAGCGTTCAGCTAGAAACCACAAGGTTCCTAGTTCGATACCGGTCCTTGCCAACTCAGCGTATGAGTAGCACAGGGATATGTGTGGTAACATAAGGAGTTGATGGTAGGTGTGGCGCTATTGCAAACGGGATAGACTCCCTCACTGACTGGCTGATACCAACTTTAGGCCGCCCCGCCGACTTAACTCTTTTATTCACACACAACACACACACACACACACACACACAATATATATATATATGTATATATATATATATATATATATATGAGAGTAAATATGGAATTAAATCCAATAATATTAAGAAAAACTTTTGGAAAGACAATTATTCCGAAAATGGGATGAATTTATTTAACGATGTTTAAACATTTCGGTTTCTTAAACCTTCATCAGGATGTATTTTGGGGTGGAGAAATTGATGGATGACAGGAGATGAAAATCTTAAAAAATTTTTTTTTTGTTATGTAACTGTATTTGTACAGCGTTATATTTCTAAAAATGCAAGTCTCGATGCGCACACGCGAAGATGTCATGACGCGTGACGCAACTCGAAGAAATGCATTCAACAAAAGACAAGAAAAAGTATTAATGGACTGATTTTATGAGAACAAAGGGAGCAAATCTTTCTTTCTTTCTTCCTTCCTTCCTTTCTTTTTTTCTTTCTGTCTTCTAAGAATTATTTCTTTTTTCTTTCTTTTATTCATTCTGTCTTTCTTTCTTTCTTTCTTCTAAGGATACTTTTCTTTTTCTTCTAATAATTGCTTCTTTTTTCTTCCTTCTAATAATTCTTCCAATATTTTTCTCATCCTTCTTTTTTCTCCTTATGAATCTTATTTCCTTTCTGTATTTCCTATTTACACTCTTTCATACATTCATTAAAGAAAGAACTAAATAACCATTCGAAAAAATGAAGACATCCTAATTAAAAGTAATAAAGAAAGACTAAAAAGGAGAAAGAATCATTAAAAGAAAGAAAGAAAGAAAGAAAGAATTATCATGAGAAAAAAAAATTATTCATTAGGAGAAAGAAACAAAAAAAAGAAAGAAAGAAAGAAAGAAAGAAAGGATAACTAGAAAAAAGCAAAGAATGATAATTAAATAAGTGAAGCCTGGTATTTTGCAGTTATTCAAGACCACTCTCTCTCTCTCTCTCTCTCTCTCTCTCTCTCTCTCTCTCTCTCTCTCTCTTTCTCTATCTATCTTTCTATCTATATCAGCATTCTCATCTGTCTGTCGGTTTATCTATTTGTTCGCGCTGAATATTATTCTTTCATCACCCAAATGTTCGATACAACTTACAACTTGTATGTAAGATATAACTATGAAATGCCATTTAGAATCCCTCACTCCTTTCAAGTACCACCATTTTGGTACATTTTTGATATCATGGACCGCTATTGAAATCGGAGCCCAACAGGGTCATGGATCGTCTAGTCTTGCTTATTGTTTCTGTTAAACCTTCTTTTAGAAAAGGCAATCACAGATTTGAATTGTGCAAAAGGAAACATGCAGAATATGACTCATGTAATGAATGACATTTTAAAAACAATTTTTCACTTTAAAAAACAACAACAAAGGTTCCTTCATTACAACATACTAGTACAAAATATAAAACACCCTCCGGGCGATGTAAAAATAGATTTATGAAAATTAAAGAATCCATGTCTATTATTAAGGGAGGGCAAAAGCGAAATTGCACAGGCTTCAAAAATCTGTCGTGGTCTTTTGTTGTGAATATGAGCTAATATTTTGGCATCATTGAAACTAAAGTTATGATCAGTTTCAAACATGTGTTGGACGAAGGTGTTTTGAAATTTGCTCAATCTAATGTCACGTTTGTGCTCATATAGACGCTTTTTGAGATTTCTGGCGCTACTACTCATACATTAACACACACACACACACACACACACACACACATATATATATATATATATATATGTGTGTGTGTGTGTGTGTGTGTGTGTGTGTGTGTGTTAATGTATGAGTAGTAGCTTACCGGTGGGTATGAGTTCGATCGTTGGAAGCGCACAGTATCCAGGGGTTAAGACTGAGAAAAAAAAATACAAAGTGCTCAATACAATGTAGAGCAAAATTTATTTATATAATGGATAAAAGTAACCTACTCGAGTTCCATCGTCTGATTCGTCAGGGTTATATCCGTTGAATTAATCGAGTTTACGATTAATCTCAGTTGGTACAATACATGTACAATCGTAAACTCGATTAATTCAACGGATGTAACCCTGACGAATCAGACGATGAAACTCGAGTAGGTTACTTTTATCCATTATATATATATATATATATATATATATATATATATATATATATTTCTACTGTGGTCCTATGCCAGTCACGGTACGTAATAAGATGACTTAGTTCCGTGACTACCTCATGTGTCTCCGGCTAGTTGCTTTGTTGATGCCTTCTACGCCAACGTCCCGTTCCGTTAACTCACAGAACTAGGATCGATGCACCTTGGTCGGAACGTCTTAGTGACGGGTTGAAAGATTAGTGGAAATGAGGTACCGTGGTTTCTGGCAACACTGTGAATGATATAACTCACCGTTAACAATAACAATGGTTTTATTATCATATATAATGGATGAATATGTTTTGCACACTGGGTCGGAGAGAAAAGACACGGTGAGGAGCTTTGTCTGACATTTTGTTCAATGCTAATTACCATTGAGTTATTCAGCAAATGTAGACTTAGTTCTTGATCGGAGTTATTCTTGGCGGGATGGTCTCTTTTTTTCTAGTGGCAATTCTTTTATTTCAGCCCAGTAGCCTTGTGACACGCTTCCTTCTGTCGATATTGTCTGACTGAAGTTTTACAATTGAGAGTGTCGTTCGATAGAGAAAAATTGTAGGTATTTTTGTCATCGGAACAAGGTCAGCGAGTGCTAACTGCCAACCCCCAAACATATAATTGATTTGAAAGCCCCGGCAAACATATCAACTTAGGTCACTGTGAACGATTCAGTGACTATTGCTTCTATCTGCAAACACTAATTAATTCTCTTTTCTAATTCCTTTTTATTATTTCCCTTTTATTAATTCCCTTTTCTAATTCCTTTTTATTAATTATCTTTTCTAATTCCCCTTTCTAATTCCCTTTATTGATTCCCTTTTCTAATTCCCTTTATTATTTCCCTTTTATTAATTCCCTTTTCTAATACTCTTTTCTTAATTCCCTTTCATTAATTCTCTTTTCTAATTCCTTTTTATTAATTGTCTTTTCTAATTCCCTTTTATTATTTCCCTTTAATAATTCTCTTTTCGAATTCCCTTTTATTAATTCCCTTTCATTAATTCTCTTTTCTAATTCCTTTTTATTTAATTCTTTTCTTAATTCCTTTTTATTCATTCCTTTTCTAATTCCTTTATTATTTCCTTTTATTTAATTCCCTTTTCTAATTCCCTTTTATTAATTCCCTTTCATTAATTCTCTTTTCTAATTCCTTTTTATTAATTCTCTTTTCTAATTCTCTTTTATTATTTCCCTTTAATAATTCTCTTTTCGAATTCCCCTTTTATTATTTCCCTTTCATTAATTCTCTTTTCTAATTCCTTTTATTAATTCTCTTTTCTAATTCCTTTTATTATTTTCCTTTAATAATTCTCTTTCTAATTCCCTTTTATTAATTCCTTTCATTAATTCTCTTTTCTAATTCCTTTTTTATTATTTCCCTTTAATAATTCTCTTTTCGAATTCCCTTTTATTAATTCCCTTTCATTAATTCTCTTTTCTAATTCCTTTTTATTAATTCTCTTTTCTAATTCCCTTTTATTATTTCCCTTTCATTAATTCTCTTTTCTAATTCCTTTTTATTAATTCTCTTTTCTAATTCCTTTTTATTAATTCTCTTTTCTAATTCCTTTTTATTATTTCCCTTTCATTAATTCTCTTTTCTAATTCCTTTTTATTATTTCCCTTTCATTAATTCTCTTTTTTAATTCCCTTTTATTATTTCCCTTTCATTAATTCTCTTTTCTAATTCCTTTTCATTAATTCTCTTTTCTAATTCCTTTTTATTAATTCCCTTAGGTCACTGTTGACGATTCAGTGACCATTGCTTCTATCAGCAAACACGACAAGCAAAATAAAGTTTCACACAACACGTTGATCCTTCGAATTTAACAAAACCATTTCCTTTATCTAACAAAAACAACCTTTACACATTTCCTATTTCGTTAAAAATTAATTGACGCAAAAAAAGAAGATTTTTCAAAAGGTATTTCCATATTTCCAATAATACTGAGCCCTGTCGGCTGGGGCTTAAGAATATGCCGACTGCACCTCTGCAGAAGGGTAAGACCGCCCCCAATAGGTCGTTCTGTCGGTCGTGACTAAGCATGGAATCCTGGTGGTTCAGCAGTCCATGACATACAACACTCCACTTTGGCCATTATTTAGGCTAGACGGATAGTCGGAGAGATACCCTCCGATCAGTCGGCTGGTCATGTCAATCCCTAGCACCTATATGATTTGTCCAATCCTATTGCCCTCATGGTCAGTCCCAACCCTTTTTACATATGACAAGATATATGAAATTCTCTGATTGGGATCGTTCCTGGAATGGTATGGAAATGTTATATAACCCTTTTAATTCTTAGTCCTCATGGCAGTGGTGTGAGCATTGTTCCTTATTTAGTTGTGAGTAGAGGTTTATGCGCACAATTGGTAATTAAAATCATTGTAAAAGACGCAAAAACGGTCATTCCGTTTCGACCAATAGACTTGATTCTTTCTGTCAATTTCCCGGTAAGACCTATCTCACTGGGACAAATCTATAGCTCAATGTACTAATGAAGAACTCGTCGTGTTATACTAGTCATGGTAATCTTTCGTGGCTCTTTTTATCTCATCAATAGACATTAACCTTACAGATGAGTACCAGTAGTCTCAAGATTGAATTCTTGATCCAGGTCGTTGACAGATGAGGTAGATTCGCCCAGAATCTGGCGAAGTGCACATTTGCTTTACATCCATCAATTCAAATTCAAATATCACCCGCTTGTGTCCGCGTATAATACTCGAGTTTTATACTTGTGGAAATTCAATATTTTTTTAACTGCGTCTTCCCAAATGTATTTAATACGAGCTTAAATGCTATCCTAGCAAGCGGTAAATAAACTAGCCTTTGCGAAGGACTCCTGCGATAGGCAACAATAAACTACAGAAAACACAAAATTTATCGCTGCATTGAATATTGCATTAATACTTACCTTTTAAAAGTTAATCGATAATTCTTCTGTCGCCATTTAATTTAAAGACACTTTGATGTACTTATGACCTTATTTTACGTACAAACAAGTATTTCTATTTCATGGGTGACTTTCGCTGGATTTTGCGATCAAATTTTGATTATTCCAAAATTTATTGCTAGAATATAAAAAATTATTATTGTACAAAAAAAAAAAAAAAAAAAAATCGCCCCTCCTCCCCCCCCAAAAAAAAAAACCTCGTAGAAATCGCCGGAAACAACCACAGTAATCAAAACTTAGGAAATCCAAAATTTCAGGATTGCGGTCTCGGATTCGATTCAAAATGAATTTAGTCTGCTAGTACAGCCGGTCTGATTCAAAAGTGGTATAATATGTTGGACTACAGCCTCTAGGAATAGAGTTGAAAAAATCTGACATACTGACATACTGACATTCTCATTTATTATTAAAAAATTTTCCTGGATATTTTTTTGCAAAAGAATGATCAGTTTTGCTGCCCTTTAGATCAATTTAATTTTAGTGTATGACAAATATTTCATTCTTTGTTGAGTTGATCGTAATTTTAATTCCTGAAAAATAGTTGATCCATTGTCGAGTTGATCTTAATTTTGGTGCATGAAATATTTGACCCTTTCTGGAGTTGATCTTAAACCTAATCCATGAAAATATTTGATCCATTGTTGGGTTGATCTTAAATTTGGTGCATGAAAATATTTGATCCATTGTCGAGTTGATCTTAATTTTGGTGCATGAAATATTTGATTCTTTCTGGAGTTGATCTTAAACTTGATCCATGAAAATATTTGATCCATTGTTGGGTTGATCTTAAATTTGGTGCATGAAAATATTTGATCCATTTTCAAGTTGCTCGTAGATTTGGTGCATGAAAAGTATTAATTTTCTAATAGAGTTGATCTTGAATAAAGGAGTAATGTCAATAGAAGTACACCATACATAACAAAGCTACAAAACTGGAGCCTCACCACCAGATCCAGTTTAATATCATACCTAGGACACTAACAGCCTTGTCGGTTGGGGCAGTAGAATACACTGCTTGCACATCTGAAGAGTGGTAAGGACCTATTCCAACGAGTCCACTTGCTGGATGTGGGTGGTGACCCGTGATGGAATCCTGGTGACTGAATTATCCATGATATGCAGCTCTACTCTTTAGCCTTTTCTTTCTGGTCAGTAGGAAGGTCCTCTCCGATCAATCAGCCCGTTACATAAAACCCTAGCACCTATATGATTGCTTATATGGCATACCCCCAACCCTTTTTAGCATATATGTGCCAGAAAGGCGTGGGTATGAAGTTTAAACTGCATCTAGTGGTGAGGTTCCAATTTGGAGCTCTGTAGAGAATGGAGTACCCCAATTAAGCATTATTCCAGGTCTATTTTGACTAGGAGTGGTAGTTAGGGTTAATTGAAAAAAATGAGTTGAAAAATATTTAAAAGAAATGAATTTAAAAAAATTTATACCCCAAACCAGAATCAATTTAACAAAATATCTTAGGCATAAACAACCCAAAAGTGTTGGCATGGGATCAAGTCACCAATAGGCACCCAAGTTGGATCTGTTTTCAAAGGAACGGAATTTTGTTTTTCACCGGTTGCTAATAAGGCATCAACTGAGGATTTTTTTTGACATTAGAATTCTATACAAACCAAGGACCCTTTTTTATACTGAAATAGTTTTTGCTTTTAATTAAAAAAAAAGTTATTTCATGTTGTTGTTGTTAGCGTATGTTTAAAAATTATTTTGCACTAGAGGTAAACTAATATTGTTAATATTTCTCTTTTCTAATTCTCTTTTATTATTTCCCTTTTATTAATTCCCTTTTCTAATTTCCTTTTATTTATTCCCTTTTCTAATTCCTTTTTATCATTTCCCTTTTCAAATTCTCTTTTATTAATTCCCTTTTATAATTCCCTTTTCTAATTCCCTTTTATTAATTCCTTTCATTAATTCTCTTTTCTAATTCCTTTTTATTATTTCCTTTAATAATTCTCTTTTCGAATTCCTTTTATTTCCTTTCATTAATTCTTCTTTTCTAATTCCTTTTTTATTATTTCCTTAATAATTCTCTTTTCGAATTCCTTTTATTATTTCCCTTTCATTAATTCTCTTTTCTAATTCCTTTTATTTATTTTCCTTTAATAATCTCTTTTCGAATTCCCTTTTATTATTTCCCTTTCATTAATTCTCTTTCTAATTCCTTTTTAATTCCTTAATAATTCTCTTTTAATTCCCTTTTATTATTCCCTTTTTAATTCTCCTTTTCTAATTCCTTTTTATTAAAATTCCCTTTTTTATTAATTTCCCTTTCATTAATTCTCTTTTCTAATTCCTTTTATTATTTCCCTTTAATAATTCTTTTCGAATTCCCTTTATTATTTCCCTTTCATTAATTCTCTTTTCTAATTCCTTTTTATTATTTCCCTTTAATAATTCCCTTTTCTAATTCCCCTTTTATTAATTCCCTTTCATTAATTCTCTTTTCTAATTCCTTTTTATTAATTCCCTTTAATAATTCTCTTTCGAATTCCCTTTTATTATTCCCTTTCATTAATTCTCTTTTCTAATTCCTTTTTATTATTTCCCTTTAATAATTCCCTTTTCTAATTCCCTTTTATTAATTCCCTTTCATTAATTCTCTTTTCTAATTCCTTATTAATTCCCTTTAATAAATTCTCTTTCGAATTCCCTTTATTATTCCCTTTCATTAATTCTCTTTTCTAATTCCTTTTATTATTTCCCTTTAATAATTCCCTTTTTTAATTCCCTTTTATTAATTCCCTTCATTAATTCTCTTTTCTAATTCCTTTTATTAATTCCCTTTAATAATTCTCTTTTCTAATTCCTTTTTATTAATTCTCTTTTCTAATTCCCTTTTATTAATTCCCTTTTATTATTTTCCTTTTATTAATTCCCTTTTCTAATTCCCTTTTATTATTTTCCTTTTATTAATTCCCTTTTCTAATTCCCTTTTATTATTTCCCTTTAATAATTCTCTTTTCTAATTCCCTTTTATTAATTCCCTTAGGTCACTGTTGACGATTCAGTGACCATTGCTTCTATCAGCAAACACGACAAGCAAAATAAAGTTTCACACAACACGTTGATCCTTCGAATTTAACAAAACCATTTCCTTTATCTAACAAAAACAACCTTTACACATTTCCTATTTCGTTAAAAATTAATTGACGCAAAAAAAGAAGATTTTTCAAAAGGTATTTCCATATTTCCAATAATACTGAGCCCTGTCGGCTGGGGCTTAAGAATATACCGACTGCACCTCTGCAGAAGGGTAACACCGCCCCTAATAGGTCGTTCTGTCGGTCGTGATTAAGCATGGAATCCTGGTGGTTCAGCAGTCCATGACATACAACACTCCACTTTGGCCATTATTTAGGCTAGACGGATAGTCGGAGAGATACCCTCCGATCAGTCGGCTGGTCATGTCAATCCCTAGCACCTATATGATTGTCCCAATCCTATTGCCCTCATGGTCAGTCCAAACCCTTTTTACATATGACAAGATATATGAATTCTCGGATTGGGATCGTTCCTGGAATGGTATGGAAATGTTATAAACCCTTTTAATTCTTAGTCCTCATGGCAGTGGTGTGAGCATTGTTCCTTATTTAGTTGTGAGTAGAGGTTTATGCGCACAATTGGTAATTAAAATCATTGTAAAAGACCGCAAAAACGGTCATTCCGTTTCGACCAATAGACTTGATTCTTCTGTCAATTTCCCGGTAAGACCTATCTCATTGGGACAAATCTATAGCTCAATGTACTAATGAAGAACTCGTCGTGTTATACTAGTCATGGTAATCTTTCGTGGCTCTTTTTATCTCATCAATAGACATTAGCCTTACAGATGAGTACCAGTAGTCTCAAGATTGAATTCTTGATCCAGGTCGTTGACAGATGAGGTAGATTCGCCCAGAATCTGGCGAAGTGCACATTTGCTTTACATCCATCAATTCAAATTCAAATATCACCCGCTTGTGTGCCGCGTATAATACTCGAGTTTTATACTTGTGGAAATTCAATATTTTTTAACTGCGTCTTCCCAAATGTATTTAATACGAGCTTAAATGCTATCCTAGCAAGCGGTAAATAAACTAGCCTTTGCGAAGGACTCCTGCGATAGGCAACAATAAACTACCGAAAAACACAAAATTTATCGCTGCATTGAAATATTGCATTAATACTTACCTTTTAAAAGTTAATCGATAATTCTTCTGTCGCCATTTAATTTAAAGACACTTTGATGTATTTATGACCTTATTTTACGTACAAACAAGTATTTCTATTTTATGGGTGACTTTCGCGGGATTTTGCGATCAATTTTGATTATTCCAAAATTTATTGCTAGAATATAAAAAATTATTATTGTACAAAAAAAAAAAAATCGCCCCTCCCCCCCCCCCAAAAAAAAAAACCCTCGTAGAAATCGCCGGAAACAACCACAGTAATCAAAACTTAGGAATCCAAAATTTCAGGATTGCGGTCTCGGATTCGATTCAAAATGAATTTAGTCTGCTATTACAGCCGGTCTGATTCAAAAGGGGTATAATATGTTGGACTACAGCCTCTAGGAATAGAGTTGAAAAAAATCTGACATACTGACATACTGACATTCTCATTTATTATTAAAAAATTTTCCTGGATATTTTTTTGCAAAAGAATGATCAGTTTTGCTGCCCTTTAGATCAATTTAATTTTAGTGTATGACAAATATTTCATCCTATGTTGAGTTGATCGTACTTTTAATTCCTGAAAAATAGTTGATCCATTGTCGAGTTGATCTTAATTTTGGTGCATGAAATATTTGATCCTTTCTGGAGTTGATCTTAAACCTGATCCATGAAAATATTGATCCATTTGTTGGGTTGATCTTAAATTTGGTGCATGAAAATAGTTGATCATTGTCGAGTTGATCTTAATTTGGTGCATGAAATATTTGATCCTTTCTGGAGTTGATCTTAAACCTGATCCATGAAAAATTTGATCCATTGTTGGGTTGATCTTAAATTTGGTGCATGAAAATATTTGATCCATTGTCGAGTTCTTAATTTTGGTGCATGAAATATTTGATCCTTTCTGGAGTTGATCTTAAACCTGATCCATGAAATATTTGATCCATTGTTGGGTTGATCTTAAATTTGGTGCATGAAAATATTTGATCCATTGTCGAGTTGATCTTAATTTCGGTGCATGAAATATTTGATCCTTTCTGGAGTTGATCCATTCTCAAGCTGCTCGTAGATTTGGTGCATGAAAAGTATTAATTCCCCAAAAGAATTGATCTTGAATAATGGAGTAATGTCAATAGAGGTACACCATACATAACAAAGCTACAAAACTGGAGCCTCACCACCAGATCCAGTTTAATATCATACCTAGGACACTAACAGCCTTGTCGGTTGGGGCAGTAGAATACACTGCTTGCACATCTGAAGAGTGGTAAGGACCTATTCCAACGAGTCCACTTGTTGGATGTGGGTGGTGACACGTGATGGAATCCTGGTGACTGAATTATCCATGATATGCAGCCCTACTCTTTAGCCTTTTCTTTCTGGTCAGTAGGAAGGTCCTCTCCGATCAATCAGCCCGTTACATAAAACCCTAGCACCTATATGATTAGCATATATGTGCCAGAAAGCGTGGGTATGAAGTTAAACTGCATCTAGTGGTGAGGTTCCAATTTTGGAGCTCTGTAGAGTATGGAGTACCCCATTATTAGCATTATTCCCAGGTCTATTTTGTCTAGGAGTGGTAGTAGGGTTAAATTGAAAAAAATGAGTTGAAAAATATTTAAAAAGAAATGAATTTAAAAAATTGTATACCCAAACCAGAATCAATAAAACAAAATATCTTAGGCATAAAACAACCCAACAGGTGTTGGCATGGGATCAAGTCACCAATAGGCACCCAGTTGGGATCTGTTTTCAAAGGAACGGAATTTTGTTTTTCACCGGTTGCTAATAAGCAAAATCAACTGAGGATTTTTTTTGACATTAGAATTTTATACAAACCAAGGACCCTTTTTTTATACTGAAATAGTTTTTGCTTTTAATTTAAAAAAAAGTTATTTCATGTTGTTGTTGTTAGCGTATGTTTAAAAATTATTTTGCACTAGAGGTAAACTAATATTGTTAATATTTCTCTTTCTAATTCTCTTTTATTATTTCCCTTTTATTAATTCCCTTTTCTAATTTCCTTTTATTTATTCCCTTTTCTAATTCCTTTTTATCATTTCCCTTTTCAAATTCTCTTTTATTAATTCCCTTTTATAATTCCCTTTTCTAATTCCCTTTTATCCATTCCCTTTTCTAATTCTTTTTTATTAATTAATTCTCTTTTATTATTTCCCTTTTCTAATTCCCTTTTATTAATTCCCTTTTATTAATTCCCTTTTCTAATTCTCTTTTCTAATTCCTTTTTATTAATTTTCTTTTCTAATTCACTTTTCTTATTCCCTTTTATTAATTTCCTTTTATTAATTCCCTTTTCTAATTCCCTTTTATTAATTCTCTTTTCAAATTCTCTTTTCTTAATTCCTTTTCTTAATTCCCTTTTATTAATTCCCTTTTCTAATTCCTTTTTATTAATTCTCTTTTCAAATTCTCTTTTATTAATTTCCTTTTATTAATTCCCTTTTCTAATTACCTTTTATTAATTTCCTTTATTAATTCCCTTTTCTCTTTTATCAATTCCCTTTTTTAATTCCTTTTTATTCATTCCCTTTTATTAATTCTTTTTCTAATTACCTTTCTTAATTCCCTTTTTAATTCCCTTTCATAATTCCTTTTTATTAATTCTCTTTTATCAATTCCCTTTTATTAATTCCCTTTTCTAATTCCTTTTATTCATTCCCTTTTATTAATTCTCTTTTCTAATTACCTTTTCTTAATTCCCTTTTCTTAATTCCCTTTCATAATTCCTTTTTATTAATTCTCTTTTATCAATTCCCTTTTATTAATTCCCTTTTCTAATTCCTTTTTATTAATTCTCTTTTCAAATTCTCTTTTATCAATTTCCTTTTATTAATTCCCTTTTCTAATTCCCTTTTATTATTTCCCTTTTATTAATTCCCTTTTCTATTCTATTTTATCATTTCCCTTTTATTAATTCCCTTTTTTAATTCCCTTTTCTAATTCCTTTTTATTCATTCCCTTTTCTAATTCCCTTTTATTAATTCCCTTTCATTAATTCCCTTTTCTTATTCCCTTTTATTCTATGAGAAATTATAGTAACACAAGATCGCAATTACGGGGAATCTAACGAGGATCGAAAACGCTATTCTGTAGTACTGGATCGAGACTAGTTTGCTAACCATAACACCATGATGAGACACCCTTGGTATTTATACAACTCGTTCGTCACATGTTCGATGTTACTCAACGTCGCAAATATGGGGCATCCAGCGAGGACTGGACTCGCTATTCAGTAGCAATGCGAGACTTATTTGCTATCTATTATATCACGATGTGACTCCTCGGGATATTTTTTCATTTGTATTAGGAAGATGCTATAGGTAAATAGTAGTACAGACTGTTTTCTCTAACCCGGGTCAGTTGTTGCGTAGGGGACAAGTTTGAGTTGTAGTCGTAGTCCCGAATTGTAAAGTCACAAAGGGGTTGTTTATTTCTTTCTAGGCTCGTGGGTTCTTTTTCAGAGAGCAGGTGAGTGAGAGAATAAGGTCGAGCTGTTTTATCTTAAATCACATTCATACGCGCTGTTCGTTGCTACCCTAGATATGTCACGATAGAGCTCCAAAAAACGCGTCCGGCCTTCCTTGGGTCCGGCGAAAGAGAAGTTGAATTTTCTTTACTTTCGTTTGTAGTCCTGATGGTGGGGAAAGGTCACACCCGTTTCCGTATCTCCGCAGAAACTGGTACTTCCGTTTTTATTTTTAACTCTAGTTCCGTGGTCATTGGTCGGTGAATAGCTGCCCCAACCCGTAGAGTGGTTTATTTTTCCAAACTTTAACCTCTTTTTGTGCTTATTTCTTTTTCTTCTCTTTCTCCAGAAATTACCGTTTTCTTTTCAATCCCCAAATTCCCCATAAACCATAATAATTAAGCTACATCAGGCAACCAGTCTAGGAGAAGGAAAACTGAATTCAAACCGGTTAAACCCCGCTTAAGAAATTGACCAATCAAGTTCAAGAGGGAGGTTTGGTAAATACAGATTTTAAAAATAATAAATTAGGGACTAGCAAAAAAATCAGCTTCTACGAGATTTAAAAGCGAATTAAAAATAATTAAATCTATTATTTAAAGCCAAGCTTTGTCTAAATCGATAAGTAATAACATAATGACCATCATTAAAAAAAGAAAAATATCATTACATATGCAGTTTATCTTTAATACATTTAAAGGATTTGTTTTGGTCACTTTCGACGCGATCCGCCATTCTGTCTCTTTTTCGATGGTTTTAAGTACTTGTTTACAATTTTAACGTAACATTCGCGATTGCAAAAAAAAATTACCAAAAATCAGGTAATTATCCGATTTAAATGAGATTTTCAGTATTGATTTAACAATTAATGAATTTTAAAATGCATCCATTAGTTTTTTTCAAGACTTTAATTTAATATTTTTGCTATGAAAAATTAATATATAAAATTCATTTAAAATATGAAAAGTTTGATGTTAAGTTTAAAATGTTATATTTTTAGATTCTAGAAATAAATATCTATTTAATGCAAACCTTATTTTATTGCATCAAAATATACTTTTTGAAGAAAAAC